>NC_061167.1:34085582-34090582 GCF_022113875.1 Hydra vulgaris | reverse complement strand
TTTTGTAACAAATCTTTCAAGCTGTTTTTTTTTTTTAATGGGTAAAAATATTTGCACAAAAAGTAACAAAATGTCTTTTTCACCTTATTTACTGTAAGCAACTTGGTGTGTTTTCCAAATTTAAGTTTTTACTATAACTTTTTTGAATTATAATTTACGATAATTAACTGATCAGTGTCAGCGTTTTTTTTTTTGCTAATTTTGATAACAAAATTTTGATAACAAACATTTAATGGTGTTGATAGATTATTGGGTTTCATCACTATTTTTATTTGTTTAATTTAATTTAAATAGTTTAAATTTAAATAGTTATATTTTTTCATATAAAGCTTTTGATTTAAGCTTTTCTTTAACTGAAGGTAAAATAAGATTTTTTCACCCCTTTATCTGAAATTTTGAAGTTTTTAAATTAGACAATTTTTTGGTTAAATTTGGTAGTTATTTTACTTTGGCAAGTATTTGTTCAACATTGCTTGAGCAAAAGATATCACTGTCATTTGTTGAGGTATTAGTTAAAGTGAAGACTTGTCATCTATGATGCTTGATTTTCCTTGTAGTTACTGATTGAGTTTTTGATTTTTTTATAATTTTTCTATATACATTTTTTTAAACATCAATTGGAATATTGAAAAGAAAGTTTGGTTAGTTTTTATTTATTTTGAATTTATAAAAACTAAAGTAAAATGAAAAATGAAAATCAAGTTTTTAGCAAATTTTTAGTGTTTCATATTATAGTTGTGTGCTAGTCTTCTTTTTTAACAAATACATAATTAAGGCTGATTCGTAATGCAAATTTTTAACAAATATATAACTAACATGATGAAATGCTGAATTATCTCAGAGATGATTTATCACAGATCATTTTTTCTATTTTTAGCATTTGGTTTTGACTTCATTTGCTAAAAAATGTGATAACACATTAAAAAAATTATTTTCTGTATTTGTTTACTGTATTTGTAATTATGTACTGTATTTTATTTATTTTTTTTTTTTTTATTTAATTCACCTCCTTAAGGCCGAGAAGTCCACTACAGATGAGGAGGCTACTTATTTGTGGTTATAACCCTCTCTCAACTCTATAACTCCGAAACACGAACTTTGATGAATAAGGCCGCTGCGCGGAGAAATGAGTTGAGCACGGTACTACCAGGGACATGGTGGGAATCAAATTTGGAACCACTCGTTTATGAAGCGAGCGCTCTACCACTACACCACTACCGTATTTACTGTATTGTTCTGTTCTATTTATCTCCTTTTAAAAAAAAACTGTTATTACAACTGTAATAAATAAAAATGGATATAACTACCTTGTACCAAGAACATAGTAGAGATTAAACTTGGTACTATTATGGTTGTTTAGAAATTTTGATAATTGCTTAAGGGGTTCCTCAAAGTCCAAAAATGCTTGAAGGTTCCTAATATAATAATGAAAATTCATATTTAAAATTCAGAAATGTCAATCTGAATCAAAAGTAAAGAAATAGCAAAAAAAATTCAAAAAATAGTATTTATTTTATATTAAAAAACATTTTGATTTAGAATAAAAATAATTTTTTAAACTTGTATGATTTATGTTAACATACTTTTAAAGAATTTTATGTATGCGTTACCAATCAAATGCTTACCATCAAATGAGTTTTTATATGTGTGTTAGCGACCCATTAAATGTTTATTATAAAATGATTCTTTTTAGGATCTATAGGGAAATCAAATTTTGTACCAGTACCACGTTTTGAATAGTAGAATGGGAAAAAACTTTTTTATGTTCTGAAAAAAATTAGCAAAATGCACAACATTTAAAATTAGCAAAGTGGGCAGTCTTGAAGCATTATGCACTACCCCACTACTGTTTTCACTAGAAAATCAGCTTCAGTTCAATTTTTATTTTATACCATGTTTTTCTCTTTTTCTCTAATGTTTCTTTATCTTTACAAGGTATTGATGCGGAAAAGGTATTTTCTAACACTAAGTTCCATTATTCTCAAAAAAATAAACAAAAAAAAAACTCAAAAATAAACTCAAAATGCTAAATGAACTTTAATTCTTATGAAATTATTTAACTGAATCTTTTTTTCCTGCCTGCTGGAAAATTATGTTTGTGGTTTCGATTTTTAAAAATTCTGAAGGTTGCTCTCACCCCTTTATCTCCCAACTAGACTTTTAACTATTTTGCCATCTCCCAATATTTTACTACTATTAATAAGCTCTTTGAGTCATTAGTTATCAAACTTCTGATATCTTGAGTTTTAGATTAATACAGACTTTAATGTATACTTTTATTCTACTGTTAAATTGTTAACTGTTAGGTTTATTGTTAACAGAAAGATTTTATTGTGCATTAGATGGAAGCAGAGAAGCAAGGGTTAATGTTTTTGACATATCAAAGGCTTTTGATAAAGTCTGTCATGCTAGTCTTCTCCATAAGCTCTCTTCATATAGTGTATCTGGGAGAGGATTTTTAAATTATTGAATTATTTCCTTCTAACTGCAGTGCTAAATTTTTTCTTGAAGGAAATTTTCAGTGCCATCTGGGGTAATACAAGGTTCCATGCTTGATTCTGAGTTCCTCATCTGTATTAATAATCATTCAGATAAAGCTTGGTGACACAACTATATCTTTTATTGCTGATGACACAACTATATACTTTAGTCATGAAGAAACTCATCAATTTTTGGTTGCTTACAACAGGTAGTTGATCTTGACTGTGATCTCTCTTCTGTGACAGCTTGGGCTTTGTAGTGGCCCTTGCAGTGTGAATTTTAATCCAAACAAAATTCAGTTGATTTCTGCTGATAATTATTGGAGTTTTGTTGATAATTTTTTAGATTTCTATATTTAGTACTCTACTTATGTTTATTATTATTGTTTATTACTTATTATCTCTCATAGAATATTATTTAAATTTTCTTAAAAAGTTAACATAGGTAACATAAGAAACAAAGTTTTTCAAAAATTTAAAAAAGTAATAATAATTTATAAAAACATCTCCAAAAAAATTATTAGAAAAAACCATAAATGCATACATTTTTTTATATATAATTTATTTTGTATAATATAAGAAAACCTTTTTGTTTTTATTCAATAAAATTTAATATAATATCATGTAAAATTATATAATTACAGGGGTGGGACCGCAAAATGTGAACGTTTTTGTTTTATTATAACTATTTTCTTGTTAGATGTAGTTGTACTCTCTCACTCATCAGAAAGTGTCTAAAGAGTTGGTCTAAACGTTGTAAAATGATCTACGAGAATCAAGGAGGTCAAATTGAACATTTAAAATAGTTCATATTTAACAGAAAATTAATTATTACAATCAGAAAAGTGTTCACATTTTGCGGTCCCACCCCTGTAATGTAAAAAAAATTTTTTTTAATTTTTCAAAAATTTTCTTATAAAACAAACAATCAAAAAGCAGTCTTTATGTGCAGAAAGTTTCAGGCACTTAACGAGTTCTTAATTATACTATTTTGTTTGTGATTCCTTAATGTGTACTTCTCGCACATCCTGTATGTATAATAATTATAATTATTATTAATATTATTATTATACATTATTATATTATAATTATTTTTGTATATATATAAAACAATAATAGAAATAATAGCAATGTATATTAATTTTATATATCTTAAAAAACAACTAATTTTATATCCAACTTTATATATCTTATAAAACAGTAAAATAGTTACCAAAAAGTATTTTCATAAAAGAAAAAACCCCTCTAATATAACTGCAAATAAAAAAAAACAAATTAAGTAACTGTGATGTTCAACTCCTAATGTAATATCTGATGTTCAACTCTTTCTCTTGCCTCTTATTCTCAGTGAGATAGGTGGTATGAACTTTCTTGTTAAACAGCCTTCTGTGGTGCTCTGGGATAAGATTGATAGGTCTTTATGGAGAGCTTTAACTAAAAAAAAATATAATGATAATGTGCTAAAACTCGTAAGGCTTTCAGATAAGAACTTGAAAAAAAAGTTTAAACCAATAGTTATCTTGTTATCTACAAACTCACTTGCTCATGTGGAACTGTTTACATTAAAAGATACAAAAAAAAAAAAGAAAGGAAATGTATTGAACATCAAAATAACATTTGAAGACTAAATGGATATGGATAATGAATAATGGTGTCATATTTGATTGTACACTCACAAAGAGAAAAGTTGGTTATTAATACCTAAAACAAAAAAGCAAGTTGTTAGTGCCTAAAACAAGTTAGTATGCAGCTATGACTTTATACCTGATTTTATTTATTGGGATTTTAGTTTAGTTAAAAGTAAGAATTTTGATAAAATAAAGTCTGAAAGTCTACTTTAACAGCTAAACTGGTACTCATTAGGAATACTGTGTTTTTAAAACTTTTAAAATATAGTATTTTAATATGTGATGGATTCATAATTTTTCAGAAACATTTAAGTACCAAATCATAATACTGATAACCAGTGGTAAAATTTATAGAGACATATTTACATAAATTTATACTGTGCATAATCTGTTTTTTATTTAAAGTGAGTATTTCAAAATCTATATCTGAAGATGATGATGCAGATGATAAATTTAAAACATCTCAGACAAATGAAAGTGTTGTGATGTCATACAAAGTTTTAATTAGAGAGCAGGTAATTTTATTTTTTATTTGTTTAATTAAAAAATATATATATTAATTGTCTGATATACAGGGGTGGGACCGCAAAATGTGAACACTTTTCTGATTGTAATAATTAATTTTCTGTTAAATATGAACTATTTTAAATGTTCAATTTGACCTCCTTGATTCTCGTAGATCATTTTACAACGTTTAGACCAACTCTTTAGACACTTTCTGATGAGTGAGAGAGTACAACTACATCTAACAAGAAAATAGTTATAATAAAACAAAAACGTTCACATTTTGCGGTCCCACCCCTGTATATTTTTTAATTTTTTTGAATTTTTTAAAATTGTGTACTATTTTTATGAATTTTTTAATATTCTGTACTATTTTCTAATTATTATG
>NC_061167.1:33958082-34080582 GCF_022113875.1 Hydra vulgaris | reverse complement strand
ATCAATAACATCTTTAAATCAAGAAAAATTTGTTAAACACTGCAAATGTTTATATCAAAATCTTTTAATATATAGTTTTACAGTTTTCAGTAATTTGTAGGCCAATTTAATAGATATTGATAAATACGGCAACGAACATCAATAGCGAATAACAGGATAAAACGGTTAGAACATTTTGAAAAAAAAATTCCAAAAAAAATGTTTTTCATAGGGGGTTTTTCGGAATTTGTATGATCTGCTTCACAATATTTTACCATAAAATTGTCCATAACAAATGCCTAAATAAGACATAAAATTTTACCCATTAAATATAAAATAACTTTTAATAAAATCTTTTTTTGAAAATTTCCCGAGTTGAAAATTTCCGTGAAATTTTCAATCTTATTCATTAACTAAACTTTTCACATTACAATTTATTTTTTGTCCTAGCAACAAGAATTGACACACTATTCTGCTCATTCATTGCCAGCCAATGTTGCTGCTCCTCTTCATAATGGTCATGTTGAATCTGAATCTGAAGATCTATCCATTAAAGTCAGTTTATTAGAAGCAGAAAATTCAAATCTAAAACAACAAATGGAAAAATTAGTACGTTTATTTTTTTATTTTTTTGACTACATTCTTGTAATTTGATATTATTATTTTTTTGAATTGAAAATCAAAATTTTAAGTTTGTAAGAACCGAGCACTTTTAAGGATTAAATGGTGATATGAAGACAATAGAAATAACAATTTCGACTTATGCAGAAACTGTTTTATGTCTTTTTTTTTGTTTTTTTTTTGTTTTTTTTTTGTTTTTTTTTTGTTTTTTTCAAGTTTAGTTTCATCCTTCTTTTCGCTCGCTTTAAAAGTTAAAGCGCACAAAAATCATAAGTTGTTTATTGTAGTAGCTGTTTAGATATTTGCTTCTTGTTTTTGAAATGTGTTTTAATATTTTAATATCTCTCAATACTTTTTGCATGCAAGAAGTATTTCAAGAGACTTTTAATTCAGAGCCGGATTTTGGCTCTTGTTAAAGTGTCTTTTTTTGTTTCTAACTTTTGTTCAATCAAAGTGGAGTGTTTGTTTCTAAATTTTGTTTGACCAAAATGGAGTTCTTGGAAATTTAATTAAACTTAGTAAATGTTGCGTCATTCGTTCCTTTTAATTGCTCTGTTCCTATAAATTTATATAGTTTATTAAAGAAGAATTTTGACCAGAATACATTCAATCGTTGGAATCTGGTTGTTAAAAAAATATTTCTGAAAAAAGGTTGCTTATTTGTTTAAAAGCTCTAGAGTGGTAATTAAGTATACTTTAAGATTTATTTAAAATTTTTTGATCTTTGAAATTTCAGCAACTATCACTCTCTATTATGCAAGCATCATTAGAGGCAATAACCACAAACAAGCAAGCTGCTGAGGAAAACTCAGTTACATTGCTAAATAAACAAATTGCAAGTCTTGTTGAGGAAAATAATCTTTTGAAGACAGAATGCGCAAGGAAGGAAACCACTCCGGTATGTGTGTGTATGTGTGTATGTATATATATATATATATATATATATATATATATATATATATATATATATATATATATACAGACATATGTATTCGTGTATATATATGTATTTATTGTTAACTCTGTTTATATATAAATAACTTTATAATTAGCTAATAATAACCAATAACTGAGGAGAGAAGTAAATAATCATTAATTTAATCCGTAGAATAATAATGAAATCCAAGATCTGCGATTAAAACTTGAAGCTAAAACCTCTGATTACGCGCAGCAAAGGCAAGACTACGAAGATTTATTGGTGTTACTTGAAGATCAGGATGCAAAGATTAAAAAGTACAAGGTAATTAAACTGGTCATACAATTTTTATTTGTACATTTTTTTTTTTATTTGTATTTGTTTTATTTATTCATATTCTTTTTTTTATTATTTTCCCTTGTATAATATACGTATATTGTGTAATATAACGTATATTTCCTAATCGTAGACGAGAGGCTACTAGTATATTTCTTACTTATTATATTACTACTAAGTAATACTTTTTTATAATAATAGTATAATAATTTCTTTACTTATATTATTACTACTAGTAATTTACTTAGTATATATTTACTTAGTTTATATTTACATAGTATATAGCTACTAATTTCTTTACTCACACTTATTAAACACTTTTCTTTCCATAATTACTCGTATCGTACAGTATCTAGTTCTTAGTTGATAATAGTTTTTATTGCTATTTTTTGACAGATACGTTTACGCGAGCTTGGCGATACAACGGCAGGTGATTCATCAGACGACGATGATGACGAAACTATTGATAGTGGTATTAATATGCTAATGCCTGACTCCACTAAGAATCATAAATCTCTTAACGTTGATCTTTCTGATGAGGAATAAAGTATATCATTGTTTTAGTTTTAACTAGTATATTTTCGATGACGACATTATGTACGTCATCAAGCTTTCGCGTACCTCATTTTACTTATGAATGGCGACTATTATGCTATTGTTATCAACATTAGTTGATGCTATCATATACATCAGTATGTTGTTTGTATGTTATCATGTTTATATTTTAGTTTATATTATCTAATGAATCAAATTAATCTTTTTATTTCATATTTAGATGCATAGTTTCTTTTTAATAAACTATTGTAATAAAAATAAATTATAATATTTAAAATTAGTGTCCTAACTTTTAATAATAATAATTATTATTATTATAAAAAAGAGTTTGAATGCTTAAAAAATATGTGAAAAAATCTTTAATAAATATTTTAAGTACTTTTGTGGAATTTTTTGTTTAAAATTGTTTTATTTATTATTCATAGAATATAATTCTTATCGCTACTGATAGTATCGTTACTGCATTGCTACCAACCATTATTTTATCGTTTTTACATCTTTAAAAAAAAATATTTTTTTTTAAAGTTTGTTTTTAGACAGAGTTGTTAACAAGGCCAAGAGTAGCAAGGCTAAGGCCACACATTATTAGGCCAAGACCAAGCCCAAAAGTTAAAAAGACAAGGCCAAGAGTTTTAAGGTCAAGGCCAAGGCCTACGCAAATATTTTCAAAACCGAACACTTCAATTTTTGCCTTACGTTATGGCCAATTAATAACAAAACTGTAAGTAGCAAGTGCTGTGACAATAAAACCACGTCTTGTAAAAATAGATTAAAGTTATGCGCAGAATTCAACGAAATCAATAAGAAAATATGTATTTTTTTTAAGGCCAAGGCCAAAACAATCAAGGCCAACAGTTTCAAGGGCAAGGCCTCAAATTTTGGCTCTAAGGCCTGGCCAAGGCCAGGGACTAACTACTCCGTTTTTAATTAATGGATTTTTTTTTTTTTTTAATCCAGGGATATTTTGTCGGTTATTTTAATATGACACCTGTTCCATAAAATTCGAGACTAACTTAAATTAGCGATATTTAATTAGTAAGCTTGATAAAATAATTAGTTTTTGGTATCAAATGAAAGCTCTATCTTTCCTCTTTCAATTAGCATATAAATTCTCTGATTATTTTTTGTATATATAACAATTTAAAATGCCAAACCAACAAGCCCTAAAAAGTCGTGTGTATAATTTTTATATAAAAAAACATGAAGATGGAAAATACGTTATTCGGAACTATTTCATGATGGAGGGCTACTTAAAAGCTACAATTTATAGATTTATGAACAGTTACGATCAAAATAAACCATTGGGTTGCAAAGCTGGAAGTGGAAGAAGACTTACTCTTAATACACAAAACAACCACATCAAATTAAGGAAAATGTTTAACAATCGAAGAGGTGTGTCACTTTCAAAGGCTTCTAGAAGACTGGGTTGTAGCAAAAACACCATCGAACGAATCTTAAAATGCTTTAAAAAGCCTATTCTTTGTTATACAAGAAAAAAAGATCATGCAGAACTCCTGAACAGAGGCTTTGGGGTCGCCAAAAATGTGGTTGACTTTATTCCAAATATCGCAACCATGAATTTATTATTGACGATGAGTCATACTTTACTTTGTCCAAAAGCACACTCGCTGGTAATAATACATACTATTCAAATGGTTAAAAATTGACACCAGACATTGTTAAGTATTATGATGTTGAAAAATTTGAAAAAAAAATTACTTGTATGGATGGCATACAAGTAATTTTTAGGATCTCCCCTTGAGGGGTCACATCTATTAACATTGTTCCTTCTGGCCAAGCGGTAAAACAAGAGATCTATTTAAAAGAGTGTTTACAAAAGCGCTTGCAACCTTTTAGTAATAAATATTATCGAGACATCAAGTATATCTTTTGGCCCGATTTAGCAACATCTCGCTATGCTAATTCGGTAACAAAATGGTTAAAAACCCAGAAGATACCATTTGTTTAGAAAAAAGACAATCCAGCAAACTTGCCAGAAGCTCGTGCTATAGAGTATTTTGGGGCAATGCTTAAGCGGGATGTGTACAAGATTCTATATATTATTTGTAGACCATCCATTCTTGTACACATCCCGCTTAAGCATTGCCCAAAAATCCCAAAAAATGAGCGTCGGATTCGTTATTGTGTCAGTAGACTTGACCTAAATGCTGTACAAAAGCTGGTACCAAATACCATACTTGATCAAATATGAAAATATGGAGCCTTGTGATAAATTTATTTTTATTTTCCTATTCTGCATATTTAATTCTAAGAACATACCAAAAAAAAAATTTTTATCGTGTTTATTTAAGTTTTTATTCAAGTTTAAAGCCAGTCTCAAATTTTATGGCATACATGTTAATTTCAATCAATTAAGTTAAAAACAAAATAATACTTTGTCTTTTAATAATATGCTCACGATACTCTTTATTCTAAGATACTGTTAGCATAGAAACAGAAAAAAAAAATTAAAAGCAAACTAGAAGCAGCATTCGTTATTAACTAATTTTGTACCAAAGTACCTAACCGCTGAGTTGACTGTCGTAACATACATTTTTTGGTTCTTTCTGATCTAAAAAACTGAATGTCTTTCGCCTTCTTTTCGAGAATTATTTTCTGGGAACGAAGCCAACCTTATCAGGATCTTTTCTTCAAACCTCTTCACAGATATGCCAAAGAGTTTGCTGCTCCTCTGAATACACTTTTTATTCTACCACCAGTAATTCAATGAATCTACCAATGTTAGAGTTCCAAATTTTCAGAAAAATTGAATACCTAAAATTTTATTTTTGCGTATTTTTTTTTTAATATTTAGCCTCATCAAACTTCAAAAAATTAAAAAAATATAGAAAGGTATCAAGATAAAAATAAAAATTAATTTTCTGGGACAGTCTGATACATATTGGTTTGTTCATCATGATGCCATGAATGCACTGCAAAAATATTATAATGTAATTCAACAGCTTAATATCATGTCAGAACCAAAAGCTGAAAATATTGATGTAATATTTGATTTTTTTTTTTTATAAAAAAAAAAAAAGCCACTCTGTCAAAATAATATTTTTTATATTTTCAAAGTTTGCAACTCCATAGAATAACAGAAGACTTTTTAAGATATTTTATCCATTTCGTTATTTTCAATAACGAAATGGATAAAATAGTCAAACACCGTTTTCGGACAATTTTTTAGGAAGAAAAAAATATAATCTTTCTATAGCTGGAAATAAGACCAACCTTTATGAATCCTAATAGTTTTGATATTCTGCGCCGGCTTCCTCGCAGGTGTAGCCTCGTTTACAACTATTGTTTCCATTTTACGCAAAACAACTTTTTTTAAGAGATTTTCATTTAATTTTTAGAACCATGCTTAAGTTTTCTAAAAACGCGTACAAAACCCCAACGCGCAAAACTACTCTTAAATGCATGCTTACGCGCCAAATGTGTACGAATGGCCTTAATTAGAAATTAACTTGTTAATTTGTAATTAAGGCCATTTGGTTCTTACTTATAATTTATATTAACCTTTATATTAACAGTTAATTATAAATTAACTGGTTTATAAATTTATGCTATTGATTATTACAAACTTAAAAACTTTTAACTTAATTGAGAGCTACCTACATAAAGTTATGCTATACTGTTTGTAAATTTTTTTTTTTTGTTTTTTGTTTTCTCTTTTTTCTGTGAGAAGACACACAATAGAGCTATGTACCTCATTGTGTGTTGTCTGCAGAAAAACCATTTTTCAAGGAATGTTAAAAATCTTTGTGAGGTTAGTTTAAAATTCCAAACAAAAAAAGAACGACAATACAAAATACTCTAAGAGATGCTGGCGAACTCCAATTGAATTGGTGAATGTTAAAAGGGCGGAAGTCCAATAATGTAAACTATCGGGAAACTAAAAAGAACTGCATTTTCCCGCGTAGTAAATTTTGTTATTAATTCAATAATTTTTTTTTGAAGGTAAAAAACATTATCCTCTTCAAAAAAAAATAATTATTAAACCATTAACAGCTGCTGAGTTACAGTATAATATTTTTGCATTGCATTCATGGCATCATGGTGAACAAGCCAATATGTATTAGACCATCCCAGAAAATTAATTTTTATTTTTATCTTGATACCTTTCTAGATTTTTCCATTTTTAGAAGTTTCCTGAGGTTAAATATTTAAAAAAAAAAAAAAAAATACGCAAAAATAAAATTTTAGGTATTCAATTTTTTTGAAAATTTTGAACATTAACATTGGTAGATTCACTAAATTACTGGTGGTAGAATAAAAAGTGTATTCATAGTCTATTTTTAATTCACAGTCAATATTTTTGCTGCTCAAGTTGCCGTAGTAATGAAAAATTTGAAAGACCAGATAAATCGAGAAAAAAAAAAGTATCTACTTTTCATGGTAGAAAACATTTGGAAATTACCAAAGAAAGTGAAAAATTTCTGAATGAAGTAGACGTTTTTTACAATGTCTGCTTGAAGTATGTAAATGAATGAACAGTTTAATTTTTTTTTTTTTTTTTTTTTTTTTCAATTTTGTTTGTTAAGGTAAACAAAGTTTGAAAAAATTGAATCAAAGAAGACTTTTATCAGAATTTTTACCAGGAAGTTCAGAGTTTTTAACCTGGAAGTTAATAGCATTTAACCCAGAAGTTCACTTTAACCAGGAAGTTTAGAGCATTTAAATAGGAAGTTTACAGCACTTAACAAGTTCACTTTAATCAGATTGAAATTTTTGTTCTTTACTTAACCGTAAAGTTAAATGGACTAAATCTAACCGTAACCATGGTCCTTAATCAACTGTAAAGTTGGAATAGACTAAAACTATTGTTACTTTTTTTTAAAAATCAATTGAATTTACGTTCGATAAAAATGAACTGTTTGACAAAATTTGGAGAAATAATATGTTGCTCATAGGAAAAGATTTCTTGGAACTCAGTCTGTTGAATGTGACGAACGAGGGGTTGACATTATTTTCTAAATTCGAAAACAACCACATTTTTTTCAACATTTTATTAAAATTGTTGGAACAATTTATAAAAGTTATTGGAACCTTTTAATAAAATTTTTGGATTTGTATGAGTTATGGAAGTCCATAAATTACGTTGCGCACTAGAGGGTTGGGCGAGGAGGATTAATGGTTTTGTGGCGACTTTTTGCTCGGTATTCGTTTCTAAAGAGTTACGATGTTGTGAAGAGGGGTTAAAAGTGGTCAAAAATTGCGTCACGCCAAACGGGGTCTTATATAAACACTATTATTAAAGTAACATTAATTATTATTATAACAAGCATTATTTATATTAATAGACTTTAAGAAAAATTTTCCGCACAGTGAGTATTATTGATTGCCAATGATATTTGGCAGAAGGGAAATCCCATTTTACAACGAGCTATTTTATTAGTTAAGATTATAAAGGGTCAAATTAACTGCTCAGAATTTGCTGGCAAAATTGAAAAAATGACATTTGGCTGAAAAGAATACATTCTTTCGTAAAATATTTGTGATTTAAAAATGCAAAAATTGTTTAATATTTTTTCATAATTTACTAAATTATGCAAAAAGAGCAAGAAACTAAATTATTTAGTTTCTTGCTCTTAATAACGCTATAAATTAGAATAAAATAGAAATAAACTTATGGAAATTAAACAATGTTTTTTTTTTTTTTTAAATAACTCTATTAAACAAATTTTTTTGAGTTTATTTATTATAAAAAAGCATGAGCAAGAAACTAAATAATTTAGTTTCTTGCTCATGCTTTTTTATAATAAATAAACTCAAAAAAATTTGTTTAATAGAGTTATTTAAAAAAAAAAAAAAAACATTGTTTAATTTCCATAAGTTTATTTCTATTTTATTCTAATTTATAGCGTTGGGGGATAGAAGTAGGGCTCCTAATCAATGCATGAGTCAGGGTTTTTAGGTTAGGATTGTTAGGCTTGTTAAGTTAGGATTTTAAAATTTTTAAAAAAATATTCTGATAACTGTATGGTGTAAAACGCAATAGAACTTAAAAAAAGTTAGTTTAGACTAAAAATGACATAACAGTGTAGATCTCAATAATGAATAACAAATAAATGGCTTGGTTCCTTTGTCACAGAATGACTAATGATTGGCTTAGGTCCTTTTTTTAAAAAAAGTATATAATAATATGTTTTTGTTCCATAGAAACATAAACTTAGTTTAAATGCAAATGTGAGGTTGTTTCTCTTGTGTTTACACCATCTAACTATGATATAGTTGTCAGAGCATCACTCTAAAAAAAAATATCCCTTTTGTATCATATTAACTGCATATTTATTCCAGATGATTAAGTAGTACAAACATCGTAAATAGATTTTCTATTCAATGGCAAGTAAAGAAGCTTATCGCTTACTTTATAAAGAATTTATGAGGGTTTGCGACCAATGGCCGATTGATGCTTCAAGATCAGGTCGAGATTTTGGTGAATATTTAAGACATAATTATAGAGGAGTATACAAACAAGAGGATTTTAATGTATGTAAAGTGTTACCATTTTTTAACCATTTTTTTAATGTTTAATTTTTTAAAAATATTAATTATTAGGAGAAGCCAACTCTGACTTAACACACCTCCTGCTTTGGTGCTGTTGTTTGAGTCAAGGCTAGATATGGTGTCTTGATAAAAATACTCAGCTTGGGCAGACATTAAATCTGACTACTGTCTTGTAGAAGACCTTCTAGCTAAAGATTTAGTAGATAAACAGATTCTATATGTTGCCCAGCTTTGTACCTCTTTTTCTTTTTTTATGCTAGCATAGTTGTATTTTTAATTGTTTCCAGTTTAGGATGTTGAATGTTGAATCTTCTTGACTCATTGCATGGATTTTGATATGTCTCTGTTTTTATGGCAAGGCAACTCATTCTATTATCTCCTAATGAAAGTACTGCTCTAAAACTCAGTTTAATAGTCCTGAGGCCGGCTGGTCAGGTCAGGTTTCAAGAACTCTTTGGTAGCTTTCATATAGGCTGATTCCGTCAACAGCTTTAAAGTATCAAAGTACTAATAGTGACATGTTGCGCATGGATGGTGTCCCTGTTCGTACCCTTGGTGTGCATTGTTGAGTCCACATTTGGAACCTTTTGTTATGGCTTAGGATTTATTTATTAATGAGGCAATTATTTGGACTATTAGATAGTGTTCTGATTTACAAATAGTCAACTTTTCAACTCACTTTCCAGACAATCTGAATCATTTACCTTCTTTACTTGACCTATGTCTTGGTTCTGATCCTAGCCAGTGCTCAGTTTCTCCACATTCACCCTTAGGTGCTTCTGATTGCGGTTTTATCTCTCTAAAACTATTATCTCATTCTTCTTCATCGTCAGAATCCCTCTATTATCCTACCTCTTACAACTACCTTAAAGCTGACTGGGACTCTTTCTGTAGTTTTCTTCGTAATGGCCCTTGGGTAGAAATCTTTCTTCTTCCTGCTGACAAATGTGTTTCTTAGATAATATCTTGGATTCAGGCTGGCATGGAATCTTTTATTCCCTCTGAATGATTCAAAGTCAAGCCTCACATGGTTTTCCTCTCATTGTGCTGCTGCAATTTTCAATTGTAACCATTACTTTCATATCTATCAGCAAAATAATTCTCCAGAAAACAGATGTCTGTTTATTACTGTTAGAAACCATTGTAAAAAGGTTTTGTCTAGCACCAAAGGCCACCATTCTCAGGTCATGAAATCTTGTATTTTATCTCAAAAATTAGGCTCTTGACACAGAAAAGCAGCGTTTGTTACCGCTAATTTTAAAAATTCTGATTTTTTTTTGGAAACCATATAACAAATCCATTGCAAAATTAGCATCTGCTTAGGTTGCACCTCTTTATCGTGCTTGCTAATTTTTTAACCCTTTTTCTATTCTTTATCTCTATAAATCTTTAATCTGCCCTTGTTTGGAATACTGTTGCGATATTTGAAGCGAATCTTGGATGATGCCTCTTCTCTTTTAGACAAGGTGCACAAAGGCATTGTAAACATAGTTGGACCTGCTATTGCAGCCAACTTTCAAACATTGGTACATCGCTGTAATGTTGCTTCTCTTTCTCTTTTCTATAAAAACTATAAAGGGCGCTTCACTAAAGAGCTAGTGTCTCTTATGCCGTTTACTAAAATTCATTCTCATGTTACTCGTCATTCAATTAAGGCTCATCCTTTTACTGTGACTGCTCCTTAGTGCTCTGAAAATTCTTTTTCATTTTGTTTTGTTCCTTAAACATCAGTTTTTTGGAATCCTCTCCCTTTATCTTGTTTTCCTGATTTTTTAAATTTGGCATCTTTTAAGTTGTCTGTTAATCATTGTCTTGCTTTATTAACTTGATCTTTTCTTTTACAGTAGCTTTCAACTTTAATAGTGGTTGCTTGCAGCTGTTGAAAGTGAATGTTTTAAAAAAAAAATACAGGGGAAAAAAAACAACCTTAGTTGCCTATTTATTTAACCTATAAACCAAATTAGCAAGTTGGAAAGAGTTATATGTTCCTTTTGCTATACATTGTCTAAAAATGGATCTCAAATGATAAGTATTGTTGAAAGTGTCCTGATAAAGCAAAACATCCAGACGCAAAAAATGCAGATAAAAAGATAAATTATGAATCATCAGATGAAGATGGTCTGGGTCTGGGTGACTAAGAATCAGAAAACTCTAACTAATGCAGCAATACTAACACAATACTATTGCATAAATGATTTTTTAAGTTAAAATATTTATACTTTTTTTATGGTAGTTCTTTGTTTTTTAGCTGCATTTTTAATGTATTTATAATATCCACTTCTATGGTTTATATATTATTTTTATAACTGTTAAACAATTTAAAACTACACATAAGTGTCTGTAAAAAAACCAAGTTATTTTACAATTTAACTACAACCAAATTAGTAAAAATAACCAAAACTAGTAAAAGGTTTTAAATTGATTTTAGGTATTAACTATTAGAGTCATTATAAAACAAAGAATCTCGTTAAAGAGCAAGGAAACGGTTGACACAGGACTTGAAAAGTTGGAGGTTGTATAAGTCAGGAAAATATGAAGATGGGAAAGAGTTCAAAGTCGTTGATGTACAAGGAAAATAACAATTAAAAGTTTTTGTAACATGAAGGGACAAATACAGTAAAATGGTTGCTGAATGACTAGTCAAGTGGGAGTGAGTTTTGGTTGATGATGCTAGAGATGGTTGCGTGTTTGTGCAGCAACCATGAAATTATTTATAGAGAAGAGAAATAAGTGCAATCTTATGATGATGGGACAGTGACTCAAGCTTGGCAGATTGAGTGAGACAACAACAGATAGAGCTGAACTATTAACAACAAACCTGTTAATTGAATTCATATAGCACCTGCGTGAAAAGTTTGATAAAATTTATAAAATTATTATTAAAGCAACTCTAAGAGATAATTACTCTTGAAATTGTGTTGGCAGACTTTGTAGATGATCATTTTTTGTAGTACAAGACTAGACTAGAAACACAACTACAATTGTCATTTATAACATGAATGAGACATCTCCTTTTTTGCATGATTTTAGATGATTTGAACTAATGTGTCAAATTTATCAATGAGGTTAAGCAATCATTAGTCAATAATTATAATAATAAAACTAATAATTTCACAATTACAAAGATTATTTTTCTAAGGGCAAAACAGCAATAAAAACTGCAAACATTTTTGTTTTTAAAAGAATTTTCCTTTTTGTTGCATTTGGAGTTTCTTTACAACAAGAAATGACCATGTAATGGAGTAAGTGGTGCTGTAAAATGGATTTGTTATTATTGCTAGCTTGTAGACTTCAACAACAGATCAAATATTATCTGCTGAAGCAATGTTGAATACTGTCAAAAGTCAATCAGTAATAGCATGTTTGTTTATGTCATTGAAAAATAAAATGGAGCTTGTACAAAACAAACTTAATGATAAGTTTTTGATAGCAACCACTGTTACTGGGACCAGAAATTTCCATCAATTTGTACCTTCTTCTTCATAAAGATGATAAGGGTATCTGATGATGATGATGATTTTGCTCTAATAGTTGACCTCAATAAATTAATTGTTCAGGTTGTCAATTGTATGCGTGAACATTTGTTTTGCAAATACAACGAACTGCCTCAATATGGTTTCTAAAATGTAAAGAGAATGATGATTAGATGGTTAAGTCCACGTTATCCATATTGGTCAATTGCACTGATCAAACCAGGATATCTCAAAAAATTGAAACTCTAATAATTTAGTTGAACCTGCTTTATCTACTAAGTTTATGCCACTGTTCCATCATTATATTTTCCTGACTCGAAAAAAAATTTTCAAATTAAATTTTTCACTTTTTTATGATAGGTAGCATTAGTTTTATTGATAGGTAGCACTAGTTAGTAGTTAAAGAAGTTCTGATGAAGTTATTAAGTTATTATAGAGTTATTAAATTTATTTTTAAACTTTTCTTTTAAAATAATTTAAATATGTTTGATATAGGCTGAAGATATGAAAAAGACATTGGATGCTTTGGTCAAAATTAGTTCAAATTACTATTACAAAAAGGTAAAGGTGTTTTGTGTATTATTTTTATTATATTTTTATGAATTATAATAACAACAAAAAGTTATGCTTATATTTATAACTATATATTTTTTATTTTTTACTCATTCTTTAAACTTTTAATAATTTTTTTTTGCTCTTACTGATTAATAATTTAACAAATAAATGCTATAAGAATATATGAAAGTTCTTTAAAAATGGTTCTAGAACAGGTAGAAGAACCTTTGGCATGTTGTGAGCCAAACTTTAGTGTGCAAAATACGTTTGTGGGCTACATTTAAAAATTTTAAAGTAGTGTTTTAAAGTAATAATTTTTAACAATTGATATCAAGACATGAAATAGAATAGCATTGTTATTATAATACAATTTATTCAAATAACAAAATTAAATGAAAAAAATAGGTACAACATTATTAAATTGTGAAATTTGGAATTATTACAAACTAAATTAAATAGCGACACTGAAATTAGTGAGACGCTTAAGCTTGAATTTGGAAAACTAATTCATCAATGTTTGGATTAATTTCACTGATACCAAAGCGTAAAGAAATTTTCTAAATTATTGTCAGCTTTGTACAATGTTTTCATTTATTAACTTTCATCATTGAAAAGAAGTGTGTGCATTTATAAATACTGCCAAACACACAAATCAATCTTTTTATTAGTTTTCAAAGCTGTAGAAAATGGTCTTCTTCAAAGTATTTTTTGTAGGAATTGCACAACTCCACCTCTTCAAATTAGATTTTAGGAGTGAATTTTTTTAAATCTTTTAACTCTATTTGCAAGTGTATTGGAGCATTTTAAATGTTTTTGTTGGAGTAGCATATAAATTGAAAGTCTTTCATGTTTTCGAAATCACTAAATCTATTATCTATTATATATTATTGCTGAACTTAATAGTAGTGCGCTTTTGAGCCTGTTTGACACGGTACCCTTGGCAGCCATTGCAAGCAAGGTAATGGCGAGAAAGAGTCGCAGCACTTTGTTTTATAAGAAAACGTGAACGAATGCGTATCCAAATATCTAACATACGTAAACTTTAAATTAAGTAATGTTAAAACAAACTGAAACATTTATCAAGTTTTACAGTTTGATTTTCACTTGAAAATTGCATTGCGTCAAGCTCTCCTTAATTTTAATCTATAAAATTTTTTCCTTAAAGAAAATCATTACATTCTTTTAAAAATAATTGCTTGAGTATGTGCCAGTGTGGCTGAGTGGATTAGGTGCCGAGCTTCTGAACAAGTAAGCCAAAGTTCGATTCCTACCAATGGTGGCTTTTTTTTTTTCTTTTTTTGCGATTATTTTAAAATACAAAACAATTTTGAAGTTTTATAAAGATTATATACAAACATATGTAATGTAACAATATTATACACTTTCACAAGAGAAAAAGATTTTAAGAAAGATAAAATTTCATAAAACATCAACAAACAAAAAAATATCTCCGGGAGAAAAAATTTGTTGCGTATGTATGATGATTGAGACACTTATGTTATTAATGTGCTCAGGTAATTAATCCTAATAAGCTGCTGATGGTCTGAAAAAAAGTTGTCTGAAACTTAATAAAGTAAGAAAGTCCTGTTACTCAAGAAGGTGCTGCTGTGAAGGCAAAAAAAAAAAGCCTGTAGCTAGAAAAAAATGTAAAACTTTCTTTTCACAATGAAAAGCTTTTTATGCTACATTTATTTTTTTACTATAAATATATGCTGCAGCTGTTTTTCAAAAGGCCTTTATATGCTTATTATGTATTTTGAGAAAAGCACAATTAAAAATTTTTTTTTAAAATTAACTCTTTGTTAAACGTTTTTTGAAACGAATAATTTTAATGAATTTTTTCAGAACTATTTGAAAATATGTATTCAATAATGTTTGTTGACATATAATTTAGCTTATTTTGTAAAAAATTCAAAAATGATATATTTAACCTTGAAGCGTTTTGAAAAATGCCTGCAGTATGGATGATTCAATGAATATTTAAAATGAGATAATTTGACGCAAAATTTAAAAGCTCTTAACAAAAGTCACTAAACCAAAAAAATTTAAAATAATTGCTTAAAAATTTTATTACAGTGAAAATTTTGATTTCAGTGAATATAGTTCAAAATTTGTTTATAGCACTTAAAAATTTTATTATAATAAAATTTTTAAGTGCTATAAAAATAGGTTTTTGCAAAGAAACGCTATATAAATCAATTTTTAATTTTAATATAAACTAATTTTTTTTAAAACTTTTTTGCGCTTGACCATCTCTATATAAACAATGTATATATAAACATAATATGTTTATGTATATGTATATATGATATGTATATATGATATGTATATATGTATTTGAATATATGATATATACTATTTGTTTATATATATTGTTTATAAAATTTAAAAAATCTATTGAAATTTTTTCAATATAACGTTTTATTCGATTATTTTATTTATAGGATCGTATGTAGTATAAGTAAACTTTTCTAATAATAGCATAATGAATAATTTAATATATTTTATAGCTTTAATAATTTTATAGTCTAATAATTTAGTCTTTTTTGCTCGAGCTATTTTGTTTTGATTTTTTGTAGTTATGTTATATTTAAAAAAATTGACAAGATTAAAAAAACACAAAATATATTGTCACTTCCGAGTGGAAAATTTGAAACTTCAACTTTAGATTTGCTCCTCTCTCGATAATTTCTGATTTCTAAAGTTATGTCATCTGCTTCTTAGACCTTTAAAAATGTTAGTCATAGAAATAAGATTTTATTTCAATTTTTTATAAAAACTCTATCTATTAAAGATATATGAAATACATTTTTATGGGATACAATTTAATAAAGACAAAAGGGGCCATCCATAAAGGACGTCATCCAAATAGGGAGGGGTTCGAGATAAAAAGGACAATAAAGAACAAGGGAGGGGGGGGGGAAATTTGTCAGAAAAAACGTCACTTTATAGATTTTTTATTTTAGTTTAATTAACATGAAAAACTACGTAAACATGTGTTTTTAAGAAGATAATGTATGAGAATATTTTTTATTTTATTTTTCAAAGGTGTAGCAGCAGATTGAAACATCATTGCGAGATGATGTAATTTTTGGGGGTTTAAAATAAAAGTAGGCAAGATTTTATGACGTCTTTTTCAAGGGGGTATAGGGAAAAAGGACACCTGGTGACAAAAGGGGATAAGGTTGAAAATTGGCTAAAAAATGATGACGTCCTTTATGGATGGCCCCAAAACTATTTATTTATTACTATTGTAATAAATACATCTGTTATACGTGAAAATGATATATCTGTACCAGTTTTATATATTTTAATATTACTAAAAAGTATTGAAGTAAATAAGGAATAGGTATAGAAATTTTCGGCTAGAAATAGATATGTAAATTGGTAAAGACCTGTATTTTACGGATCCGGAAACATGGTTAGCACGGATCCTTATAATGCCTACCTAGCTGTCCCAAGAATGCCACTTATAGGGAAAGTGAGCGTACACAACAAGGTGTGTGATGCAAATTTTCAAATCATTTAATTTTGTCTGCAGAAAATAATTTAATTTGAATGTTCAAATTAAGTCAAATTTTGACTTCATAGTGCTCCAATAAAAACACTTATAGAATTTGAACCACTCAATATAGTTTGGTAAAAATTGGTGCAAATGTAGCCAATAGTCACACCAAAACTCTGGTTGATTGGATGACTGGTGTAGGATTTATTGGAGTTTTTGTTAAAGTTTTGTCAGTTTTTTGCTACTTATACCTCAAAGCGTTACCGATTACTTTGAAATTCGGTCACTATTTTTAAAATAACAATTACATGAGTGTTCTACAATGTAATACCAACAATTTTTGTTATAATTATTTTATCGATACATGTACAATTTTCATTTTATAGACCAATATAGTGATTTGCTACTTAAAGGGATCCGTAAGTGCTCCTAACATATGATCTCACATGAAAGAGCATTAAAAAAAAAAAATATGTAAGTTTTTTTTCTTTTTCACTCCATTTTGATATTATTTTTTTACCATTGAAACTCGATTGTTAGTCGTTAAAAATCACGTTAGTACGTCACAACAACTTTAGAATATCTACTTCGATTTTCAAGTAAAAAAAAGTCGTGATTAAATAGTTAAGTTTTAATCAAGTTTTTTTAATTAGTTTTGCAAAAACAATATAATAGAATTCGGTTGAAAGGCTTCGTTAAAAAAAAGTTATTAAGTAATTGTTTTAAATAGTTCAGAACTTATAAAAAAGTCTTACAGCGCTTGTATTAAGTGTATCGCGATCGCGATTGCTTTTCACACTTTCGCGATTAGTTTTTTCTTTAAAAAAATCTTTTTGCAATTTTTTTTTTTTTTCGGTTGTTTAATTACTTTTTTTCTAGTTTAGCATTTTTTTTTAGCAATTCTTAAAAGTAATGTTTTTATCATAAAGAATGTCACACAAAATTTATTATTCTGAATAGATGTATGAAAAGATGGTATGCTCTTTCGCGCTGAGATTTTTTTTCAACGTAAAACATTTTTGAATTTAAATTACTTTTGAAAAGGAAAAAGACGTTAATTCGTATTTTTTCTTCATTCTAACAAAACAGCCTGGTTTTTATCTTTGTTTATCAAAACTTCATGTTTAAAATAAGGTTTCAAAATGTTAGAACAAAAAAAATTGCTGACTTTTATTTGCATTTTTATACTGTTTGAAAAAAAAACTAATAAAAAATAATTAATTATTATTATTAATTCTATTAATAATTAATTAATATAATATTAGTTAATTCTTTTTTATTAGTTTTTTTTTTCAAACAGTATAAAAATGCTAATAAAAACCAGCAATTTTTTTACTTTAACGCCTTATTTTAAACATGAAGTATAATTCAATTTATTAAACCAAATTTTTTTATTTCACTTTTTATTGGAAAACAATTGAAATAGAAAAATTGAATAAAAACATCAACTTAAAAACCATTTAAATGAAAAACTTAATTATATTTAAACTTTTATAAGTCCTTTATTCAAGAAACAATAAATTATAAAAAACGTGGTATCTAATTTTTTATTAAGTTTTTGACGATGTTTTTTGATTTATTGACAATAATTTTTTAATTTATTAATTAAAACAATTTCATTTATTTGCTTCGTTTTATTTTAAACGCATTTTATGTTATTAAACTGTATAAAACAGCAACAAAACAGTGTCACGAAATTGTTTTACATTAGCTATTTATATTTTAAAGATAACTTTTTGTTTGATTGTTGTTTTATAGCTTTTTACAATAACAATTAAATACTCATTAAAAACACGTGTTTTATCGTCAGCGTGATGGTATTAAACAGTTTTCTATGACTAATTAAAGTGGTTTAAATATTGCAGTGACTGATCCAGGAATTTTTGGTGGAGGAGGATGTTAAAATATTTTTTAATTTTGTACCATGTTTGCGTCTCCTAAAAAAAAAGCAAAAAACAAGGTTCTCAATTTCAAAAAACAAGGTTCTCATTATGTTCAAGACTTTCATATTCTGGTGGGGGGGGGGGGGGTTGCATACACCCATCCTCCCCCTGGATCCGTAACTGAAATGTTTGCTTTTTACTCTTACTTTTACTTTTTTTTTTTTTACTTTTTTAAGTATCATGTTAGGTAAAAACAATTAGGTAAACTTAATTAATAGTATTAAATACGTTACTTGCTCATTAACACTGTAACTGCAACTTAAACTTTAAATTACAAATTAAGCTGTAAATTATAACAGTAACTTACGCTATTTTAAACTCTGCCAAACAAGAAAATCATAAGATAACATTTAAATATGAGAGATAGTATGTTAAAAGATAACAATTAAGTGCTAAAGAGACAATTTTATACTAACGCAATCTCCTCCCCCCATTATCGCACATCGGCGTGAGCTATAAGAAAGAGAGGGGGAGAGCAAAAATTTTTTTTTTTTCGCGATTAGATTTTTTTGCGTTAATTCGAGCCATGTCTTAATTTAATTTCTAATGAAATGTCTACTCAACCTTACCAATTTGAACCAAAAAAATATAGCAAAATTAACATAAATGTTAATTTAACTAAAACATTTTACAATAATTATTTTTTTTTATCAAGCAAAAATGAGGGTAACCGTCACTTTTGAAACCATAAAAATGACTGAAATAAATTTATTTTTGTACTAAGGAAATATTTTAAATAAACTTTCATGTGTCTAAATCAATATTCATTTGTTAAAAACTGACTAAAAAGAGTTTAAAATTTGACTTCTATTCATTTTTGGCCGTGGAATTGTCCTTATAACACAAATATATAAATAAAAATTATTTAAAAAATTTTAATATAAAAATATATTTTCACAAAATGCTACAAAACTTATTCTTGTAAGTAATTATGTGTTAGTTGAAAAAAAGCGATTTTATTTTTAAATTTAATTACCAACTAATACGTTTGCAATAATGGCATTTTGTCTACTTTGTTTAATTTGACGTATAAACGTTAGTTTTTTGAGGCAATAGAGTCAATAAACTTTGGACAAAACGCATTTTTTTTAATCGAAGAAAACCGTTTTTTTGAAAATTAAATTTGTTAGTATGTGTTCATTATTACGTTTTAGAAGAAATAATATACATTAAACATTTTTTTTTTATGCTCTTTCATATGAGATCATATCTTTATAGCACTTAGGGATCCCTTTAAAGCATTATTTAAATAGTCTTATGCTAATAATGTTGGCACGGCCTTCAAAGAGGAGGGGGTCAACCCTCAATTTGTAAAATAAAATCCATAATTTCGAAAATAAAATCCATAATTTCTAAAATAATTGCCTATATTTCTAAAACAAAAGGTCCTCGCAAAAAAAAGTAGAGAAGGACATGACCCTCAAGCCTCCCCGGCGTTGACGGCCATGTATGCTTTGCTTGAATATACCAACATTTCCTAAGGTATAAACTGCTGCCAAAAAAAAAGCTAAAAAAAAGTGCAAAACCTGGTCAAAGGACTACTAGTTAGTAAAACAAAAAAAAAAGTAATCTCCTAAAATATTTTGTATTGGCCTCCTTAAACTAGCTTATTTTGTAAAAAATTCAAAAATGATATTTTTAACCTTAAGGCGTTTTGAAAAACGCCTGCAGTATGGATGATTCAATGAATATTTAAAATGAGATAATTTGACGCAAAATTTAAAAGCTCTTAACAAAAGTCACTAAACCAAAAAAATTAAAAATAATTGCTTAAAAATTTTATTACAGTGAAAATTTTGATTTTAGTGAATATAGTAGTTGTAGTTCAAAATTTTATTATAGCACTTTAAAATTTTATTATAGCGCAATGGTTTTTGCAAAGAAATGCTATATAAATCAATTTTTAATTTTAATATAAACTAATTTTTTTTTAAACTTTGTTGCGCTTAACCATCTCAATATAAACAATGTATATATAAACATAATTTGTTTATGTATATGTATATATGATATATATATATATATATATATATATATATATATATATATATATATATATATATATATATATATATATGTATATGAATATATGATATATACTATTTGTTTATATATATATATGTATATGAATATATGATATATACTATTTGTTTATATATATTGTTTATAAAGTTTAAAAAATCCACTTATATAACGTTTTATTCAGGATTCACAATTTTTGTTATAATTATTTTATCGGTACAGTTTTCATTTTATAGGCCAATATAGTGATTTTATACTTAAAGCATTATTTAAATAGTCTTATGCTAATAGTGTCAACACGGCCTTCAAAGAGGAGGGGATCAACCCCTCAATTTCTAAAATAAAATCCATAATTTCTAAAATAATTGCCTATATTTCTAAAACAAAAGGTCCTCGCAAAAAAAAAGTGCAACACCTGGTCAAAGGACTACTAGTTAGTAAAACAAAAAAAAATAATAATCTCCTAAAATATTTTGTATTGACCTCTTTAAATACATTTACTTTTAAAATGAAGTGAAAACTATTTAAACCCTATTTTTTACATTGTATTACCATCAAATATCTAACTACATTTTAAGAAATGTTATTTTGATTTTTTCCACCAAAAGATTATTAATAAATAGCTCAATGTACTCTTTTAATACAAATACTCTAATACTACTTTTAAAGATGTTGAAGATATTCATTATACGCTGTAAAATATGAATTTCAGCAGCCTACTTTCTAATAACTCAAATGATGTTCTTTAAGATGTTTCCTGTTTAGATTAATTATGCAGGGCGACAATCTTTCTTTGTACTTTGTTTGATTATTATTTCGCTTATACCTCGACCAATGTTGGTAAAAATCTTGAGTAGTTTCGGCAGTTTCTTCACTATTTCTATTAACACTTTTTGAAATTTTTAATTTTTTCAGCGAAATCCGGCTGAAGGATGTATCCAAAGCAAGCCTTGACAACTAAATTGAAGCTTTTGAATGCTTCAATTATGCACACAATGTTGGGAACCATGTTTGTCTCAGCAAGTTGCTGCAGCATATCCACATTTTTAAGAAGCTTCCTGCGTTCATTTCCCTCAAACTGGCCCCCGTGATACGGGCTCAGATGAATGTGGAAGACGGCTGGCCACTTAACAGCTTCTATTCAAGCAGTTTTATAGAACTTGAAAAGATGGTTGACAACTTCTAAGAGAAGATGCAATTCTATCGGTGGAATGATTTCCAAAATCACAGGCCCGCAGATGATTAGCTTTCAAATGATATTGTCAAACAACTTTGCATTAGCAACAACCCCGCCAGATTGCTGAAAAGACTCAAGGCTTGAAATAATTGAGTCCAGTGTTTCCAAATTTGTTTTTGCAAGTTTCCAAATTTGGCAAGACAATTGGATTTGACATCACACCAGGTGCAAGGGTGCGTACTTGAATGAGTTTGAAGACCACAAATTATATTTTCAACTTTGATATCACAAGCCAAAATTAGTTTAATTCCATTTGCATTAATCAGTGACCAGATTTGTTCAATATTGGAGTGTGTTTCTGGTAAATCTTCTGAAACCCCAACAATAATTTGTCTCTTGACTCCAGTGTCTTTACCTGTCTTTTGAGTGAGAGGTTGTTGTTGGTGGGGTGAGCTGGTTTCATCCCTTAACGCAGTATCAACAATGCTTAGGCAAAACTTGAGAAAAACCTTTGCCACCATCAATTTCGAGCTTAACAAAATAGCCACCAGAAATTTTGCGGGACTAAATAACATGATTCACAAGACTTGATAAATCATTGCAGTGAGCAACAACATAACTTGTACAAAAATCTGTTTTTTCGTCTGTGATTTTTAAGTCGCTGCGGGTGAAGAAATCGCTCAATTGTTGACCTAGTCTTAGAAAATTCATGTAGAAATTTCGCAGTTGTTTGGTGGAGAAAATTAATATTTAATTGCACATTTACAAGGGCTACAGTGGTCAATTTTGAAGCACTTGATGGTGTCTGCGCACTACTTTGACCTAAAACCAAAACATACATATTTTATAGTTACAATAAACTTTGTTTAGTAAGTTTGTGTAAAACTTTCAAATTATTCGTTTTTAAAGAAATTAGAAATTTCAATAGTCAAAAATATACTTCTTGAAATCTATCTAGTGTTATTTCTTAATAGTCAAGACTTTATTTCAATATATATGTTAAAATTATTTTATAAGCTTCAGACAGAGCAAGCACACAAACTTTCGATTTTCATCATGATTCTTTGCTTGACTTTGCAACGTGGCAATTCACTAAATTTGACTTCACTAAATCAAACTCTGCATTTTACAAAATTTGACCTAAATTTATATTTGATAACAATCCACTTAACATAGTAACATATTAATTAAAAACTATTAAAACATAAAAAATATTTACTTGATTTAATTGAGGTAATATTAAATTATTAGGAAATAATTCTTGAATAGCTCTTTCCGTACCAGGAAACAATTGTTTAAACTATTTACTTGTAAGGAAATTACATTATTAATAATTGTCACACTTATTAAACTAATGATACTTGTACTACGGGTTGTTTTATTTCAAAACAACCCTTCAACCTAATTAGTTATTCAGTTAGAGTAATTTTCCTCCGACTGGCCCTCCAAACTTTGTATTGGTCAGATATCTTAGTTAACTTATCTAAATTTTTTAAGTCAATTATCTTTGTCAATATAAAAAATATTTGGTCTTTTCACAGTTGTTCTGTTTTCAGATAAATAAATATTTTTATTTTCTATGTAGGTATCCCCAAAAATCCTTCTTAACCATTTTTTTAGAATTTTTTTGCATTCTGGCAGTAGTTTATACCTTAGGAAATGTTGGTATATTCTTGCTATGCCTACATGGCCATCAAGGGAGTCATGACCTGCCCACTTTTTTTTGCCAGGACCTTTTGTTTTAGAAATATAGGCAATTATTTTAGAAATTATGGGTTTTATTTTAGAAATTGAGGTGTTGAACCCCCCACATGGCCGTGTCAACGCCATTGGTATAAACCAATTCAAATCACGCTTTAAGTAGCAAATCACTATTTTGGTCTATAAAATGAAAACTTTACATGTACCGATAAAATAATTATAAAAAAATTGTTGGTATTACATTGTAGAACACTCATGTAATTGTTATTTTAAAAATAGTGACCAAATTTCAAAGTAATCGGTAACGCTTTGAGGTATAAGTAGCAAAAAACTGACAAAACTTTAACTAAAACTGCAATAAATCCTACACCAGTCATCCAATCAACCAGAGTTTTGCTGTGACTATTGGCTAGATTTGCACCAATTTTTATCAAATTATATTGAGTGGTTCAAATTCTATAAGTGTTTTTATTGGCGCACTATGAAGTCAAAATTTAACTTAATTTGAACATTCAAGTTAAATTATTTTCCACGGACTAAGTTAATTGATTTGAAAATTTGCATCACAAGGTACCTTGATGTGTACGCTCACTTTCCGTATAAGTGGCGTTCTTGGGACAGCTAGGTAGGCATTATAAGGATCCGTGCTAACCGTGGAAAGCCAGGATATATAAGGAAAAAGTATAGAAAAGTTCGGTTTGGAATAGATATACAAAGACCCATATTTTTACAGGGCTGATCTCAGCTAGTATTATATACTGCATTAACAGTAACTTTAGCAAAAGCAATATTTTCACACATTGGGAGCGTAGTAACATGGTAACTGCTACAAGATAGCATCTGTGCCTCCAACAAGCGGATTTTGTTTTGAAATGCTTTCAGATGGCTGTACAAATCATTTACCAACTGTCCTTGTTTCAAACTTAAATCATTCAAGTAGCCTGTAAGGTTGACCATAAATGCTAAGTCACATATCCATTTTGGGTCACTCAATTCATATAGTGGTTTAAACCATTTAAACCATTATCTGAGTTATGTTTTAAAACTTGTTAAACTGTTTCAGCATTATCCCTTTGGTTAGCCATCTGACTTCACAACAATATGTTATGTCGTCATATTCGGTTTATATTTCATCTAAAAAAATCTTGAACTGACTATGGTTAAGCCCTCAGGAAATGATGGTAGTAAAAACCATCAATAAAATTGATGGTTTTTACTACCACATTCATCTGGAGTCAAATGGACTTAAAACACAAGTTCTGTTGATAAATAATGCAATGAAGGATTATCAAATCATTTTTTTGCACATTTAATTCAGTTGCTTTTTCATTCAAAGTTCCGGTAAAACTTTTACATAAGCCTATCATAGAAGATGCACTGACTGTGCATACTCTAACTAATTTTGACCATGACAAGCCAAAACTGGTGAATACCTTTTGAACTTTATTTAAAATGTCCTCTCCTCTAGTGGTTCCTTTTAGCTGCTGTAAAGCAAGCAATTCCTCAGTAACAGTGAACTCTTTATCAACAACTCTAATAAATACAGCTAATCAGTTGAGCAAATCAGTGCTCTTGTCTAATGTTATGAAAAATGACTCAAAACCATACAGTCAGTCAATTTTGTTTTATATCATTAGCCAGCATTTCTATATGTCGAACAACAGTTCATTTTAACAAACTAATTTTTTTAAATTCATTTTTCTTTTCAGATCAAAAAACACTGCAAACTTCTAACAGACTTGATAACCCTTGATAAATTCTCCTTTGGCAAATGGTTTTAACTTTTTTTTGCTTATTTTAAACTGACTATAAAACTTTCAAAACATTAAGTTGTGTTCTTTGATTGAAAAACGTTGGCAAACTGTTTTTTCAAATTTGCAGTAAGCATCTAGATTTTTTCTTTTCTTATTTGTCCTGTCAGTGAGTGAAGTGTAGGATGCTTAGTTATTTAATGCCTCTTTACATTAAATTCATTCAAATGTAATGTTTCCTATAGGAAAGTTATCACATCCTCGTAACGTTGCTTCTTTTTCTCTTTTCTACTTTTTCTTTTCTTTTATATTTTCTACTATAATGGGCACTGCTCTAAAGAGTTAGCGTTTCTTATGCCATCTACTAAAATTCATTAAAAAAAATTCATCTACTAAAATTCTCATGTTACTTGTCATTCAATTAAGCATCATTCTTTTTCTGTGACTTAAGTGCTCTAAAAACTCTTATTCCTCTAGTTTTTTTCTCAAACATCAGTTCTTTGGAATTCGCTTTCTTTATCTTGCTTTCCTGATTCATATAACTTGCAATCTTTTAAGTCGTCTGTGAATCGTTATCTTGCTCTACAATCTTCATCTTTTCTCTTCCAGTAACTTCCAACTCTAATTAGAAGTTGTTTGCAGCCTTGTTGGAAGCAAAGATGTTTAAAAAAAAAAAAAGTTCAAATGTAATGTTTCCTATAGGAAAGTTCAAATATAAAGTTTCCTATGGAAGTTACTTCTTTAATGTAAGAAAATTTTAGTTTAGATTAATGTTAAAGAAAATTGTTTAAGAATCTGAGCTACTGTTACTGTCATAATTGTGTCATAATTGTGATTTCATGTTTACAATCATGGAGGAGTTTTGTACATAAATCACTGGAGTTGCAATGATTTGTTTTTAATATAGTAGTGAGAATAGATACTTAAATAAAAATGAAAAGATAAATCAGAACTCTATAACTGATTTCAAATACATCAATGTTAAACTTACTAGCTTAAGTTAGAACATTAATGGTACTAATTGTAATTTACTCTTAAAATGTAAGTGACTCTTATATTGTTTTTACTATTTTAGTTTTTACCCGTAAAAGTTTTTTACAGGTGACAATTAGAAATTATGTTAAAAATCTAAAAACTAGTTGCTATAAGTTTCAAAACTAATTAGATGAAAACAAATTTTCTCATAAGTAGGATTTAAGAGGCTTTTTTGAATAACATTTAAAAGCAGTTGCATAATTTCATGCTTTAAAAAAAAAGAAAAAAAATTTGCATCAGAAGAGATTTTTTAGTGTACTTAGAAACACAATTTGGTATATAACTTGCTATTTGTAATTATTTCACTAATTGTAGATAATAATGGAATATATAAAAAGATAGTACTTTATATTTATTATTTTAGTTGATTACATTTTTTTTAAATTTGTTTTTACATTTTATATATATATATTCAATTTCATTTTAGTATCCTCGTGTTAATGAAATAAATTATACTGGATTAGAAGTTACAAAATGTCAAGAAGCATTGTCAAATGGTAACATTACTTAAGTGAATTATATGGATTTTTTTTTTTTATTAGGTGAATTTAGGCTCTCTAAGAGTAAAATGCAAAGTTCATCTAAAACAATATTTTTTGAACCAAAATACTCAGCGGCGGATCCAGGATTTAGTGGTAGGGGGTAATGCTTGGAGGTTTACTGAGGAGATGGTTTGGGATGGGATCTCCCAAAAAAAATTGTGTGAGACAGGCATATAAATTATTATAAAATGAGTTTATTAATATCAATTTATTACAAATTAATAAACACCAGTCTACAAGTTCATAAACACAGTAGACTACATTTGGTTCAAAAACAAGCTTATAAACACCATTTGACTGCAGGTTCATAAACACAGGGCACTTTTTTATAACACAAAATCCAATATACGTGTGCTCAAGTCAAAATCATTGTTAACCACGTCTGGGTCAATATTAATTTCTGGGTAAATGTACATAAGGGCAAGACAATTTAAGCGATCGTCAACCATAAAAGATTGTATTCTTGATTTTAAAACAAGGCGATTCAACACACAAATACTGGAACTTAGCTCACGTGCAAAACGCCAATTTGATTGAGTTTAACAAAAAGATTGAAATACCATATTGGAATTTTTTTTTTTCTTTAGTAACGTTTTAGTTGACATGATTAGTGGAGTTTTTATTGTGACATGATGAGTGACTTTTTTAGCGTGATATGATCACTAGTAAGTGACCGGGGCCATGGCCCCGGCCCTGGCTAGAAATGAGATTTTTTGCAAACCCAGCCCCGGCAAAATTATAAGATTTAGCAGGGGTTGATAGCCAAGGCTAAAAAAAATTTATAATACTTAATATATTATAATTTTATGCTTACATTTACTATTTATTAAATACTGGCATACATTTATAAAATTTTAAACTCTAGTTTACTTCCAAAAAGATTACAAGGAACCACTATTAGGTTTTGAGTTACTTTAAAATAGAGAATAAGTTAAAATACTAGGAAATGAATAACTTTTTTATACAACTTACAACTTTAAAAGTTGTAAGTTGTATAAAAAAGGAAAACATGAAGATGGGTAAGAGTTATAAGGTTTTTTCGATGTTCAAGGAAAAAAATTGAATTCTGGATTTTAAGTCTAGAATTTAAACCCATAAGCCACTGCAAGCCTTTGGCTTGCAGTGAAGAAGAGAGATCAGATTTATTATCAGCTGCTTGTTTTAAGCAATTAAAAAGTTAAGATATTTTCAAGCCAAGAGTATAAAGTTGAGTCGTCAGCAAATAGAGCCACTTTAGATTTCATGAAGATTGTAGTATTGTAGATAAAAAATAATACAGAAGCAAAGGTAGAACTATGTGGTACCATTAAAGTTATTTGAAATAAAGAAGAGGGTAAACCTTCAAGAATAACTTTACTGCTGCAGTTAGAATGAAATAATTAAATGCTGCAGTTAGAATGAAATAACCTCAAAACCTTTATATATAGAAACTAATAACAGGCTGAAGACTAATCATAGGATAGTTGGAGAGGTCAAAGTGTTTTCTAGAGTTTTAAAAAATTGGAAACACTTATTTAGCAGTTTTTAAAAGTTTAGCAAAAATTGCAGAGAGTTCTGGAGAACACTTCTTTAAGACTATGATGGAAATCTTTTCTGAAGCGCTGTAGAAGTGTTTAATTGAGAATTATTTTTAGAGTTGGAAGCCATAATGATTTTGATGTTTAATAATGGGTCAATCTGTTTAATTGTCAGGAAGAGTATGACCATTAGATTCAACAGTCAAATTAGAGTAAGATTTCTTTTCAAATAACTCTGCTTTATTCTGAGGAGAAAAAGATCAGACCCATCAGACAGGACTTTTTTACATTGGCTTATTGCAATAGTAAAAAGGATATTTGTTTTTAAGAGAGATGTTCTTGTAAAAAAGAAATGATTAATGTAAAAAAAATGATTAATGTTAAAAAATGTAGAGTATAATGAGGCTTGACTTAAAATTGAAGAGAAATAATAAAAGCTTCCAAACTTTTATTCCAGAAGGAATAAAAGCTTCCAAGATGCACCTAATCCATACATATTATGGATATAAACATATATGTTTGCTAAGTATTTAGCTGGCACACAATATCCATTCATTGTTATATAAACTTTAGTATTTATATGGTGTATTATTTGCCAAAAGAGAAGATGATCAAATGGATGTGTGGTGTGACTCTAACAAGACAAGACAAAGAGGCATAATCTTAGACAGATTAGAAAAAACTTTGTATCGAACAACGTTTGTTAGAAAAGATTAATGTAGCTTAGGTATCAGCATGTAGATAGGTCGCATTTGAAGAAATGCCTTACATATCATCAGCCTTTAGCCTTTCTCTTTTATGCTGTTGACGATGATGATTATGTTGATGATGATAATGATTATCATCATCATTATCATGATAATAATGATGGCTGTGATGATCATATTGATCATAATGATGTATATTTATGCCTATATATACAAAATATAACATGAATTTTGAATAAAAAAAACACTTTAGTATGTATAAATGTTTATGCAGCCCTGGTCACAAACCCAGCCTTGGCTGTATTTTATCAAAGCTGGCCCCGGTCAAATATCAACTCTGTTCACTTACTAATGATCCATTACACTAAACTGTAAGCAATTGTATCAAAAAGTTTGAACGAATTTGCTTTTCCTATAATATGTAAACATTTAAAATAAATCTTAACTTTACAGACTACCTACCTCCTCTACCTCTACCTTTACCTTTACTTACCTACTCTACCTTTACCTTTACTCTACCTCCTCTACCTCTACCTTTACCTTTACTTACCTACTCTACCTTTACCTTTACTTCTACCTCCTCTACCTCTACCTTTACTTCTACCTCCTCTACCTCTACCTTTACTTCTACCTCCTCTACCTCTACCTTTACTTCTACCTCCTCTACCTCTACCTTTACTTCTACCTCCTCTACCTCTACCTTTACTTCTACCTACTCTACTTCTACCTTTACTTCTACCTCCTCTACCTCTACCTTTACTTCTACCTCCTCTACCTCTACCTTTACTTCTACCTACTCTACTTCTACCTTTACTTCTACCTCCTCTACCTCTACCTTTACTTCTACCTCCTCTACCTCTACCTTTACTTCTACCTACTCTACTTCTACCTTTACTTCTACCTCCTCTACCTCTACCTTTACTTCTACCTACTCTACTTCTACTTTTACTTCTACCTACTCTACCTCTACCTACTTTGTATATGTCACAGATTTTAATAACGCTTTGTTTGTTATGGTTTTTTAAACCTAAAAGACTTTCAGGTCATGGTGTTTAGAAGAAAATATTTATGTTAAACTATGAACACTTTTTAACAAAATTAAAAACAACTACCCAGTGTAGTTAAGGAGAGATTCGAAGAAAAATATAGCGTTTAGGCTCTTTCGTTTTTAAAGAATGCCTTTTTATTTTGTGTGCGTTTTGATTAATTATTTTTTTTTATAACGAAGCTCGTTGTTTTATTTTGTTTACAAATATTCGGTGATTTTATTATCTACGAGTTTGAAGTTTTAATACTATGGGGCAGAAGTTATATGGAAGCTGAAACGTTTTTGTTTAATAATTTATTCAAACGACTATAGAGAGATAATGGAATTAAATTGTTATGAGTGAAAACTGATGTGAAAACTTCGATTTTAACGTTTTTACTGGTTACGGAATGATAAAATAAGTTGTTTTTAGTCATTTGTTGAATCTTTTAATACTGAAAACAACTTTTTACTTTTGAATAAAAGATTTTTAGAATGTAAATATTTAACACATTTGTTTCATTTTTATGACGTCAGCTATTTTTATGACGCTGCCCCGTTGCGCTTTATGTATTTTAGTGGTAGTTTTGTTTTGCTTGATACTTTGGTAATTTGGTAAAATAAAGATTTATAAAAAAATAATAAAATATATAATAACATAAGAAAAGCTCTACTCTAATTCTACTTTTTAAAAATATATAACAGTAATAGTCGTAAATTAAAATATATAAAAGTAATAGTCGTAAATAAAAATATATAACAGTAATAGTTGTAAATAAGCGGTAAACACAAAAAATTGAAGTTTAAATATGTAAATTTTTTTTTTTAAGAAATGCAAATCGTTCGGATCTCTCCTTAACTACGCTGAGTAGTCTAAATCAAAGAATTACTTTTCATATACTATTCATTTCATTCTTTATTTTCCTTTTAAAAAGTGCTAATGAAAAGACTTTAGTTTTTATGTGGTGTTGGGTAATTATTGTATATATTTTATTTAATTGGCTTTGCAAAACTACAATACAAAAATTCATTTGATTTTTGTATTGTAGTTATTGCATTTTTTATAATTGATAGGTTATATTTGTAATTATATATTTTATTTTATTTATATATCTCCTTGTTTGTATTATTGTAGATAACCAAGTAGCGTTTCAAAAACAGAGATCTTGGTGGGAGAGGCTTATAAGCAAAAGATCATTATCAGAGAAGCTGGAGTTGCAGTCGAAGAAATAAGTTAATAGTTTTAACAGCTTTTTTTTCGCCACAATGTTATCCTATTATATAGTGAACGTCGAAATCCAATAAACATCGAAATCCAGTGAACCAGCACTGTTTACTCTTCTACTTCATTAAAAAATATGCAACCTTATGGTATTACTAAAAAGAATTTTTTTTTGTATGCTACTGAAACTTATATTATTTGAAATAAGAGTAGGTGGCGTAAGTGGCTAAAGACATAATATTAGTTAGTCATTCAGACACGTGTGCAATAATGTTTGCTTTTTTATGATTAGTCTGTTTCTTTACCTTTATAAAGATTTACAATTTCTGTTATAAATAATTTCAAAGTTTTGAGTGATATCAGTGCTATGAGTCATAATTGGGGCAAAAGGGTAAAATTGAGGGGGTTCTTATCCTATGTAACCATTTTAGATGCATGATACAATTTTTTTTGTAATTCTTTATAAAAATAAAAACAAATTGTTTATAAAATCGGAAAAAATTTATAAGGGTTACGAATGGAGCAACTTCTGAAATTGAGAGGGCCTAAGCCCTTTTAAACAATTTAAATGTACATTACAAAAAAAATGTATAAATTATTTAATAATTTATTTATAATTTATATATTTTTTTATAAATTAAAAATAAATTATTAACGAATTGGAGTTTATTTTAGCAATAATATAATTATTGCTAAAATAAACTCCAAACATTTATATGTAGATTGTATTTATATACTAGACTTATATTCATCGATAAATTTTAAGTTGCATATTAATATCTCTCAGCGTTCAAAAAGAATGTCCATATAAAATCTGCAACCCCTCAAATTGAGGGGGGTTTAAACTTTATATGGTCATAAATTTTGAACGCTAAAATATTTTACTATGAAACTTAAAGTTTATCAATGAATATAAGTTTATAAGTATAAACATATAAATGTTTGGAGTTTGCTCCATGTCTGGAAGTTAGCTCGAAGACCAAAAAATGCAATTGAGACTAATTGACAAAAGTATATCTTGGAGAGCCCATATAAGTACAACAAACACCAAAATTTCAGAAAATATTGGGATACTCTAAAAAGTTAAGCCTATGTTATCCCAACATAATCTTAAATCGCTTTATTTTTCTTACATCCAAAGTTATCTTACGTACGCTAATATTACATGGGCAAGTACACACAAATCCAAATTGAGTACTATTTACATAAGTCAAAAACATGCATCAAGATTAGTTTATAATAAAGATAAACTCACCCACGCTGAACCCTTACTAAAAAATCTTGAATGCACTAAATGTTTACCAAATCAACATCTGCTAAAATGTACTATTTATGTTCAAATACAAACTTGGACTAGTTCCATCGCATTTTTTAGATTAGAGTTTGCTTGAAAGATTACTTCTTTCAAGTAAACTCTAATAAATATATAACAAGAGCAACAGACAACTTCACACTGCCCAAAAGAATAACAAAGTTCTTACGGTTTTCTATTTCCTACCGGGTTCGTACCTATATAACAAAATCATATCCAAAAATAAAGAACTTAAAGTATTAAATAATGCTGCCAACTTGAAAAATAAATTAAAAAACTTCATACTTAATATCAACAACTATATCGACATGTATTAAACTTAACATTAAAATCTATACTAAAATATATATGTGTATTGACTAATATGACTGTATATTGTTTAATCACGTTTGAGTATATATAAAAATGAAATAGACTTTATTTAACAATTTAAAGAGGTACTTAATTATAAGTCTTCATAGACTTCTACAAATTTTTCTTTACAGCAACATGTATATATCTAAAGTACCAAAAAATTTCTTTTCTTTTTTTTCTTTTCACGTAACGGAGGTTTATCGGTGCCGGAGGTTTAAACTAAGACTTTTTATTCACAGCGAATGCCCTGCTTTTTCTCATTTGATCTTTGTTATAACTTACAATTTAAATTATCAGAACTTAAGAGAATCAATTAAAAACAATTCAACCTAAACAAAGAATCAAATTATAGCAAAATACGCATTTTGCTATACAACAGTTCGATTCCAATAAAGCAAATTTTAAAAAACTTTCGCTAAACCCTAGTCTATAAATAATTAATGAAATAATATTTTTAAATTTCGTCGGCGTATTAGTGCACTTATCGCCGGCGTTTATAAACAAACTTGATTGGAATCTTGTACTGCAATCACACGATGTAAATAATGCTTATGATTTATTTCTAAACCAATTTTCTAAAATGTATGATAAGGCATTTCCTTTAAAAGTAAAACTAATAAACTCAAAGTCGGTTGTATCCCCATGGATGACCAAAGGCCTACTAAAATCATCAAGGAAAAAACAAAAATTGTATGATAAATATTTAAAAAATAAAACTTATAAAAATGAAACTAATTGCAAAAATTATAAAAATTTATTTGAAAAAACCAAAAAACAATCAAAAGTAAATTACTATGCTAAACTGCTTGAAAAAACAAAGGAAACCCTCAAAAAACGTGGAGTGTTATTAGAGACTTAATTGGAAAAAATGAAATTGAAAAAAATAACTTACCGCAAAAACTTATTATTGAGGGAAAAATGATTTATCATAAAGAATTTATTATTGAGAAATTAAACAATTTTTTTCTTGATGTTGGCCCAAACCTAGCAGCGAAAATTCCAGTTGGTCAAAAAAAATTTGATTCATATCTTGCAACAACTGATTTAATTATGGAAGAACCAATTTTAACCAAAAGTGAACTACATACTGCTTTTAATAGTCTGAAAAAAAGTGCAGGTATTGATCAAATTAATGTTAATGTAATTAAATCTGTTTTTGATATTATCGAACCCTCATTATCCATACTTTTAATCTCTCCCTTAAATCAGGTCATATTCCAGATAAACTAAAAATTGCAGAAATAACACCTATTTTCAAATCTGGCGATGAGACCAATATTTCAAACTACAGACCAATCTTAGTCTTACCCTGCTTTTCTAAACTAATTGAACGCATTATGTACAACAGACTTTATAAATATCTATCTGAAAATAAGATTTTATATAATAATCAATACGGTTTTAAAAAAAATCATTTTACTGACCATGCAATAGTTGAATTAGTTAAGCATATATCAAATGGATTTAATAGTGATTGCTATACAATAGAGGTTTTTATTGATTTATCCAAAGCTTTCGACACAGTAAATCATGAAATTCTTTTGAAAAAATTAGAACACTATGGTGTTAAAAATCAAAGTTTACTTTGGTTTAAATCATACCTAACTAACAGAAAGCAATTTATACTTAAAGAATCAAAAGACTCAAAAAATAACTTAATAACTTGTAGAGTACCCCAAGGTTCTATTTTGGGACCATTATTGTTCTTACTTTATATAAATGATTTATATTTATCATCAAAAGTATTAAATACTATCTTATTTGCAGATGACACTAATTTGTTTTATTCTCACAAAGATATTTCTGTTCTTTTAAAAATATTTAACGAAGAATTAGACAAGATCAACGAGTGGTTTATAAGTAACCGACTATCATTAAATGCAGAGAAAACAAAATTTATCCTATTCCATAAACCTAGTAAAGCCGAGAATATTCCTCTTAAACTACCCAATCTTTTAATCAATAATAAAATAATTAAAAGGGAATTGACTACAAACTTTCTGGGAGTGCTCTTAGATGAAAAATTGTCATGGAAATTTCATATTAAATATATTGAAGGTAAGATCTCAAAAAATATTGCCATGTTATACCGAACGAAACCTTTTCTTAATAACGAGTCTTTAAAAAATTTATACTTTTCGTTTATACACAGCTATCTTTCATACTGTAACATTTCCTGGGGTAGCACTAATCACACTAAACTCAAAAAAATTTATAGTAAACAAAAATATGCTTGCAGGATAGTATTTGGGGCAAATAGAAAAACACAATGCGAACCTCTCTTAGGTCAGCTTGGAGCTTTAAATATTTATAAGCTTAATATTCATCAAGTAATGATATTTATGTTTAAAGCAAAACTTGGGTTTTCTCCAGTAACATTTCAATCCTACTTTAATGAAATCTCCCATAAATATCCAACCAAATTTTCAGTGAATAACTTTGTGGTTCCCATAAACTTTCTTAAATTAAGTTCGTACCAAATTCAATATCGGGGACCTTTAGTTTGGAAAGAATTTCTTCCAATCTTTAGTAAAAAACAAAACTTCGTTTTAAACTGCACTTTGCAAAGTTTTAAGGGTGATTCAAAACGGCATTTACTGAACATGGAATTCGATATATTAGATTTCAAATACCTTTTTTGAAAACAATTTAAAGGTTTAAACTGAATCACTTAAAAATAAATTAAATCTTTAACACTTTCTTTAGCTTTTATTAAAATGGTTTCAAACCATTAGTATAAAAGATAACGAAAATAAAATTGTCTTTTTCGTTCATATTTTGATGATATTAAATAATCAGCCAAAATACTTATGTTTACATATATTGCTTTTTTTTTTCTTTTTTTTTTTCAATTAAACAACACATTTTTTTGTGTGTTTTTATAACATTCATGACTTATTGTCGTTTTTACTTTTTTTTTTTTTAATTATTCTGCTGGAAGATTGTTAGCAACAAATTATTTTATTGCTGAAGTTTTTGATTTGTTTTTGTTTTTATATTTATACTGTTTTTTTGTCTTTTATCATTTATTGTGCATGTAAACTTTTGTGTGAAGCGGCTCGGTGATAAGACAACCTGTCTTCTTCTTGCTCCGGCCAGGATTTTCTTTTATTGTAATTTCTTTTTTGTAATATTTATCAACGGCAAATTAAATAAATAATAAAAAAAAAAACTAGTGACTGTGAGACAAAGAAAAATTAAATAACTTTACAATAGACATAATGTTACTAACATTATGTCTATTGGTTATTTAATTTTTATATACTATATTGACTATATTGACTATACTATATTGACTGATAAGATAACTATTTTATATTATTATTTTAAATAAAATTTTCAAATAAACTATAGTTTATTTTAAAATGTCGGCGACAAGTGCACTATTACGTCGAAACTCGCACTAACACGTCAAATAAAAGATTTTATTTACTTGTGTCAAATAATTTTGGAAATAAAGCTTTGCTAAAATTGTTAGCAAAGTTTTATTTCCCGAATTAATTAACACCTGTAAATAAAACCTTTTAACTCATATTTGTCAATGATCATAAAATAGTTGTCATTAAAAAATGAAAAATAATTCGAAACATCAATAAATATAAAGTCATGGCCATAAATATGAGAACGCTGCATTTTTTTATAGTATGGCTTTTAGAACCTGAATATAACAAGCAGTATAACAGTATAACCTGAATATAACAACCAATAACAATTAGTTTGTGCTTTAATTATTAAATATGATTAAATTATTAGTAAAAAAGCATCTTAAAGACGTGATTGTCTCAAAAGTCAATATTTGGTGGGCTGCCCTTTGTTGGTTATCACAGCCCTTATCCTCTCAGGCATTGAATCAAATAATTTTTGGCAATATTCCAGTGTTATTTCTTGAGTCCAAACATGTCATGATCGCTTTCTTAAGGGTGTTTTCGGAACTAGGATTCTTCGTAGCAACTAGCCGCTTCATCATCATCCATAAATTTTCTATTGGATTAAGGTCCGGGCTGGGGGCAAGCCAAGGTCCTAAGACATCGATGTGTTGACCAATTAGCCACTGGCTAACTGCTCCAGTGCGGTGGCATGGAGCTCCATCATGCTGGAAAGTGATGCAGTTGCTACTAGCCATATGCTGAGGTAGCTTTTCTTTAAGGATATTGAGATACACTGCTCCATTAATGGTGGTGTTCTTCGGCATAAACCAGATAACGCCCCGGCCTGCTCCGCTAATGCAGACCCAACCCATCGTAGTTGGAGCCTGTTTTACAGTAGGGACTACATATCTGATATTGTAGCGCTGATTGACTGGTCTTCTAACATGCCTAGTGTAAGAGGCAAACTGGGAAAATGTTGATTCATCGGAAAACATGACCGTGCTTTATAAGGTTAGAAAAGTACATTATAAGGTTTGAAAACAACTGTAATTATTATCTAACAATTATTATCTATCTATCCAGAGCTCGTTTCGAACCTGGATCTCCTGCTTATAAATCAAACACTGTAACCACTACGCCACGGCCGCATTATCTAACAACTATTATCTAACAATTGCTATCTAACAACTATAATTATTATCTAATTGTCTTTACATGATGAAGAATCATGAAACAATAAAAAATTTATCATCGTTCTCATATTTATGGCCATGACTATAGATATAAAGATATATTAAGTACAATATTTAAGTAGAACAATCTGACTATATAAAAATATAAATATTTTTATAAAAATTTATTAAAAACATAGAGCGGAAAAAATGGGGTTTTAAGATTTCTAAATTAAAGCAATGTACTTTAATCCGGAAATCATTGTACCCCATTTTTTGTCTAATACTCATCAACATGCTGTAAGCGACTTTATTAAAGCGTACGATTTAGTACGAATTTCACGTAATATGTGAATAAAGTACGAATTTCACGTAATAGGTGAAGAATTCCATTTATCTATAGAATTTCTTTTTTGTAGAAAGTGCCTAAACTTCAATATCCTTCCAATTTGACAATTTAATCTTTCCCTGTAGTATTGTAAGGATAGGTAGTTCAAAAAAATGTAAAGATTCCATTTCGACTAGTCAGTTCTTTATTTCAATAGCTGCCGTTTTTCAGGATTCACTGGCTGATTATTGAAAAAAAAAGTTTTTGTGGTAAGTTGGTAAAGTTTTTATGGGGTTAGTCCCTAGTTAAAAAGTCCAATTAAACCCTATAAGAGTTTTGAATAAAAAAAAATTTTAGATTTGAACTCCATTAAATTAAAACACATAAGTTAAAAAGTGTTTATAGTTATCAAAATTTTGTCCTTTTTTTTTGTTTTAAATCCTTTTTTTTTTTTTTTTTTTAAATCCTTGAGGTTCTATAGGATTTTTTAAACATGAGCCAACTAGGGGTTGGCTCTTCTATAGGACCAACTAGGGGTTGGCTCTTCTACAGGACCAACTAGGGGTTGGCTCATAGTATTTATAGAAAAAAAAATTTATAGTTTTTTTTTATTTTGTTTTTTAATTTGTAGCAATGTTGAGAAAGTTTATTTTTTACAAAAAAATGAAAAAAGTTTTTCTAGGATTTTTTATACCGAGAAAAAAAAAAAGTCTACTGTTTCGGCTCATTAGACAAACAATTTTTACTACCAGCCTAATGAAGTATGATATTTTTGGCCTAAAATTATTGCTAAAATAAGTAGTAAAAAAATTTCTAGAAATTTTTGAATTAACACATTGTTATTTGTTTTTATAGTTTGCACTTACTTATTCCAAGATGGGGTACTCTTTATTTATTTTTTGATGATCCAGAAGGACCTTAATAATAATGCCGAAAAATATTAAAAAACGAAGTTGTGAAGCAAAAAAACGTTTTGATATCTGTCTAAAATTTAACCTTTAAGAAATTACTAAAATCTAATTGCAGTCTTAAGAGATTACTGCAGTCTTAAGAGATGACTAAAATCTAATTGCAGTCTTAAGAGATGACTAAAATCTAATTGCAGTCTTAAGAGATAACTAAAATCTAATTGCAGTCTTAAGAGATGACTAAAATCTTATTGTAGTCTTAAGAGATGACTAAAATCTAATTGTAGTATTAAGAGATGACTAAAATCTAATTGCAGTCTTAAGAGATGACTAAAATCTAATTGCAGTCTTAAGAGATGACTAAAATCTAATTGTAGTCTTAAGAGATGACTAAACTCTAACTGTAGTCTTAAGAGATGACTAAAATCTAATTGTAGGGAGTAATGATCAAAAGCAATCTCTAGTTCAATCTACAAATGATCAAATGATGTTTTTTTTCCCTGCTTATTTAGTAAAAAAAGAATTAAAAAAAAGTTTTAAAATCATCATGCAAATTAAAAAAAAAAACATTTTACTTTACAAATTAATACGCATGAAAGACTGTTTTAAAACTTATTATTTTCTGCATTTTACTATAGCAATAAAATTCTACTGTAATTTTTTGGCCAACATATTTCACAAATCTATTTACGACAAGTGCATTTTCTCACACTGCAACCAAAGGTTTATGTTATTCAGTTGTCGCGCTATTATTGACACTTTGCTGAGCCGCATTTTTTTCCCCTCTAAATTTTTAAGATTTTAGCTTGCTTTTTGGCTTCTAGCTCTTCTTTTGCTGCTTTCACTCGTGTAAAATTGGCTCACTTCATGGGGTTTTGAATTCGATTTCTTGTTTGCAGATATCTTTTAAGATTCCTTATGATTACTTTGCTGACTAATTGTATTTCTTTTTGTACTTATCGAGAAGTGACAACTGATGGTAGTTGATATGCTGATGATGAAGTTGCTGGTGGTGGTGGTGCTGGTGGTGCTGGTGCTGGTGGTGGTGGTGCTGGTGGTGGTGGTGCTGGTGTATTTTAAATCTCTAAATACTTGAGTTTCTCTCAATCGACTGCGTTTTTGTTTAATGGATAGAAACCTGTGTTTTCAAAACCGTGACTGTAAGTAATCTTTTGAAAGCCTGCTTGGATGAATGTTATTTTGCAAGCAAGATAATGAACGTTGGTTTATCAACAATTTTAAAACCAGCTTTTTTATAGTGTTGTTAATGAATTGCTCACCAAGCATTTTCAAAATGACAGTAAACGCCTGAATCGAGATGTTGGCGAAATGTTGAAGAATAGGATAATAAATTATTAGGTCGATGTCATTCTCTCGACATAGTTAAATTGCTGCCATAAAAGTATGAGTTAAATGACCATCAGCAGCTAAAACTTTTAAAAGGAATGAACACAGATGAATCTATTGTACAAATTTATCCTCCTCCATTCAACCAGAAGGAGACACAGTACAGCACGTACAAGGAGGTCCACTAATACCCCATTTAGCCTAAATTTATTTTTGCTTTGTAGACAACATAGGGTGACAAATACTCACCGTGGGCATTGCGACAATTATTGAAAAATTAAAAAACTTTTTTATTATTTCCGCCTATAATATGTGAGCGTCATTCTTCTCTTCTAATAAGATTGCTGACTTAACTCATGTAAAGAGCGTTTATTGAAACCCATTTACAACTCTATCGTTGACTTTTTATTCTTGAATATTGCAGTTTGATTTGTTTTTTCCAAAATTACTTTAATTTATGTAAAAGATATGTAAAAGATATAAGATTATGTTAAGAGTATATCAGAATACTTGTAAAATAGTAATTTATGATTCCTGAATTTATTTTTGATAAGAAAGAGATGAAAGTTTTGAATAAAAAAATAAAACGATTGACGTTTTTGAAGCATTTTTATGAATTATAATACTTTTTAAAAAACATAGGCTTTATAAGTATTTTATAATATTTATAAAATACTTATAAAAAAAAATTTTTATAAGTATTTTATAAATATTAAAACATGTTTTTTTTTTAAACATCTTCACTTCCAACAAGGATGAGACTTAATTGAATGACGAGTAACACGAGAATGAATTTTAGTAGATAGCACAAGAGACGCTAACTCTTTAGAGCATTGCCCATTATAGCATTTTAGAAAAGAGAAAGAGAAGCAACATTACGACAATGTGATAATGGTTGAAAGTTGGCTGCATGAGCAGGTCCAACTATGTTTACAATGCGTTTTTGCACCTTGTCTAAAAGAGAAAGAACATCATTAGAAGATCCGCCCCAGATATGGCAACAGTATTCCATACAAGGCCAGATTTAAGATTTAGAGAGATAGAGAATAGAATCCGGAGTAAGAAAGTGTCGAACTCGATAAAGAGAGATCAAACTGTAATCCGAAGGACCTAAGGGTGAATGTGGAGAAACTGATCACTGACAAGGATCAGAAACATGAGTAGAGAAGTTGAGTAGAGAAGGTAAATGATTCAGGTTGTCTGGAAAGCGAGTTGGAAAGTTGACTATTTGAGTTAGGGATTGAGAAAGGCAAAAGTTGTGGGCTTTAATGCCTGCAGAGTCACTGACACAGAGAAGTGGTGCTAAATGAAAGCACATAAAAGAGTAGTCTGTGGATTCAAACCTAGTTTGAATCCACCAACAAATGGGTGAATTCTTACGAATGTATATCCCCAGGCCAAGCATGCGACTATTAAGACTATTAAGACTACTAAGTCTTTACAAATTTATTTTTTTTAAATAGATTGTCATAAAAATAATAATATAGTTTATTTTTGCTTTTCATTTTTTAACATCATATTATTTAAATGTTAATGGAGCAAAACAATTTGAGAGAACGGCCGCTCCGACAACTGGACAACGTATTCCCAGACCCGAATAATTTAAGGATTGCCTTAAATACTTGCTATATATCAAAGCGTTAACAATCATATTTACAATGAGATCGTATAGATGACATTTAAATTTTGGAACTTCACAACTTGATTTTGCCCCAGGTCCCCGAGCCAGCTTGAAGAGGCCCTTGAGTATAAAAATGTTTATGAAAATCGAAAGTATCGAGTAAAAAAAAGAAATTAATGAAATAAATAACCGATAGTTTAATTAGCTATAATTTTCTTCTTTTTTTTGTTTGTTTGTTTAGCAAGTTCTTTTAGGATAATGTACTACGTTTGCTGATCAACCCGTATAAGGGTTTGGTGTCCAATTCAAGCGAACGGTTTCATGCAAAAACTAATATCTCTTGCAATTGGAATTATTCTTTCTCACATCTTCATATGTGTGCATTTTTTTGTATAGATTAGTTTGATTGTTTTCATTTACATTTCTTTTTCTCAGGAAGTAGAGCTGAGTCATCACCGGTTCTTTTAGTCACCGGTAATGGTTGATCGGTGTCAAGCAGCCTTTCACTGAGAAAGATTTATTGCATCATTCTCAACCGTATAATTGATATTCCCATTAAAGTTAAAACATGTTTTAAGTTCAGGTTCTAATAAAGATCTATCTATATAAACCTCTTAAATTACCTTTAAAATGAAAATACCTGAGCTGATTATATTTGTAATCATTTTGAGTGGTTTGAAGAGTTTATACATAAACATAGTTATACGCTTATACATAACTATAGTTGAAAATTCAAAGACTATTGTTACTAATACTATAGTAATACAAACATATAGTTAAAGATTACATCAAATTAATGTAACAGTCAACAAAGAATGTGTGCTGTTTCACAGCCTAGTCATAAACTAAACAAAAACGCCCACAGCGTAGTTAACATATTGTGGGTATTTTATGAACTCAAAAATCTATTTTAAGTATTCATTTACCGTCATCATTTAAGTTTTCTTCCGATTTAAAACTTTTATAATCTTATTAAGTTGCATTTGGTGTTGACCACAATGTTAAGTGTTTATCTAAGAAAACATTTTTAGCTTTTATTTTTTTTAATTTAAAAGCTTTTATCCAAATAAAACACTTGTTTTATGAGTTATTGGACTAAGTGTACTTTACCAGTTTGTAGGGTGTTTTAAACTTTACAATACTGCATCATTATTAAGTCAAAACTGACAAGTTTTGATTTAACGCCAGTATACCCACGATATGCACTTCAATGAATCAAGTAAAGTTTTTCTTATAAAAGTAGAGATACATCAACTGATGGCGAAGTTATCACAGTTTACTCTAGGTTAAAAACAAAATTAAAAAGTGTAATAAAATTTAGCAAAAACTATACCGTTAAAAAAGTTGTTTTGAAAGCAATGTCACTGATTTGTTACTACAGTTATTTCTGAAAAACAAACGATCAATTTGCATGCACCTATATCTTCTGTTTGAAAAATACGTACCTATGCTAAAATGTGAGGTAGTTTTATACGTAAGTTACGCTTGCATTATATTTAATTGGATTGACCCTAAGAAATGTCATTTTGTTAAAAAGTTTTCAAATAATTTTAAGAAATTTTTTTGAATAATTTGTTGATTCGTAGCGCTTCTTTAGCAAGCGTGTTACAAAAATGTAAACCTGTCACGTCCGGTTCGTCTTTTGTAGCTACAGGGCTTCGAAAGGAGCATATCAACAAAATAATTAATAAAAAAAAAGAAACAAAAACCCGGACACACAAAAAGTAACAATGAAAATTACAAAACAGTAAGTTTGAAACCAATAGAAAATTTCATTTATTTTCATTAATACAATAGACAATAAACTAATAAAAACATAAAAGCACTTCTGAAAACATCTGAAAAATCGTCTTTATATAACCTCGAATTTATAATTAGAAAATACTTTAAAAGATAATATAAATTCAAGTGAATAAAAAAAGCATTTTAAAAATAAATAACTCTTATTCCAAAGAAGACAATTTTTTTTACATTCTTACGCAACTTTCTTCTACTTAATTTGGTCAAGTTTATTTGCAACTTTCTTTTACTTAATTTGGCTTCATTAAAGGAAATTCAACTATATATAGCTATCAAAAAAAAAAAATTCTTAAAAAAAAACCAATAAGTAGTTGATAATTTGGTTAACCAAGTCAATCCTTTTAAGTCATTTTATCTATACATTTTAGTTTTTAAATATTTTTACAAAAATGAAATAAACAAATGTAAATTATACATATATATAAAAATAATGCTTTTTATTATTTATATTAAGCATTTGGTTATCTAAAAAAAAATAAAAGAATTTTAAAACGTTTAAACTTAGTAACGTATTTTTATGAAAAACTGTCTTAATGAGCGCATAAAATCATTGAAAATATATATAAAACAAAAAAACAATAAAATAAAAAGAATTTTTTTTTTTAAATAATTGAACAAAGGAACACTTGAAATTTTTATGAAGGAAGTATAAAAAACAAAATTTTTTAAATAAAATTCAAAAAATAAAAAAATTGCTAATTAAAAATCAGCCTAACAACTTATATTTTCTCCGTGTTACAGAAACTGGATCTCTAAACAGCACGGGGTTGAATGAAATAATTGATTTCTTTAAAGGCATAACACCAAATATCTGCAATAATTTATTAAAACACTCATCTTGTTCAGTATTATTGTTTAATGAACTTTTGTCAAAAAAATTTGGTGATCGTGCAACCTTGATTGGTGGTGATTGGTTTATAAAACTAATGAGAAAATTCATGGCAAGACCTTCACAACTTCGATTTTGTGCAACAAGCTCATGAAGTTGTTGGGGAGCATGAAAACTATAATGATGACTATAGTACCTTTGTATCAAATAAAATTAATTTAATAAGACAGTTTGTAAAATACAATATAAAATAACTGCGATTAAAATGTAACCAACCTGTGAAACACAGCTGAAGATGTGCTTATAATAGAGAGCATGTTTTTATGCCCTGAATCAGTACACCAAGCCTTCCCACAGCTTACATGGACACTTGGCAGAAAACCAACAAGTTTTGATGGGTTTGAACGCCAAACAGAAAATGCAAAGTCAATCTATAAGATTATATATATATATATATATATATATATATATATATATATATATATATATATATATATATATATATATATATATATATATATATATATATATATATATTAGGGTGTCCCAAATAACAACATTTAAAAAATATCTATGCTGTCACCCCTTAAATGTGTTCGATATGATAAAATAACACTGGATTTAAAATGGTACCTAATATAAAAACCTGATGTTCAAGGGTCTTTGGGGACCTCTTAAAATATTTCTTTAAAAAAATTTTTAAATCCAGTGTTATTTTATCATATAGAACACATTAAGGAAGTGACAGCATTGATTTTTCAAAAATGTTGTTATTTGGGACACCCTAATATATATATATATATATATATATATATATATATATATATATATATATATATATATATATATATATATATATATATATATATATATATATATATATATATATGGACTTAACTATAATAAACTTTTTCTTAAAAAAAAAATCAATTGCATTTTGTAATGACAAAATAATTCATTTTTTCTCAAAATGAATAAAATTGAGAGCCTTAGTTTTACTTCAAAAATATTGTCACTCTTTATAAAATACTAAACAATTTATATAATATAAAGACAATAAAATTACATCAGATGAAGTGAGAAATACATCGTCGTCAAAAGTAAAAACTGCATCTGTATTGATCAAAGACATGCTCACATAGCGTGAATTAAACGTCTAGATTTAAAAACATTTACTAAAAAAACATCTAAAAATTCAAAATTACCTGAAACTTTCGTATAACAAAAACAAAAAAAAATTTCTTGAAAACTTTTTAACAATTATTTTTAAAACATCTTTGCTTCCAACAAAGCTGCAAGCAATCACTAATTAGAGTGGGAAGTTACTGAAAGAGAAAAGCTGAAGATTGTAGAGCAAGATAACGATTGACAGATGACTTAAAAGATTGCAAATTATATGAATCAGAAAAGCAAGATGAAGGAAGCGAATTCCAAAGAACTGATGTTTGAGGAAAAAAGCTAGAGAAATAAGAGTTTTTGGAACAGTCACAGAAAAAAGATGAGAAACTGAACAAAAAAGTTCAAAATAACTTTATAGACAAAAGCAACATTTAGAAAACCGTTATCTTTTAATAAAGAAAATGAAACAAAATTAAAAACAAAAATTTCTACAAAAAATGTTTTCTTTTCTAAAGTACAGACAGATACTTGGTACAACCATAACAAAGAATTATATAAAAATTATTTATACCTTATTTGGTGGGTGTATCACTCTTAAAGTAACTTGTGTTTTGGGCCATTTTGATCTTTCAGGAATATCTTCATTGGGTAGCCATACAACTAAAATCTAAAGAAAGAACTGTATCAATAAAAGCAGAAAATTTTTCTGTTGTTAGACAATATTTATTACACAGATACAGTTGTAGTGTGGTGTATTCACTACCCATCAGATACGGTCAATGATCAATCCATGTTAACGCACCCATCAGATGCAGTAACACAACTTTTTTTTTTTTAAATAATTTTATAAATATAATAGATATAGACTTGTAGATTTTATTAAAGAAAGACATAATTCACATAACATGTGAATGTTATGTGTACTAATAATGCATCTTAAAATCTTTAACAAAAAAAAAAAATCAAGATGTTATTATTATTGGCAATATTAGCTATTTATAAAATACAATATAATGTTGGCATTATATTGCAGTTTATATATAGCCAATATTGTAAATCAATATTTGCTACTTTTAAATTTAGTCTTAAAAATATAATTTAAGTGATAAGATAAAAGAAGTAATTTATTGAAACCACTTAAATATCATTTAAGCGATAAAATAAAAGAAGTAATTTAAGGTGAGTTTCCACTCATCCGTTTTTCTACGGGAATGGAATAGGAAAGGAAAAAATAATCATGTGAGCATGAGTAGTTTTACTTCAGACAAACTAAAACTTATAATACGCATGCCCACGTTATTTTTTTTTCCTTCCCTTTCCTGTTCCCGTGAAAAAACGGATGAGTGGAAACTCACCTTTATTGAAACCACTTCAACATCTGAATGATGATTATGTAAAAAAGTTTGTTTCAAAAGTTTGAATATAATTTACAAATAAAATAAATTCAGATAAAATTAAAAAAAAAGAAAATTTCATTAAGCTAACCATTTTATTGACATGTTTAGTATTTTAGTAAAAAAACAAAACAACATAAAAGAAATATAATAAAGAATTTTATTTACCATCTAGTATGCTCAGGAATATTCATTCAGACAACTTTTTTAAGCAATAAAAAATATTTACTTAAATTTCTATTTAATAATAAAAAATAAACTAATATCATTATAAAAAAAGATTTAAATAAAATAAACATTTGGTAATATATTTACATAATAACATATCTAAATTGTTTTTGTTAATTGAGTTATTTTTTTAATTGAACTTAATTTACTGTAATTTATTATATAGTAGCAGTTAACAAATTTATGACAACTTTTATTTAATGAATGCTTTGGGTCACTACATTTATTTTCTTCAGCCTGGTCAAAAATAAATATTAGGAATATATCTGCCTCTTCTGATTGATTTAAAATTTAAACATTTTAAAGATATTTATTGTACTTACCCCCATTTTTTTGATTACCACCATCACTTGACTTGTCCATAATTATTTAAAAAAAGACCAATTACCAATTTGGGTATTTTTGAAATTTGGTAAACTTATTTGTTAAAATAAATTGAATCTTTTTAAAAACAATAAAATTGAGGAAATTGTGATTGAAATAAATCAAAAATAAATAAAAGTTTAAAAAATACTTTTTTTTTAAATTTACTTGTTTGACTTAATAGATGATCAACAATATGCAAATAATTATGATCAACAATGATGCAAAATAAACATATAAGACAAAATAAACTACATTAAAAATTGTAAATAACACATTATAGATAATCTAAAACCAGCAAAATAAATCAAATATGTTTGTATCCAATGTAAACGATTTCTGTGGCTTGAACTGTCACTGTAAATTTTTTAAAAAACATTACTATTAAAAATTTTATAATAATTACATACAGAAACTATTAAGCAGTGTCGAGCTCAAGAAGTATAAAATAAAAAAACAAAGTAATATTGTAAGCTAAAATTGTAATATTGACCAGCTAAAAAAAAAAGAATTGATGGTCAACTGTTTTTTTGGCCTGTTAATCAAATTTTTTTTGAACCAGAGCATGTGGCTTTTAGTGGCTGTGAACTCAGATAAAATTCAATTTTTTTCAGCTAATCATTATCGCAACAATCTAGATCTTTCTATGTTTATATGAATGGTAATGTACTTGAAAAGTCATTTACCCTTCATCTTCTAGAATCAACTTTTATCTGATCCCTTGCAAAATTAGCATCGGCTAAGGTTGGATCTCTTTATCGTGCTCGCCACTTTCTTACTCCCAATTCTATTCTTTATTTCTATAAATCTCTAATCCTTCCTTGTATGGAACTTTGTTGCCATATCTGGAGCGGATTCTTGAATGATGCCCTGTAACTTTTAGACAAGGTGTAAAAATGTATTGTAAACATAGTTGGATCTACTGTTGCAGCAAACTTTTAACAGCTGTCACACTGTTGTAATGTTGCTTCTCTTTATCTTTTCTATAAATATTATGATGGGCACTGCTCTAAAGAGCTAGCGTCTCTTGTACCATCTACTAAAATTCATTCTCATGTTACTTGTCATTCAATTAAGTCTAATTCTTTTACTGCGACTGTTCCTAAGTGCTCCAAAAATTTTTATTGGCCTAGTTTTTTTTCTCAAACATCAGTCCTTTGGAATTAATTTGGAATTAGTTGTCTGTTAATCTTTATCTTGCTCTTTAAATTTAATTTTTTCCAGTAACTTCCAACTCTTTGGTTGCTTGCAGCCTTATTGGAAGTAAAGATGTTTTTTTAAAAAAATGGGATGGGAACTTAATTTTAACATAAAGATTTCACAATAACACATAGAAACAAGATCAGCATAACATTACCAACCTTAGACATTTTTAGGTCAGCAGTTAAATCTGCATTGTGGAATGTCGACCTTATTTTGAGGGCTGATAGGCCTTTGCACTGTATCATCAGCTTATAACTCAATTACAGAATTCATATTAAACTCATCATTATTTGATTCTTCTTTGCACACATAAATCCAACTGTTTAACTGTTTAAATTGAAACATTTTTATGCATCAGTTTTAGTTAGATTTATAAGAGTAAAACTCAACTTATGCATTTGAAATATAAATATTTTACAAATTGTTACACTTTTTTTTTAATTTCTTTTTTATTTTCTTGATAACTTAATAGAAAATATGGGCTAATGATATATTTTATTTAAAAACACTTTCATTTGTTGCAATAACATTGCAAATGATAACAAAAATTTTAGATGTTTTTAAAAGAATGCAATAAAAAATTTTTACAAAAAAATGGAAAAAGAAAAAAAAAAAAAATTAAAATATTCCAGTCTAAAATCTTTTGGATATAACGAAGTTTTAGTATTTTCGAAAATACATTGTTGTTTGTAAAATCTTATTATCAAAAATTCTAGTTTTTTTCAACCTGAAAAAAAACTGAACAACAAGAATTCAATTTGTGAGGTCAAAACAGCAACTTTGATTACTTGGGTTGACTGTCTGTTTAACTAAATAAATTTAATTAACGCCAATTTAATTTTGTACAGTGTAGTTAATTAGTTAAGAAAAAAAAGTCCATTTTTATTTAGACTTGATGAAAGATGTTTAAGAAGATATAGCCTTGATGAAAAATGCATGAAATAAAGAAAGAGAAGTACTTTTGATCCTTAAAAAACACTAAGCTGGGCATAAAGAACCCAGAATTATAACTTTATACAAACAGCTTACAACACTTCAAAAATTAGGTTCTGATTTAAATACTGACTATATAACACAAGCAGAAAATACAACAGTAAGTATCAATGATTTTAAAAGGACTAACTAAAAAAAATTAATCTTTTGTTGAGGTTGTAACTCAATCAATACTTTATGTATACCTTAAATACCTTAATGTTTCCTGTTCCAGCAACTGAACCAAAAAATGCAATTCTTAACTGTAAAAGTATTACAGTTAATAGAAGAAAATAAGACAGTATTTTGAATATACCAGAAAGATAGGTCTTATCTACTCAAGACTTTAACAAGTAAAGTTCAAAGGGAAACGATTGATAAATAACATAAAATTGTAGGACACTGTAATTTTGCAGACATAAAGTAATAAGAAGCTGAAGGTTTAAAGATAACAAAAACTATTTTTTAGTTACTATAATTATTTTTGTGAAATATGTGAGATATTTTCATTTTAAAAAACAAATTTACATAACAGAGAAACTCATGTTCAATCACCATTTGAGCTAGTGCATACTGATTTAGATAATTACTTAGGATGTTTACTCTTTTATCTTTTAAAGCATAAGTAAAGCATACAGAAAAATTTTAAATTGATTGTTCCATATAGTAATGTAAAAATATTTTCATTTAAAAATGAGATTTTCCCAACTGATGCATTAGTCACATTAGAAGTGATAAGGGAAGTAAAATTACTATGAGAGATTTCCAGGAGCTCTTAAGAAAATACTGTAATAAGCATGAACATACTTCATCATATTCTTCTCATAAAAATGGTAATGCCAAACAAAACTATCAAACTTTGTTTTATGTTGCTAGATGCATAGATTGAATCAAAGTAATCAAAATATCTATTGACATATGCTATTAAGACATCAGCTAATAAAACCTTATGTTAAAGTAGTAGAATCTCTGATAATGAAAACTTCATTATCAGGGTGTTAGTTACTGTAGGGATATATTATGTGTGGTATTCCCAAATGCTCATAAAATTGAAATTCCCAACTTAATATTAACAAAAATACCATTATCCAGCTAGTTTACTAAATTACATACAAAGTTTTATTATAGTTTTGAAAACTATTGCAAACTAATAATTTTTAAATATTATTAGAAATAAAAAAAAATAGAAATAATAACTTATTGATGAAAAAAAAACTTTGAAGAAAATCGTTGTTTTCAGCATAATATAGCTTTAGTTTTGCCAACTACAATTAATAATCCACCTTAACTAAATTTATATAAGATTTCCACCTGCAAGTAGCACATAATATTGTCAACTTTTATGTGCTACTTGCAGGTGGAAATCTTAAACTGCTGAAGATTTGTGTCATACATTGGGTTTTTGCACAACAATCTTTTCTTGTACCTTTTTAACAAAACGATTTAATTAAATTCTAATCAAAATGAAAATGGCAAAGCAAATGTTTTCTTATGTAATGTAGTATGTAGATTACTTATAAAAAAAGAAGTTATGTATAACTTTTATTAACTTTTTTTTTTAATAATTATTTTAAAAATGAATTAATTTAATATAAAGATTTAAAAGTTCAATTCAAAAAAGTTAAAAATAGATTTAAAAAATTTTTTTTTTCCTGCCATTTTGTTTCTCTGAAACTTATGCCTTTTAGATTTTTCTTTAGAAAAAAAAAAACTTTTGTAGTAACTTTTGATGGTCTTTTGTAGTTAATATTTAACGTTAATACAAAAAGTTGGTTTAAACAAAATTACAAATTTTCCTTTTTGCAGTTTTTATTTATTAAAATTACATTCAATAAAAATTTAAGTTTATTAAGTCTAAAAAACAAGATTACTTTTAGATAAAATTTAAATTTTAAGATTGGTTTTTTAAATTAGAACAATAAATTAATACAATTAAATAAAAATAAAATATACAAATATTAAAAAATATGCATAATATTATTAAATAATATTATGTATATTTTTAATATTAATTAAATAATTAGTATTATTAAAATTAAGAAAGAATTTCCACACTATTGAGTGCTTTTTTAAAATAAATGACATTTAGCTATATTTTAAAGACAATAGGCCGGGTGAATAAAAAAGAGCAATTGCTTTTATTCAGCGTTTTTGGAGTAATTGCTCAACTTTACATGAATAAAAATTTTGAGCAACTGCTCTTTTTATCGCAAAAGCTTTTACTCATGAGCTTTTGCTCAAATGTTTAGCGATTGCTCACATGAAAAAAGCGTGTGAATAAAAAAGCTTCAACTCAAAAAACGGCGAGCAATTGCTTTTAAATTTACGAGCACCTATAATAGTTGCTTTTTTTTTTTTTTTTTTTTTTTTTGATAATCGGGCATTGATTTTGTTATATTACCTATATATCTTACTATTTTTTGACTATTGATGTATATACCTATATATTTTTACGTTATGCATTTATTTATAATTATCACTGCGAACTTTATACTGCACAATATTGCAAAAACTTTTTTTCGCAAAAACAATTTTCGAGGATACTTTATACTGCACAATATTGCAAAAACTTTTTTTGCAAAAACAATTTTCGAGGATAAAAATGTGGAAGAAATTGTTCCTGTAATTGAAGAAACTTCGTTTACTTGGTCAGCAGCGTAGAAATTATAGTGCATTGGCAATATTAAATAAAGAGACAATGTCTTTTAAATTAAGTGCAATGTCTTTTTTATTTGTAACAAATTGAAAACAACATAACTTTTTAATTTATTGTATTGTTTATGTTATAAAAAATAAACTTTCAAAGTTTTCTAAGATAAATAACTAATTTAAAGAATTGTAAAGATGTGCTAACATTTTCAAGTTTTATTTACAGTAAAACATACAAAAGTTTCTCAAATGTCAGTTATAATATGTTTATGACTTAATATCTTATTCACAGTTATAATATGTTATAGACTTAATATAATAATATTTTTATGTAGTAAATCTTTATTATTAGGATATTAAAATATGCATTATTTGGTAATATAATTATATTATGCTATAAATTTAAGGAATATTTTTTAATAAGTTATAACTGACATTTAAGAAATAAAATGAAACATAAAAACTAACTTGAAATAAAACATAAAAAAGTAACATTTTAAAGAAGATTTTAGTTACTGAAATGTATAAAGATACTTCTATTAATTTAAATTAATTCAGCCTTCTTTTAATACTACGTATAACGTTTTTAAATGTTGAAAATGTAATACATGGTAAAAAAAAAACTTAATTTAAGTAAATTTAAAACTACTGTACATTTAACAGTAACCAAAATTTATTTTCACGTTTTTATGTTTTATTTCTATCAACGTTTATATCAACAATAATGTCTATCTCCTCTTCATTTAATACATGTTGGGGTGTATTTCAACTTTAAATTTTTTAACCGATAATATTTTAGCTGCTCCAGCATGACCACATGCTGAAGCTCTGTATTCGTCCATTTTGGTTGTTTCTTTAGTTTCACCAGGTAGTTTTAATCTTTTTGGAATTTTTGGACCTCGATGCTTGAGAAGATGTGTTCCCTGAGAAATAAATCAATTTAAGTAGATTAAAATCACCAACATATTGATAGTTTTACATAAAATATAAAAAGAATAAAATTATATTGGAAACAGGTGTACTGCAAATATACCATATTAAAAAATAAAAAACCACAATAGTAACTTACTGCAACTACTTTTAACATTACCAAGAAATTCAACTGATGGTGGCAATGAAAATATAGTTTGACTTTTTAATGAGCTGAATACAGAATTCATTTCAGCACTGGGAGTTTGAACTATGCCTGCTGATATTGCCCCTAAGCATGTTATATATATATATATATATATATATATATATATATATATATATATATATATATATACATATATATATATATATATATATATATATATATATATATATATGTATATATATATATATATATATATATATATATATATACATATATATATATATATATATATATATATATATATATATATATATATATATATATATATATATATATATATATATATATATGTATATATATATATATATATATATATATATATATATATATATATATATATATATATATATATAATATGTATATATATTATATATATAATATAATATATATATATATATAATATAATATGTACGTATATAAATAAAGTTGTCTTTACTAACCATCAATTTGTGTGAAGGTAGGATTCTTTTCTATATCTAAAAGATTAGCAAGTTTGACTTCACTCGCTGAAAGTTTTATAGGCTTGTTTCCAGTTCGATGGATGTCAGACTTTTTTTTTAACTTTGTCTTCATGTTGGCAATCTTTTTCGCCAATGTTTTTGTATCAATTTTTGTTCCTGTTGCTTGGAACATTTAGTCTTGCATTTTTAAAAATGCTTTGTTTTTTCTTATTTTAACGTTTAGAACTTGGCTTTTTTGTAGAAGTATTGGCAATTCGCACAGTATGTTTATAAAAACTTCATCTTCACATTTGTTAAAACTTTGGCTAGCTATATTATTTTCACTTGATTCAATTGAAATCTGGTTTGAAGAAGCCATTTTTAAATATTAAAAGTTAAAAAAGCTACTTATATCCGCAACGGCATATAGCTTTTACTCCGACACAAAAGCAATTGCTTGCGAGGATTAGCAAAACTTTATTCACACATTTTTGAGCAATTGCTATTGCGGCGAGCATTTGCTTTTAACTTTTACTCAGAGCAATTGCTTGTGAGCAATTGCTCTTTTTTATTCACCCGGCCTAATGTGTCTTTAAAATATAGCTAAAATATACGTTTGAAAGATCTTTTACAATGACTTCCACATCAACAAAATATAATTGATTATATAATATTGATTGATTATAAAATGATTATAGATTATCTTTGAAATTAGGTATTTCTATGGTTCTAAAGAAAAATTTAAACAAAAAATAAATAAACACACATTCATAAATCTGTTACATTATACTCAAATTATATACATTATACTCAAAGTAAGAGTGTTAAAAATATTCATAAATGTGTTATATTAATTGATCACCTTACTTTATGCAGACATTTTGTTACATCAACTCTATATACAGCATGATTTAAATTTAATTTAAGCAATAAATTTCTTACCTGGTCAACATAGGTAGATTTGTTAATTATCTTTATCAATGAAAACAGAGGATCTGATGATTTGTAAACTGGAGAATCTGCAACAATTATTGCTGTAAATTTTTCACTTGGTTGATTGTTAAACAGATGGTAGTAAAAAGGAAAATCCGCCATATTTGTTGAGAAATCTGTATAAACATTAAGAGCACCGGGGGGAAAGTTCCACATCAGCGGTGGTTTATACATATGAGGTTGTAAGCGAGTAAATAAAATCTATACCATATAAATTAAACTCATAAAGTCAACATTCCATTAACATTAGACATTTTATATAAATGTGATTAAAACTATTATTAGACATTATATATTATACATTTTATATATTAGACATTACATATTATACATTTTATATATTAGACATTTATATTATACATTTTTTAATTCCTTCTATTGGAGTAAAAAAGACTTAATATTTTTAATATTGGAGTAAAAAAGCTGACAGGGGGTTGAAATCACAAAAAATAGCCTGCTTGGCTGTATTGGCCCTCTCAGCCCAGGAGAAATAACATAAAAATAAAATAAAATAACATGGCATATCATAAAGGTAGAATGTGCATGGAAATCTATTTTGATTACTGTTTTCTTTTCTGAATTTCATCTTTTCCAACCAGTACATGCCATAGATACCCCTAGAAACAAGCTCTTTACTTTAATAACTTGTTTAATACTTTTCATGCATAACCAATAGTGTTCCTAGAGATAAAAGCCAATTTTTTTGTTCTTTTTGAAAAACAAATGCCCCAAAAAAATCTAACCCTTGGTTAAAAAAAAATCTAACCTTTTTGGTTCAAAAAAACCAAAGAAATTTTTTCTAATTTAAACACATTTAAAAATTATTTTTTAAATTTTTAAAAAAATATGATTTTAGATATTTGTAAATAGACTTTTTTTTTAATGTTGCTCAAATAAATAACCCCCCCCCCCCAAAAAAAAAAACAAAAACAAAAAAACAATAAAAAGATCAAAAGAGTACCTTTCTGATGATTGATTTAGGATGACAACAATTATACTGAACAATTATATCACCAATTCAAACTTAATAATACCCTATTATCATTTTAATAATGCTTTAAGAAAACTAATTAAGAGTATTCAACACAACTATAGTATTCATAAGCTTATCAATGATATTATGCAATGTTTAAAAATTTTACAGGATCAACTTTTTTTTTATTAATTTATGACTCTAAATTATTATGGGCATGGCAATATAATTATGGCAATTATAAACTTTAGAAAAATATATCCTTTTTCCACATTTAAAATTTATAACAATATACCTGAACAGTACTTTTTGTAACCTAAGTGTTTTTAGTTGTGCTTTTGTAAACCTAAATTAGTAGTGCTTTTGTAACATATATGAACAAAATATAAATAGTGTTAGCAGTTTAGTGTTAAATTGAATTTAAGTTTTGATTGAGAAGATAAAGCATGTGGTTTAACAGCAACCATCTGAACCACAGAAACCACATTAAAAATCATTTGAAGTCTTTTATTAAAATATTTATAAAACATTTTAATTTAATTAAACAATATTATTATAAAAAAATTATCAATAAAATTGAAATGTTGTTTGAAAAAATGTTCTTATTTTAAAAAGCTTATACTTATTTAAACTTATACTATTTATTTCGTGAAACATTCATATCACAACATTATTATCTTATGCTTGCTTTCTCACAATTTAGTTGATTTTTTTACAGTTTAATATACAGTTTTTATTTAATAAACAGTTTTACAATTTATATACAGTCATATACAGAAGCATTAAGCACTTTGTATATTAGCACTTTAGTAACTGGATACCAAAAAATTATTGATTTGAAACAATAATTAATAAATAATAAATAAATAAAAACTATAAACAAACAAAATAGTTGAATGTAAAATGAACATAAAAAAGCAACTAAAATTAAATTTGATAAAAATAATTTTCTTTAACATGTCTGGAAATTTTAAGTTGTAAAACGTAAAAATTGTAAACGTAAAATAAAAAAAAATTAAACAGGCCTGTAGCAAGGGCTAAGGGGGTGAGTGGGGGGGGGGTGATGTGGAGGTTTTGGCAGCAGAGGCATTTGCTCCCCACCCCAATAATTTTTCAAAAAAATTATTTTGAAGTTAGTTTTTAGAGTTTAAGTTAGTTATACGTATTTACAGCATAGGTTCATTTGACAAAAAAAATTTGACTAACCCAGTAGTATTGCCCCCCCCCCTTTCCCAAATAATTTTTATTCCTATGGGCCTGTTAAATGAAAAATGTTTTAAAAGTGGAAAGTAGAAAAAAGTTTACTTAACTTATCTGTTTTTTATCTTAAAAAAAAAAATATTTCACAATTGCAGTAAAAATGTTTTTTGCAACAATTACTGCTTAATGCTTTCCAAATAAACTATTTTAAAAGACTACATATAATACTATGTATATTTCGAAATAAAATATGAAATGTTAAAAAAACAAAACATCTGAGACCAGGATCCAAGCACCCTTTGCAAATAATAATATATATATATATATATATATATATATATATATATATATATATATATATATATATATATATATATATATATATATATATATTATTGTATTTAAAACTAACTAAAAAAACTTTTAGGAGGGGTAGGAGTAGAATTGAGTACAAATCTGTTGTACCTAAATTTAAGGAAGAGGGAAAGTAAAGAGTGAGTGGATGGGTCCACAACTGTTAAAAATTAGGGGATGCAATTATCAGACAACCCTAATATAAAGTTGTATTCATGAAATATCAAACATTTTCAGATTTACCTCGATTTTATTAAAAAATTTTAAAATAAACCGAGATTTATCAAAAAATATGCTTGTTGAAATATTTTTAAAAAAATGAGTTATATAGCAATATATAGTTTTATATAACTTAATAAATTTATTAATTTTTAATTAAAACACAAGCAAAAAATACCTCAAGAGTAGTGTGAATAATATGACTGATAGAAGAAAAATAATTTTTCCAAACAAATATAGTTTGCTGCTTCATTGCCAAAACTTGATCAAAACTAATTCCTCGCAATATGCTTGGAAGCTGAAGAAGCAAAGATTCATCTAAAACAATAGAAAACTTTACCCAATCAATGACATCATTGAAAGGAAGATCCCAACCGTTGCTCATAATAACTGGAATGCAACCATACTGAATTGCTTCTAAAAATCTAAATGACGCTAGCCGACGACCTCGAGGTATTAAACAAAAAGTTGAGTTTGCAAGTAACTCCGTGTAGTTAAATCTAAATGGGAAATGGTATTATCAGAATGGTTCATAAAAATCATACAAAAAAGAATAACATAAAAAATTTGAATTCTATAAATTTAATTCATTAAATTTATTGAATTTAACATAATCAACAAAATTTTATTTTTTACTAATTTTTTAAATTTAATACTGATTTACAAATGTTTAATATTTATGGTTAAAAAACTGGAAAAAAAAACTTTTAATTTAATGCTCAAAAATTTATTGATAAAATGTCACAAAAATTTGTAAACTAAAAAAAATATATATCAAACAACAATAATTTATCCAAATAATGGACAGAAACTAGTAAATATAAAAACCTCGAGAGGCAGGTAACATTTTTAATGAAAAAAGAGTTTTTTTGTTGCTTAAAACTGGATAACAACTCTTTTTGCACTACAATATTCCTAAATTTTCAGAAATCTTTACATAAGTGATTACTGCAAATAAAATTAGGCAAAGCTACAGATATGTGGTCTAAAATAATTTTATTTTATTGCTTGTTGTGCTTTTATGTGGAGCCTTGCACAAAGTGGTGACATTTTAATATAAACATTAAGAATATTTATTGGCTTTAGTATATACATTGATCTTATAGCCTGTTGCTACAAAGGTAGCAACATGTCTTGAATAAATAAAGTTAAAAATAAATTCCGGCATTCCAGCCTGAAATATTATAATTCCGGCCAGATCTGGAATAATCTTAAAATCACAAATTCGGAACAGAATACCGGTACATCCCTAATCTAGGTGCAATAATATTAGATAACAAAAGCATCACAAGCTAATGACAAAAAATTAGTTTAATATATCCATTATCATGCATACATTATCATCCTACATACAATATCATCAATTATTTTTCAAGTTTAACAAGTTTTATTTTTAAAAATATTATTCTTTTTTTTTTCAATTCAATTTTTTGTTTTTCCTCAAATTTATTCAAGCTTAGCGAGGCTATTATATATATCAATTCATTTAAAAATTAATAAAAATTACTTTTCAAATGCCTGTTTGTTGTAATGCTATTTTACTCGAAATTATAGCCCAATTATTATTATACGCTTTTGAGTTTTAAAATCTAATATCATTTACTTTATTATTTTAAACTTTAAACATAACCATAAAATTTGCTCTTAAATATTTCAAGACTAGAAAGTCTACTAAGTTTAAGCATTTAAGATCAGAAAGCCTATTAAGTTTAGTCTAGGTATAGTTATATTAAACACATGTGGGGAAAAAACATGTTAATTAAAAAAACATTGAACTTTTTTTAAATTTGATACATGATAAGTTTTTTATTAAATCCATTTAAAGTAAATTATATGACAGTGTTACACAAAGCAAACTCAAAACGTCATAATGACTAACAGAACTGTTATTATAAAATGGGGGTTTGAGCCATGCGGTTTTTAAGCAAATGATTCAGATGAAGTAAATTTAATTTGGTGTAAAACTTGGCAAAAATATTCAGAGCTTTTAAAAAATTATCACAACAAAAATAAAGTCTACGCTGAATTAGTAACAAAAATGTTTGCACACGGAACATCAGTCATAAAAAAGAAAAACTTTTTAGACCATATTTTACATTCTCATAAGCATGTGACAGATTAATAATCTTAAGATTGAGTGTAACTAAGTAAAAAACAATATTAACAGTAAAAAAATAATATTAACTAAGTAAAAAATAATATTAACTGTAAAAAAAATAATATTAACTAAGTAAAAAATAATATTAACAGTAGAAAAAATAATATTAACTAAGTAAAAAATAATATTAACAATTCCAGGATTTTTTTGTTGTTGTTATAAACAACTTAAAAACTAAAAAATCACTAATTCATAAATTAACATACTTACATAAAGTTTAATTTGCTACACTTTTAAAAATACTATTGTCTATAGCTATACTATTTTAAAACAAAGCTTTTATAATCAAATAATCATTAGCCCTTTTGTAACAGAAAGCAAAAAATTCAAATAAATTTTTTGTCAGCTAAGTACAGCACTCTTGTGCCTACCTATATCCTTGAAATTCCAGGCTATATATATATATATATATATATATATATATATATATATATATATATATATATATATATATATATATATATATATATATATATATATATATATATATATATATATATATATATATTATAGCATTATTATACTATATTACTATAACAAACTTTTTTTCTTGCCGTCTTTATTATTGATAAAAATAGTTACATGAACGCCATATAAATACCTTTTAGGCGCTAAAAGTGGAGCTTATGCGCAAAACTGACACTTAGCATATTATATTTTTTCAAGTATATATATATATATATATATATATATATATATATATATATATATATATATATATATATATATATATATAAAAGAATAAAAAGTTCTAGCTTTATAAAACTTGCCTGCCAAAGAAGGAGTGCCTTTTTGAAAAGTAGATAAACAATAAGCTGTAAAACTCATAAAATTCTCTTCGTTGAATTGATCGAATTTTAATGACATACAGCGCGTGGAATTTTTAAATTAAATAATAGCCCGTAAATATTATATTGCGTTTGATTTAACTGCCTTTAAATAAGTAAAAGCGAAGTTTAAATTTTTTATATCAAGTTTAAAAATAATATGTTTATCTTAATATTAAATATATGAAAGACATTATTATACTATATTACTATAACAAACTTGTTTTCTTGCCGTTTTTATTATTGATAAAATTAGTTACATGAACGCCATAAAAATACCTTTTTGGCGCTAAAAGTGGAGCTTATGCGCAAAATTGACACTTAGCATATTATATTTTTTTAAGTAAAAAAATTTACATAACTTTTATAAACCGGTAATGAAAGTCAATGTAAACTAACAAGGTTTTTGAGAGAAAAAAATTCAATAAAACTTCGTCAATCTAAAAAAATACGCAGTATTGAATTTAAACTATTTCATTTAAAATACAAAGATCTAAGATGATAAAAATTCTGAATATTAAAAAAAAAAACTACAACTTCACTAGCCTAAAATAAAATAAACTGGGAAAACATAACATATATTTCGATTGGATAATTGGGTTCCGTAAAACTCAGATACGCCATCTTTTTCCTGTGTTCCTTTTAACAAAACAAATATGAATATATGTAAATATTGGTGAAAACTATTTGTTTAAATTTTATTTCAAAAATTTGATCGGACAATGTCCGACCAAAATAACTTTTGGTCGGACATTTTGTCTGAGACCTTATAAAAAATTAAATTAAGCCCTGTATATATATATAAATATATACATATATACATATATATATATATATATATATAATATATATATATATATATATATATATATATATATATATATATATATGCATGTATGTATGTATATCAAACTTTTTCAGGAGAGGCTTACAGATGCACGCCTTATATGACCACGCATATAATATTTTGTTTTGACAACATGGCCACAGCTCACTGCATTTTTTGATAATTAGAGCATTTAAAAAATGTGCTATAATTTTAAATTAAAATTTTAACTAAAAAAAAAAACATAAACTGAAAAGAAAAAAATATTAAAAATAAATACAAAATTAAACTAAATAAAAATCTTAAAGAATCTTAAAAAATTAATAAGAAAAATCTTAAAAAATAAAAGAAGAAAAAAAAAGCTTAAATTATTATATTTAAAAGTGTCATTTTAATTTCGTTTCACTTTTCAGATAATAAAGACACTTTTCCAAAATGGGCCCCTGCTTTCCTATTGCCAAGGCCCCTAGAAGTGTTAGCCGAGCAAAAGGGAACCCATTTTCAAACCTGAAAATTATTTGGTTCAACCAAATAATTTACCAATATTACTTTGAATTTTTCTGGAAATTAATTAATTTTTTTTAATACTAAACATGACTTAGGTTCGTCATTTAACGTTTCTGAACGCACTGGAATAATAGTTAGTTAACTTTTGATAATTAAGGTTGTCAAAAATCACAAAAATGCCTGAAACTTAATAAAACAAGACAGTTTAAACAAACAATGAAAATATGTAACAAAAACAATATAATTATTATTGTTGTATTTATAAAAACCTACTAAAAATTTTCATTTAATGATGTCATTTATTTTGAGTTGTTTTTTTTTCACATGTATCTAAATTTTACATTAATTTAAGTGTCCAGGTTACAAACATATCCATTATTTCGGTTGTTAAAAATGGTTAGCCAAGCAAAAAGGAACTCATTTTAAAACCTGAAAATTATTTCTATTTGGTTCAATTAAAAGTTCTGCATGGAAAAACTTATGATCTTTTTTTGATTTGCTTATTATTGAAAATTAGCGTTGTGTAATTTATGGGCAAACCTTGTCTTTTTTATTTTATTTTAAGTTTTAGAAAAAAATTGTTAGCCTGTCATTGCTCATAATTTTCTCATTCAGTTAAACTTTTAAATACTATAAAAAAAATTTTAATTAAAATTCTATCAAGTTTTTCTTTATTATAATAAAGAAAAACTTGATAGAATTTTTATTAAAATTTTTTTTATAGTTTTCAAAAGTTTAACTGAATGAGAAAATTAACACAAACAAAAAATAAAATTGTTAATGATACAAATGAAACTTTGATGAATAAAAGTAATTGACAAAAATTACAGTATTATATAAAAAATACAACAGTATTTTAAAAACTGGAATCAGGAGTAAGATAATAGTGAGCATAATAACGAGACAACCTTAGCAATGTCTTTAAAATGAATTGTATATATGATTTCTATAAGAGCTCAGTAATAGTTAAAAATGATTAAATAAAGTAGAGAAAATGTAAAGCGTAAGATTCTGTAAGTGTTGCCATTTATTAATACAAAAATATAAACAGAATTGCAATAAATATTTGCAGTAAACAAATGAATTTTATTTACTTTAATGACAGAGCACTGCAAATGAATTTTATTTACTTAAATCACAGAGCATTGCAAGCCCCAAATCACACAAGAGAGCCCCAAATCACACAAGAGAACGCGATGCGTTTGAGATAAACTGTAAAAAAGTTTAAAAATTTAAAAGTTATGCCTTTTATCAAGATTTTTTCCTAAATACTCTTCTAGATAGTTGTGTTATTTTATATTGTGTTATTTTGTTATCTATTCATAGATAGTTGTATTATTGATAGGATTTTTAGAAATATCACTAATAAGGAAAAACATGGATAGAACTTGGTGATACTGCAGTTGTTACTAGAAATGAAAAAGAGTGTTGTCCATCAAGGACAACTATAATAATTCAAGAATTTCAAAAACTTCTTTAGGTATTCTTTATATAGAAAAGAGCTTATGGAGACCAGGATTGCAGATTTTATCAAATTTTTGACATGGCAAGAGCAGTAAAAGTCAATAGCTCTTGTCTTACTATTTTAATCTAATGTGCGAGAAAGATTTTCTCTCATAAAAACTTTCTCTTATAAAGGTTAACAAAAACAAGAGGATCAATATCTGTATTGATTGTCAGATAGAAAGTTGCTAGACTCAAGATGAGATATTAGAAGTTTGTTAAACACTTAAAGACCTTGATAATAATAGTAAAAAGACTGAACAATATTTAAAAAGATCAGAGCATCTCCAAAGTTTTTTGAAAATTGGAATAACAGAGTTTATTTTCTAGCAGACAGGAAAACAAAATTTTTTATTTATTTATTTTGCCAAAGAAAAAGAAATAGTTTAAAGTAATTTATAAATTATTATCAATTATTATTAGTAGTATTATTATTAACAACATTATATAAAAATTAATTATTAAACCTATCATAATTTGAATTATCTTCTTCACAACGTGAATCTGCAAACTTTTGCCAATTTTTTTCGTGAATACATGTTGTAAGTAGTATAATGTCCTCATTATTATGAATTAAATAAAGGCTGTTTCTGGTTTCACTACCAATTCCATAAAGATACCGTTTTCCCTTAAATGATAAAAGATACTTTCTGAATATAGGAAATAAATTATCAGTTTCACTCAATACTACTGGTAATTTAGGAAAATCTTTCGGTAGCAAAGGTATACTTATATCATAATTTTGCCTGACAGTATCTAAATTAAATGATGATTTAGCAATAATAGCTTTCCCAAAATTTAATGAAAGATCATTATCATAATTTGGCCATGTTCCTGAAAATAAATTAAATACAACATGATTTTCTCCATTGTTCCAGTAAGATACTTTTCTTGCTATTAAGTCGTCAACATTTTTAACAAAATTTTTACTCAATTTATCACGATCTAATGTATCTACAGAAGTAATTAAAATACATGCTTCATCAGGGTCATCTGTAGCATACTTGCTATTTCTAATTATCTCGAGAATATCTCCATACATAGGTGACATAAATACATCTTTTATATTAGGATACACAAAAACTTTAAAACCATGAGTGCATTTTTCAAAATTGAAGCAATCATCAAGAGTTTTACAAGACCATTGATCTTGGTATATAGGACGCTTGCTTTTGTCATATGGAAAATCATTAACTTGAACAAATGACTTTTCTTCTTTTAGCCCTTGTGTAAAATGCTTTTGAAAAACAGTAGGTTGTTTATCAATCTTAATAAAAGATTTACTCAAGTTTTCTTTATTAAAAACTATTTTTTTAAAGACAATAAAATAACAAAATGCAGTAAATGTGGCGACAAGTATAATGTATGAGAATAGTTGCAGTTTCCAATTATTTCTCCTCTTGCGAGGAGATTGCATTTAAAATTTCCGTTTATCAATCATAGAGAACTTATAATTATAAAACTGATACAACGCTTTTTGGAAGAAGATATTTAAAACTATAAAGCTCTCTATTTTACACAAACGAGCTGTTTAGTTAACACATTTCCATAGAAAACGTTTTAATCGTCATTGACAGTGACGATAGAGTTCGTCGTACTTTTTTTTTTTTTCGTACCACTTAAGGCGGTTTAAAATAATTATAGCGTCTATATAATATTTTGCTGACTACAATATATTTCCCTTATTTTCCCCTTAATTTTTCCTTATTTCCCTTCTGTGAATCATGAAAAGACAAAAAAAATTAAAATGATGAATTTTGCCGTTAACTGATCTTAAAATAATAATAATAATTTATTATTTCTCAAAATAATAATAATAATTTTTTATTTTGAGATCAGTGTTTGCCGTTACATAAAATATATATATATATATATATATATATATATATATATATATATATATATATATATATATATATATATATATATATATATATATATATATATATACATATATATATATATATATATATATATATATATATATATATATATATATATATATATATACATATTATATATATATATATATATATATATATATATATATATATATATATATATATATATATATATATATATATATATATATATATATATATATATATATATATATATATATATATATATATATATATATATATATATATATATATATATATATATATATATATTTGTAGCGAAAAAACCCAGACCATAAATTGTTTTTTTTTTTTTTTTTAATCTTTATTTTTTCACGATTGACTGTTCAATTTTTTTTTTCTATTTTTTTCTATTAATTTTAGGTGCCCATAGAAGTCCTTACGGCCTTATCACAGAGCACCGCGGAAGAGCATTTAATTGGAAGTTCACGCCTCCTTCCTAACGTCGCAAAACTTGCCCTGAGGTGGGGTTTGAACTACGGATCCTTTGTTTATAAGGCAAGTGCGCCATTTTCAAGTGCTTGAATTTTGAATAAGATTTTAAATAAATACGCTTTTTAGGCAAAATGAACATCATAGTTTTAATAATATGATTTGTTCTGATCGTTTATTGGCAAATTATAATCTCTTTTTTGGTCGGAATTCTAATATTTTTCGTGAAAATTGATAGAAATGTTGTGTTTTACAATTATATTAAATTAAGATGTACTAGAACAGACTAGGATTTGTTGTAGATTAAGGCACTTTTTGGAAAATGTTAAATTTAAATTAAGTTAACACTGTTGAGTGGAATTGATCTAGAGACTCAAAAAATGGTGTTCTTTAGATTCACAATTGTATAAACAAGAGAAAAGTTTTTTTAAACATTATTAAAAAATGATGCAAAAAAAAATTGTAGCATCTAAAGCTCTTGTTTAGACATAATACGCTGATAAAATCATGCTAATTCAAAAAAGAATTCGAATGATTTATAAATTGCCTTAACTACTTTGAGAACTCCTCCTAGGCTTATTAGCACATTGGCACATTTGAAAGTTCAATATAGTATTAGCCAAATTCATATAACGCGGTTTGTAGGGAAAAAAATAAAAATGGTAGCTTTATAAATAACAACAAAACCGTTTTAAGTCTGATTTTGTTTATTGAAAGTTTTGTTTATATAAATTTCAAATCTTTTTAAATAAAAACAGTGGCTTAATTTAAAAGTCATATTGAAAATATGATTGATTGAGCAGCGAAAAATGAATTGTTAAAAGTAATTGGGTTTATATTAATTGTGAAATCTACTTATTATGGTATTTTACTGAAAATGTTTATTTACGTTTAAAGTTATAAAATGTCAGATAATATTTATTTTTTTAAAAAAATACAATGTATGATGTGGCTCAAAGAAACTGGGCAGTCAGTATCAGGAACATTAAAAGAGTTGCGCCAAAGAATTCAAAAGTTTTCTTTGTATCCAAATTTAGTCAAACGATTGAGAGACAAAGCAAAAAGAATTATACGTTTGAATGCAGTCTCAACCCGTTATATATACCTCAAGTAACATCAGAATGGTCTTCTGATGAAACCTTGTACCCCCTTGTAAACGAGGAAACACTTTAAGTTGTTGTTCATATAAAAAGCAGGGGAATATTGGCCAACAGGAAAAAGCTGTAAGAATGCTACAGAGCAGGAAAATCGTTTCAGTAAAATCACTGCAGGATAATAATGTAATATATGTCCAAGGAATGATTAAAAAGTCGTATGGTACTGATATACGGCCTGCTGTATATCAGTAATTCAAACAATTATAAAAAAGATTTAAATTTGATTTATGATCCTAATTCAAACAATTATAAAAAAGATTTAAATTTGATTGTAAAAAAACTAAAAGAACAATTGAAAAAGGAAAAACCGATTGAAATACATATTTATTCTGTTTTAATTAATTCAACATTTATGATACTGTTGGACAACATTTGCATTACAAACATACATTAAAAACAGCTTTTGCATTAGCTGATCATAAATATTGCAAATCACAATTGTTTGATGAAAGTGTGATAGAAGTAGAAAACGAAAAAATATAGCAAATAAAATATTATGTAGATAATGAATCTTTAATTAAAACTGGTACTAGTACAAATGTAAATATTCACCAAAATGATTCTTTTATAAATCTTATAATAAATCAGAATACTTTAAAAATACAAGTTGAAACAACAGATCTAGTCTATCAAAATTGCAAAAACATACCACTACATAATGGAATAAACGAGCAGCTAAAAAGTAATATTGAAAACATTAAAATAGATTCAAGTTTTTTGAAATCACCAAAGCCTTATGGTAGTAACTATATGGATGTAAAGCAAGTTACCGATGAGTGGTATGAGTGCAGAAAGTTTAAAATTACTGCAAGTCGACTACCAGCATTACTAGGGATGTATGGAAATGTACAATATTGATTGATTTGGGATGTCGTCAATAATGGTACTAGCACCCCTGATATGAGTCATATAAAAAATATTGAGTCATGTAAAAAATATTCAACGGGGTATCTTTTATGAAGAAATAGCAATAAAAAACTTTGAAAAAATTAGTAAATGCAAAATTGAAAAATGTGGATTCTTTGATCACCCTTTTGATAAAAAGTATGGATGCAGCCCTGATGGTTTAGGTCCTTGCAGGATTTTACTAGAAGTGAAAACTCGTGCACAATTTACCGATGGGCCTTTAACATCTCTTAGTGATTATCCACAATGTTATGTTCAATGCCAACTTCAAATCCTATGCACTGATGCAAAATATTGCGTTTTACACTTCCAATGTACCTTTCAATGTGAATACATGTTGAAGCTATGTCAAAGTTACGGGCCACATCAACTTGAGAAAATTGATCAGAATCTTTCTGTTTTGGACGATTTTATGTTATTCCCTTCGTTGCGCAAAACTCTTGTATTGAAAAACCTCTATCACTCATAATCTCTCATAATCAAACAGAATAGTATCGGATTTTTCTGTTAGATCTGAATCTGAGATAGAGCCTGGATATATATCACTGAATAATATGCCACCACTGTGTGGTGCTATTCTAATCAAAGCTTTTCCTGTTTGGGTATTCTTATAATTAGAAAACATCAAAGAATTTAGCTCAAAATTTGAAGCACTTTGGAATTCAAACTCAGTTGCATCAATAATTAAATCAGTGAGACCATGTCCAGTTTCAATAAAACTTTTTGGCATTTTTTTTACTAAAAAATCAGATTCTGGCTTTAAATCGATTTGATTGAGTATGGTTGACAGAAATGTAACCCATCCTATAAATATTCTTTGAGTAGTTGACTTTGATATATTTAAAATGTATGCCATAACTCCTTGATTGAGTCCATGTTGACATGTTGTAAGAACAGATAACAGTTCAGTTGGTAAATCGATCAATCTTCGATTAGAGTTATTCTTGCAGTCAGTATATGGAATTAAGTGAGTATATGGTTCAACAGAATTTAAAAGTAAACTAAATTGTTCAACTGTAAGTCCACATAAGTACTTAAAAACAATTGGCTGGTTAAGTAATTCATAATATTTAAAATTATTTTTATGTTTATTGTAGATTTTATTTTGTGCTTGAAGTATTTCAATTTGATTTTTTGCTTCTATCAATTTTTCTTTAAGATTTGATATCTTGAGTAGTGCTGAACTTAACTGTTTCTTATATTTCTTTTTTGAAGGCTCTTTTTGTATCGATGAGCATGGCAGAATGGTATCTATTTCAACACGATTTTGTTTGAAAGATCATTTAAAACTTCAGTTGCCATTTCGAATTTTTGTTTTGCAACTTTTAAACGACTTTATATACTGTCACTAGGGTTTTTATACTTTACATATGTTTCTTTAGCTATGTTATATTTTTCTACTATTTTGTTATATTGATCTTTAGGAATAAAGATATCGGGTAACAACGTTGCACTTTCTCGTCCATTTCTCCAATGAGCTGCACAAATGTGACTGTGATCCCAATTCATTCCAACTGTTTTAAAAAAAATTTTGTATTCGTTCTGAATAGCTACTACACGTGGAAGGCGATAAAATCCTATTGGTTTCCCATTTGCCTCTTTAGAAGTGAAGTTGTTAAAACACATAGAAGAAGCATATGTCCATTTCACCATTTTAAAATCTAGGATAGTTAAAGCTATTAATTCAAACTTTTCCCGGAATAAAAAACACAAACAGAACTTTTAGATTCGCTAAAAAAGTTGTAAATAAAACTACCATTTTTATTTTTTTTCCTACAAATAGATCTAGGCCTCTGACGTGAATTGGCAAACTACCAATATTATTTTGCAAATTAATTTATTTTGTTTAAAACATGACTTAGGTTCGTCGTTTAGATAGCGTTTCTGAACGCACGGGGAAATATCGTCGTTAATAGCGTTTCTGAACGCACGGGGAAAATAATTAGTTAACTTTTAATAATTAGGGTTGTCACAAAATCACAAAAATGCCTAAAACTAATTTAAACGAGACCCGTTAACCTGTTTACCGACTACAGAGTCCAAATTTGCTGACTAATTAATTTACTAGGAGACTGGGGGTGTCTAGCCCCCTAGTAAATCACGGCTGCTCAACTTTAAGATGTTTTCGTTAACAGTCAATAGCGATTCTGACCACTTGTTGACTTCAGGAAGTCCGATTCGTGCTCGCTTTGGAATTGATTTTTCTGCAACTTCGTTATTACTTTCTTCCAATACTGACATAACAATAGTTTACATTTCAGCTCATATGGTGAAATATGTTTAATTTCAAATAAAATCTTCAAAAAATTTTAAAAGTTTACAACGTGGATTTAATACAAATGCTTTTAGCCCAGTTAGTACACTGTATCCTTCCGAGTAACAATGTTTTGTTATTTCAATAGCCGCTGCATTTCTGCCATTGTTTGCAGCACTGCATATTGCGCTAATTGAATTATATTGTAATATTGTAATTATACGTATTAACTTGTTATTGGATATAGCTTAAAATTCTTCTTGGGAATATGTAATAGGGCTGGATAGCTAAGTTGGCTAGAGCGTCAAAACCCGAACCGCTGTTGTACGATACGGGTTCAAATCCTGCCACCGCCAATTCAGCATTTGAGTAGTACTTTTGTACGCAAAAATGTTGGCAAATAACGGATAAAGGATACGCAAATAATGTTGATTTAGGTGCTCCAAGAAGTCCTTACGGTCTTATCACAGAACACCGCGGAAGAGCATTTAATAGGAAGTTCACGCCTCCTTCCCAACCGATGTCGCAAAATTTGCCCAGAGGTGAGGTTTGAACCACGGATCTTACGATTCTGAGGCAAGTGCGCTACCACTGCGCCACGGCTTTAAAAAAATTAATGACCAAAATCAAATCTATTTGCAAACATTTTTATTCATATGATTCTATAAAAAAACATTATTTATTCTAACAATTAATACATGGCATAGTGTTATATTCAATGCAGGAAAAAACATTTTATACAATTTAAATACATACAGTTATTGTTTATTAGACAAAATGAAACGAAGTGGAAGATTGTCTTTATTTCTGCTCAATCTATAAAGCTCCTCCATTTCTTTAATTGCTCTTTCAGCACATTGATTACTTCTAAGAATGTTGATTGCTGATGGTTCTGGATTCCAGGTACATACAGATTCAAGTTTGTTTCTTGTTTTTGGCATAAGAATGTAGGCTAACAACGCTAAAATAGCTCTTGAACTCCACCGAGCATTACTGATATTAGGGATTTTTTGAAATCTTACATTAGGAAATATTTTATTTTGGTCATAGTATCGGTAGGTTCTTGTCAGATGAAACAGAAACTTCATGTCATCTTGCCATCCTCCTGTGTCTTTTATTTCTTCTGTACCATTATAAAAATTTGTCTTCAGTGTTTCATAATGTTCTAACAACTCGTTAGTAAAAAAGTAATTAATGTTTGGTGAGTTCGGATTTTCTCCCAATTTTTCTTCCATTTCTAGTCTAAGTATTCTATCCAAGATATGATGTGACATGGTACAAATTGAGGTTTGTGTAATCCTTTTTTTTGAAAAATGTCCTGAAGTTTTACAACAACACCATTTTTCTTTCCGGTATTGACATTTGTAGTATCTGTCACAATCACTTTAATTGAATTCCATAGTTTAAATTCATCTATAATATCAGCTATGGCATTAATAATAGTGATAGATTTTCCATCTATTAACTTCAGTGCGCCCAACTTTATTTCGCTTCTTTCATTTTTAAGAACAATAACCTGATACTCCCATTGGTCTATATGCTTTCCATCGAAGTGTAGACTCCAATTCTCATTCTTTAAATCTTGAATTAAAGTTTCTTTAAATTGTTTTGCTTCATTAAAAAGAGCCTTGTATATTCCAGACTGTGATGGCGCTGGAACATGTATGCCTTCTGAGGACAGTATTTTACCTATTTTAGAAGCTTTCTTAGTTGATACCTTAGCACAAACCACTAACTTTGTTGCTATTTTACAACTACTATATTTTTTACGTCTTTTCTTCAAATTATTATATTCTTCATCTGTAATTTTATTATCTATCTCAAATTGTTCATCAGTTTCTTCAAATTCGGAACAAGAGTTGTCTCTTTCTATTTTACTACTTTCAGTAAATGAAGAAAAACTTTTAGATGCTGAAGGTTGGCTGGAAAGTTTTTGCACAATTGATGGATGAATAGTCTTCTTTCCTGCCAGCTTTGAAGTAGCATATCCAATTTCTCCTTTGCTTTGTAACTGAATTTCATAAATTCTTTTATCTTCAGATGATAACCAAATGCCATTTTGGTTTGTTATATTAAAAATCTCTTTTCGCAGAGGGTCGGCATTCCTTTTTTTTCTGAGAATTTCATATTTTTCTATGACATCATTAAACTTTCGCTTCACTGACTGCTCTGTCAGACATGGGAAATTATTGTTATTTCCACAAACTTATAACTTCTTCTGAAATAAGATCTATCCTTTGCTTTTTGGCTTTCACATCAATAGTAATGCTGATTAGTCGTACATCGAGCTTAAACAAGCATGGCAGGAAGTAAATAAATTACAAATTCATAAATTGATTGAACCAATGCCATGTCATTGTAGAAAAGTTATAAAAAACAAAGGATATGCTATTGATTATTGATATTAATCTAATTTTGAAGAAATAAATCTTATAGACAAGTACTATTAGCAAGGTTTTGAGTTAATTTTTTAAAGTTGCTTTAGTTTTGGAAGCAAACAATTTTAGTTTTTTTCATTATTTTTTTATTTTTTTTTACATAAACATTCTTTTTAATATTTTTTTTGTTTTCTAACTATTGCTTACTATTCTTATTTATATAATGGAAAGAATTTTTAACAAAAATATATCTTATTTTTATACTTTTGTCTGTTTTATGTATGACGTTTAAAAGTTGCTTTAGTTTTGGAGTACACTGTATATTATGGTGTAGTGAAACTTTAAGTGAAAATATAAGCAGTAAATTATTGATATGTAATAGCAACAAAAAGTTGCTTTTTAATATGTGTTCAAATAAAGTGAATAAAGTTTCCTCAAAATTTTAATGTCTTCAGCTGCCTCAAGCGGGTCAAAGTTACTAAAAAATAGGTATTTTTCATGAAAACAGCCTGTTTTAGCCATAACTTTTTAAAATAAAAGACTGTATTTTTTTCTTTATTAATACTCTTAGCCTAATTACTAATAGTATTGTTTCACCCAGTGCTGTATTAAAGGGGCTAATTTGGGGGGGGGGGGCTATTGCCCCAGGCCCCCTAAAAGTGTCAAGAGAAGTTAAGCAGCCGTGCCGCAGTGGTAGTGCACTTGCCTCAGAAATGTAAGATCCGTGGTTCAAACCCCACCTCTGGGCAGGTTTTGCGACATCGGTTGGGAAAGAGGCGTAATCTTCCTAATAAATGCTCTTCCGCGGTGCTCTGTGATAAGACCGTAACAACTTCTTGGGGCACCTAAAATCAACTTTAAAAAATAAAAATAAAAAGTTTTTTTTAGTCATTTTCACGCTGTGACACATAAAAAAGGGCCCTGTAAAGTCTTAATTCGCCATTGGTTTCACCTAACATGTTTTGGTTATCTTGATTATTTCACCTTTATAACTGTTCAATAAATGTTTAAAATTAAATAAGCTCGCCTAGGTGTTAAGTTTACCGCGAAGTTGCTAAATCACCATCTTTAATGAGATTTTCAGTTATCTGAGCAAGTCTGTCGTTTTTATATCATTAAGTTTGTATACATTTCGCTACAATGGAAAACAACAGTTTGAACAAGCATTTAATTTGCGTAATAAAATGGAAGAAAAGACTTGATCAATTGAATTGGAAAATTAATTATCATTGAATTGCATAATAAAGTCATTTCAAAAATCTTGCTCTGCAAGAGGAACCTTGCGAGTTTTGTTAAAAACACACTTTTCAAACACACACTTACAGGTGCAGATGTCAAACAATTTATGTCTAGCATCTTTTTTAAAAGCGTTCACTTTGCTATCTTAATTACTGCGCTTGATGTTTCGCAATAGTTTTCTGTATTTATCATGATAGGAGCGAATCATCTTTATTACCCGAGTATGAGTAATCGTCGGCAACCACTTGCTGCATTAGCAAACGTCTATGACCCGTTTGAGATCTCAGATAGAGCCGGAGCTGCAAATGTAGTTTTGGAAGACTTTGGTGTTGTTAATCAGCAAGATACCTCTTATGTTGTTGACCCGAGTAAAATACGACGGAAGCGTAAGAGAAAACGTAATCAACAGATCAAAAATATATGTGAGAAATGTGCGAAGCAATATCCAAAGGTGAGTGTTTACTAGCCCTAACAAAAAAACTCCAGGGATACTAAAACACTCTCGATGGCTGACAACAGCGAATAGACTTTTACGGTTGTATGTGGCGAGCGAGGATCCATCAACAAATCTGATCCATTTAGTAACTTATATTGTAAGAGTTTATTCTCCTGCTTGGTTTTTTTTAAGATGCATCCTTCATGCAAAAATGGTGCGCGGAATCTTTTTAAACTTAGTGAACAGTCAAGTTATTTATCGCAGGAACTGCAAGATATAGTAGATCCTGTATTACAACGTAACGGCTATTTTGCTCATCCAAAAAATCTCTTACTAGCAATGATTAGTGACAAACGCCAACAAATTCGTGATTTAGGATTAAGGCGCATTCTTAAAACGCGACAGGAAAAAGATCACACACTGCGTACTTTCAGTTTACCAAAGCTTAACTTAGATGGACATGGTTACATAGAACTCATCAACTGGAAATTAAATAAAATAACCGAGCCACCGTTGACAGCTAATGTGTTCGAGGAAAATATTCAATTGTTTTTGGAAAGTGGGGGAGAATCAATAAATGAGTTTAAAAGACTTCCATGCTATATTCAAGCAGTGGAGTGATGTGTCAAGCTCGTAACTGAGGCTTTGCTGGCTGTATGTAAAAAATTCTCAAGATGGTTTTATTCGATCACGTTTACATGCACGTCTCATAATGCCAGTGTTTAACACAAAGTCAGAGTATCGTGCTTCCGAACCAATAAATTGGTAGAGTGTAATAACAGATTTTCTAAAACTTGATTGTGTATGTTAAAATAATTAATGAATAGATATTTTTGTTTCACCCTTTAACTTGATATAGACTTGCTGACTTGCTAACTTGCTAATCTGCCACTGTAAAACTACAGTGCATTCACTGTAGTTTTACGTAAACAACTACAGTGCATGTACTGGTTTTGCAACTCGGATATTTTTTAGAACATTAGACAACAGTGGATAGGCTAACGTCAACGATGAATATTTTTGAACAGACAACATAGATTTTACTTGTTCAATGGTTTTAAAAATCTATATAAGAGCTTGCCAGTTTTCATCTGTCATTTTCAGAATTATAGCATTTTTTTTATTGTTTAAACAAAGATCAAACCTTCATTTAGATATGATTATTTATTATAAATAAAATGATTTAAATAAAAATAAGCAAAACTAATGTGTCAATCCCTAGTAGGGTAGGGTGGGGTAATGTGGGTCTAACCAACATTTATCAGTTTTTCAGAAGAAAGGTTTTAGGTGTTTTGTTTCTGATTGTTATACATTGTTAAAAAAACTCACTAAACTTTAATTATCAGCTCACTATGCAAGTTTTTAAGTATATTTTTTATTCAAAAAAGCTCATACATTTAAAGAGAGATTTTTATCGAAACCCTTAAACTTCAGAAAAAGAGTATTAAAAATGGGGTCTAACACATAGCAAATGTTTTATATGGAAGAAAAAATACCAGATAATAAATTTCAATTAAGCGGAATGATGCATAGTTTTTTTGAAATAAGCAACATTTTTGGGTAGGGAAATGTGGGTCTGTTTGTCGATGTGTTTTGTGTCGTTAGGAATCTAATGCTAACACAACAATAAATACCTTTAAAATGAAAATTAGTATAAATTAGAAGTCTGACTATGCTTCTGGATTTATTTTTCTAGAGTCATGTTGCTATGGATTCCTATAAATGATCATTAAAGATGTAATAATGATATCATGTTTTCAATTAAAACTAGCAGATAATTCAAAATTCAAAAATTATGACCATATAAAGTTTAAACTCCCTCAATTTGAGTGGTTACAACTTTTATATTGTCATAATTTTTGAACGCTGAGAGATAATGCTATGAAACTTAAAATTTATTGATGAATATAAGTCCAGAGCCGTAACCACCGGGAGCCAGGGGGGCCTAGCTTCCTTCCCCCAAAATTATTAAACTATAATTATTAGGGAAAAGTATATATTTTTTAGGGCTTTTCTGTGCTATGTTTGGGCCTCTCCCTATCTCTGGGCCCCTAAAATGGGTACCTGAAAAAAAAAAGGAAAAAAAGAAAAGATCTTTAATATGTAATATGAGCCCCCCTAATATGAAAATTGTGATTACAGCTCTGAAGTCTAGTTGAGAATAGTACAAAAAATATTTTATCAACTTGTTACTACTACGTTTGGGGTGGGGGATGAAGTTAAAGTGCTTTTTCGTTCTCAACCTTCAATCATCGCAACTTTTTGCAAAAGCTCATTATTTGGCATAAGTATAAACATACAAATGTTTGGAGTTTGCTCCATGTCTGGAAGTTAGCTATCTCTAACATCAAAAAGTGCTAGATCCGTCACTGCTTGAAGTGACACCTAAATAAAAGAAAAAAAAAAGATACCAACTGCAATATTAATAAATAAAAGCAAACGTAAAAAAAATAACGACTAAATTATAAATTAAATTATAAGTAGGGTTAGACAATTTCGGTAACTTCCAAAACAGTTACTTTTAGTTACCGTTAACTGCGTAATTTGAGGGTAACTTAAAGTAACTTTAATGTAACTTATAGTAACTTATTGGGCAAGTTATGATTTAAAAAAATAATTATAAAAAAATTGACTACTGTTATTATGTTATTATAAATGTGGTTCTTATATCATTAATAACACGCGAGTAGATTTCATTTAAGTCGTTTGCGTACAAATATTTAAAAGCATTTTCAATAAAAAAAGAAGAAAAAAATAAAAAATTAGTCTCTTATTGGAAATATGTTTTTTCACGATTTCCGTTTGCTCTTAATAACGCTAACGCTAACGCTAACTCTTAATAACGCTAACAACTTACCAACAATTCTTCATTCAAAAATACCTTCGTATTCAATATGATGGTGTCAGTGATCTTTACCTGCCACGCAACATTGGCAGCTCAGCTGCATTTTCAACACACAAGTACTCTTTAATAAACAGTGTTTATTTGCCTAGGCTCTAGTGCTGCTACACTTCTTACATTTTTAGCAATAGAGAAAATTGTACAATTCATTATTTGTAATGCTAATCAATTTTAAATAAAGATTTATATAAAAAAAAAACAACAACAACATATATATATATATATATACATATATATATATATATATATATATATATATATATATATATATATATATATACATATATATATATATATATATATATATATATATATATATATATATATATATATATATATATATATATATATATATATATATATATATATATATATATATATATATATATATATATATATATATATATATATATATATATATATATATATATATATATATTTCAAGATAGTTTTCGGCATATTGAATAAACTCTGTAGTATCAAAATAAAAATTTAAAACAAATTTTAAAAATCTAAAAATTTATCTAATTTAAATTTAGTATAAGATAGTAAAAAAAGTATATATTTACTAACTACCCTCACATTCAAGGCCGACGACACCGGGGGAGGGGGAACCAGTGGGCCCATGCCCCCCCCCCCCTTTTTTTTTTTTTTTTCCAAAAGATCTTTTTTTTTTATTTTTTTTTAAGAAAAATCTTGATATAGAGGACTTGTCCAATCAACAGATTATTTTTGCAAAACAGTATGATTCGACAAAAGCAAGTACTTCAGTTTAGAGTTTACACAATATCTGTAATAGCTTTTGAATTATTGAGCAAATAAAATCAAGCTAATAATAATTAAAAAATACAATTTTAACTATAAATAAAAAAGTAATCACCATTTTTAAAGAAATACTAAAAATATCTTTGTATTTAACAATTTAGCTTATACAAATTCCCGTGAGATAGGTCTAATTGTGAAATAAAAGCAGGAGAAAAAACTCTATTAATTTAAAACAGTATAGAGCTTTTATTTAATTTTTTTTTTAATATTTTTCTTTAATTCCCAAGTTAAATATTACTGTTCCTTTAAAAAATCTTTTGTTATCAAAAAATATACTTTTAAGAGTTCTAAAAATTATAATTTGAATGAGATAAAATGTTCTTTCATTGAGCTTTTGTCTGTTATCTATTTTATCATTTTGATTTACAAAACATTGACAAACCTGAGCAATTTAGTAGTTTTTAATCAAATTTCTAATATGAAATTTAGCCTTGTGTGGGTTTAACGGGTCTAGATATTATAAAGTCTACAGATTACCCGTCTTGTTAAAGAGTTCAATGAATTTGCGTTTGATGCGGTCCGCGTTAAGCAAAGTATTGCCGAAATCATTTTGGTTGGGTTAGATCTGGGTAAAGACGTAACCAATAAACAACTATAATGGGAAGATATAATGGGAAGAAAGAAAATAAATACGGCTATACTACCTCAAAGAATAAATATCAATAAAACTGATATCTATTGTCCATTACAAATCTCGAATGAGTTAAATAAATATTTTACAAACATTGGCCCTAACCTTGCTAAAAAAATCATAACTACACCAAATTCTTTTCAAAAATATCTTAAATCTTAAAATGGCGCGATGCTGCAAGATCGCGAATTTTCTCATGAAGAGTATGAAATTGCTTTTTCTTTTTTAAAAAAGAATAAATCACCTGGTTTCGATGATGTTTCTAGTAATATAGTTATTTCAAACAAAAAATACATCTCAAAACTTTTGTTCCATATTATAAAACTTTCAATAAAAGAAGGAATTTTTCCTGGAGCATTAAAGTTGGCAAAAGTATGTCCAATTTACAAAAATAATGATCAATCTGAAATCTCTAATTATAGACCTGTATCAGTACTTTCTGTATTTTCAAAAATATTTGAACGTGTAATTTATAATAGAATCTATAACCATTTTAATGAAATTAATTTATTTTACACAAAACAGTTTGGTTTTTGGAAAAAACATTCAACAGAACACGCAATAATTGAAATAGTAGACCAAATTACTAAAGGATTCGAAAATAATAGTTTCACTTTAGGATTATTTATTGACCTATCAAAAGCATTTGATACGGTTGATCGCCTAATTCTTTTGGAAAAAATAAAACACTATGAGTGATAAATAAAACCTATGATTGGTTAAAAAGCTACCTCACTGAGAGAAAACAATATGTTATTAGTAAGTAATCAGGTCAACTTAATATTTTGTGTGGAGTTCCGCAAGGGTCAATTCTTGGTCCATTGCTTTTCTTGATTTATGTAAATGATTTTAATAATGCATCAGCTAAGCTTAACTCAATAATTTTTGCTGACGACACAAATCTCTTCCTTTCAAACTGTGACATTAATCAACTTTATTCTGACATGAACGGTAGTGGTGTAGTGATAGAGCGCTCGCTTCATAAACGAGTGGTTCCGAGTTCGATCCCCACCACGTCCCTGGTAGTACCGCGCTCAACTCGTTTCTCCGCGCAGCGGCCTTTTTCGTCAAGGTTCGTGTTTCGGAGTTATAGAGTTGAGAGAGGGTTATAGCCACAAATAAGTAGCCTCCTCGTCTGTAGTGGCCTTCTCGGCCTTGAGGAGGTGAATTAAAATAAAAAAAAAAAAAAAAAAAAAAAAAAACTCTGAACTAATGAATGTAGATGAATGGTTTAAGGCAAATAAACTTTCACTCAATGTAGATAAAACAAAATATACTTTATTTCATAAAAAATCACAAGATGAAAAACTTCCTTTAAAATTACCTGATTTGATTTTAAATGATGCACTAGTAAGTAAAAATGATTCAATAAAATTCTTGGGAATTCTTATTGATGAAAATTTATCATGGCTTCCCCATATTAATTATATTCAATCAAAAATTAATAAAACAATTGGTCTAATGTACCGTATGTAACATCAGAAAGTCTGAAATTAGTATATTTTGGCCTAATACATTGTTTCATATACTATGCCATTATCACATGGGCTAGTACTCAACCAACAAAACTTAAAAAATATTTTCTTTACAAAAACATGCATGCAGACTTATATATATATATAAAAAATGAACATGCAAAACCATTAATGGAAGACATGAAAATGATGAATATATATGAAATCAACATTTACCAACACCTAATTTTTATGTATAAATGTAACAACAGCTTGATTCCAAAAAACTTTAATGATAAATTTACAATAAATGTAAACAAAAAATATTCTCTTAGAATAAACCAATGGAATACTTATAAATTACCAAGAATTAATAGCAAGTATTCTGAATATGGAATATCATACCGTGGACCAAAACTATGGAACATTTTTCAAAAATATTGTAAAATCATTAAATTCCTTTAAGTTTATATTAAAAAATGAAATTTATAAATTAGATTATAGACGAGTTCCATTATTTTTAGTTTTTTTACTTGTTAATTGGCTCTTATTTTGATATTTAACAGAGTTGCCAATATATTTTAATGAATATTGATAAAACTATATGATTTACTTTCTTGATTTAATGGAAATATTTATGCAAGCTTTAACCTTTTTATTATATTGGAGATACAATTTTTTTCAACTTGTAAAGCCCACCTAGGGGCTCTATGAAAAGATTGTGGTGACTTTAGTCATCCGTATCTTCTTTGAGCAACTGCCTGTTTATTATAAATTCACTTTTTTTTTGTATGCAAACGTTTTTTGTAATTATATTTTTTATTATATAAACAGCAAATATATATTAAATAAAAAAAAAAAAAAAAAAAAACTATTCATATTAGTGCCGTGGCTAGAGTCCCAAAAAAGTGTTACAGGGGGGGGGGGGTTCGGTTCCTTTTTTTTTGCCGAGTAATGGCTGAGAAAATATTTTTGCCCATTTGCCCATCTTTGAAATAAAAAAAGGTCTTCTTCGGCTAACATTTGCCGACTCCAGTGTCTAATAATTTCCTATTATTAGGTTAGACACCAACTCACGCCCCCCCCTCCTTGGAACGTCTCAGCCTTGATTCGCATGAAACTTTGGCTCGTTCTCGTTTCCCATGTATCAATTTTCAGAAATTTTCTTAATTGTTAAATCCTCAAACTTTTCCAGGATTTGTAAACAAGATAAGATTCTCTTGAGAAAAGCCGCATCTCTCCTACCTGAAATAGATTACAAAACAATTCGCACTTTTTATGGATCTCTATTTTAAAGCGACATATATTGCGGCGTCGGTAATTATTACTAATAACAGAATAAGAGTTAAAAATATATTACTTTACTATTCCAACTAGCGCTGCAGTTTCGACTTCATATAAAAATCAATTTTTTTACGAACCTTCAAAATGTTAAATGAAACTGATGCTCAAGCTCAAATCAGAAAAAAAACAATTACTTTATTACGAAGCGTTTTAACAACATATGGAAAATCTGGGGTTCCTCTTCATCTTTTGAGTCACGAATATCAAGAGACTTGTTTGGAACGTTTGTCTTTTAGGGAAATGGGGTATGGTACTTTGGAGCAATTTCTTCGTGATATTCCAGACGTATGCTCTCTCGTTCGTTCAGACGAAGGTTACTTTGTTGTAAAAGGAGTGGCTTCAAAAGAAGATGCCCACATTTTTAAACTTGTTTCTGGTCAAAAAAAACCTAAAAAAAAAAGTTATTCAAAAAAGCCTGTATCATTAAAAGTACATAGAAACGCTTCGAATTTTAAACGTGCTCCACCTTTACCTTCTACGAGCAGCAGTTTTTCGTCCAGAAGATCAGTATTTACTTTTGACAATGTTTTTAGACCTCCTCATTATTCTATTGCACAGCAAAATAAAGTTATTTCTAGAAACAGTGTGCAGCAAGTTTCTTCTTACTTAAAAAGTGAATTTAAATCTGAAAATAGTGTTCAATCTCCCAGATTATCACCTATCAATTTAACAACTGAAGGTATATGGCTATATTTTTGGAAATTAATATTTTAAATTTCATAATATTTTAAATATTTTTTGCTATTGTTTAATATTATATAATGATAAACAAATACACAATAAATACACATTATGGATATTCGGCAAGGTTAATTATATTGGTAAATGTAAGTTTAAAAATTTTATTTTTAGTAATTCAAGTTATAATTTTAAGAAAGGGGTAAGTTTGTTAATTAAAGCTAATACATCATAAAAATTGCTTTTTTTACTTGAGCGCTCTAAAGAATAACCAAATTAATTTGGCTCAAAAGAGCTATACTTATACTAGTCTATAACAAAATAAAAAAATACATTAAGTATATATAGTATAATTAAGAACGTCAATGTATATATAAATATTTTATATTAACATAACATTCACCCTCCTCTTAAAAGTGTTCAGGTGCATTTATAAGTTGAATTTTTCTGGTGCTTTAGAAATTTGTGAAGATCTACGAGGAAGCACGTTGATTTGCTCTATAGGATTCATTTTGTTTTCTAGTTCTCTTTTGGAGATTAAAGAAGTTTCATTGCTACCATTAGGGGTTAAGGGATAGTTATCAGTAGCTATTACTTCTAAGTTGTTATTTAATGTTTGTACTATAGGAGTTGTTTCAATGGGAGCCAGCTGTTTAGTAGACACTGTAGTCTCATGACCATTAGGAAATCTCAGATAGGCATAATGAGGATTTGCTTCAATAAGCTGAACCTCATTTACTGAATCTTCATATTTACTTTGCATCACATTTTTTTTATAAGTACAGGTTTTGGGTTAACATGCCATAAAGGAATTGAGGACCCAGATGATGATCTTTTTTGAAAATTGAAAAGATGTTCATGTGGACTACAGTTAGTAGAAGTACATAACAGAGATCTTGTAGCATGAAGTGCATCAGGTAGAACTCTTTTCCATGATGATATAGGCAGGGTGACTTTTAAGTCACCCTCAAGACTAAAGTTGTTAAGAAATTGTACTTGAAAAATAGGGTGTGTTCAGAGTGTTTGAGATGGATTTAAATGAAAAAATGATTTTCATTTTTTTTGTTATTTGTTATCTATATTTTCATTTTTAAAGGGAATGTCATCATGTTTTTTACATATTCTTGGTTAAAACGATATTTATGAAAGGAAAAAATGAAAATTTTATCTTACGCAAGAGGTTAGGAAAATCGGCAACGATAAAAAAATTCTTATAAAATAATGCAGAAGAAAATGTGCTGAAGATCCTGCACTGTATTTTTAAGTCACTAAGAGTTTTTATAAACAAATTGTATGTGAAATTGCGTTACATTATTTTATTTTTGTAAACAACTTTTGTATTTACTTGATTGTTATTAATCGAATTACAATATAAAGTAAAATTGTATTGAAATTTTTAACTAATTACAAACCATTAACTCTATTTAGATTGAATACAAAAAAGGAAAAAAAAATTGTAAAAGATATTGGGAAGAGGAAGTTTCTCAGATCAAGCAAAAGCAAACTTTTTATCATAAATGAGGCTAAACCAGCTATTACATGTGCATATCTAATTTAAAAAAAATTGTTTTGATTTTGAACTTTATGTTAAAAATTAAAATATTGATTTTTTTTCTTAAGGTCTTTAACTCCCTACTGGAATGGATATTCTTCAACACTTTGCCTATAGAAGATCACTACTTCCTAAAAATGTTAAGAAGTCAGCAATTTTATCATGCCCTCCTAACAAGATTCAGAGTTCCAAGAGATGTGAAGTAGATAATTGTGAATGCATTTTAGGCTTAATTAAAAGACCATGGTTTAAAGCGGGATTTCAAGTAATGTCAGATAAAAATATTATCAAGAACCTAATGAAGATGGACAAGAAGTCTTCAGATTTGAGCAGAAATAAATACAGAGGAACAGCTAGAGACAAGATTAATCAAGGGGAGTTTGTTTCATTTTTGAAAAAGCTGTTTTGGATTGGTTCTACAGATTGAAAGAACCAATCAAATTAGGAAGGATAAAAAGTTCTCAGATAAAGATAAGTGATTTAACTTTTTTGGAAGACCAGGAAGGATCGAGACATTTTAATTTGGGATCAGAGGATAGAAAATTTAGCAAAAAGGTTTTATGTTATTTTTAGTGGGCTAATTTGACCTTTTTTAATAAAATTTGCTAATTTAACATTCATTGTTTGTTAATACATATATACTATGTTAAAACAAATTTTAGGTTTCTGTAGGTGTGAAGAAGAGGACAAGGCTAGAAGAGGAATCTCCTAAGATTGACGCTACCTCAGAATTAGACTTAAGTTTCACTGACACTAGCGCTGATTCTGATTCAGAATTTGAACCGGAAGTTTGGATCATAAAAGAGCAGATGATTGTAACATTATTGCCAAAGTCCCTAAGAATATTTTTAATGGAAATGTATCTATCATAGCTACAGCAAATGATATTTCCCCCAATGTCTTACAAAAAATAAATGGAGCAATTCTTCAAAATTGTGGAGTTGATATCGAAAAATGCAAAGCCAGTGCTTCAACAGCATTAAAGAAGATAAAAAAAACTGCCAAAGATACTGCAGAAATTGCTAAATTAGATATAAAGAAGGCCGTGGAAAAAACCCATTATCCCTGTATAATTCATTTTGACGGAAAGACTTTGTTTGAAATGAATTAGGGAAAAAGACTGAAGAATGAAAGATAAGCTGTGCTCGTGAATATTAAGGGGGTGTTGCATCTTCTTGAAATACCTGCCTCGCCGCCTTCTTCAGGTGAAGATATGTATATAGGAATCATGAAAATACTAGAAGAATATGACCTCATTTTAAAAGTATGCGGAGTATGCTTTGATACAACTTCAAGTAATACTGGTTCTAAGAAAGGATCACTTATTAGGATTGCAAGAGAGGTAGACAAATACCTTCTTCTACTAGCATGTAGACATCATATCATTGAGCTTAGAATGGTTCATTTCTGTGAAGCAGTGATAAAAGAGAATAGTGTAGGGCCTGAAAATCCCTTATTTGTAAAGTTCAAACATGTTTGAGAACTCTAAATTCAAATGCGACAAAAATAACTTGAACTTTTTTGATTGGAAAACCGTGGAAGGAACAGTTTTGAAGGATTCATTTTTGTATCTTTGCAAGGAAAACTTTAGATTACTGTGAAACCTATATTACTAAAAAACGCAATATGAGGAATGACCGAAGAGAGTTGGCTGAACTAACCATGCAGTATTTATCCCTTTCTGCACATTTCAAGTTAAAGAAAACTGGAGCTGTTCATCATGCTAGATTTTTAGACAAGAGTTTATACTACCTTAAACTTCAGCTTTAGTGCAAGCAACTGACATTTGTGTAAGAGAATGATAATCTACGTGAAGATTTGAAACATCTGCGAGTTCATAGTATGTTTTTACACAAGGTGGTACCTTCAAGCACATAAAGCGATTCAATCTCCTGCATCTGCTCTTGATGCAATCTTTCAGATGAATGAGTATAAGAAAGTTTGCTGCAATCTGGAGGCAGTAGACGCTGTGTTAGCATCTCTTTATAAGCATACATGGTATCTTGATTCAACGATTATTCCCTTGGCTCTTTTGGATAAAAATATTTCTATGGATAAAAAAACAGCCATTGCAGATACTTTGCTTTCCTTCCAAATGCAGGATCCAGATTTTTTTAAACATAGAAGCAAAGATTGAATAGACGAGATTAATATCAAAAATAATATAAAGGTACCAACCCTCTCTCTTTTGGTTGATGAGTTTTCATATTTAATTTTTTCAATGATAGGGTTGGATAATCAGAGAGTGAGAGACTTTTAATTTTAAAAACTTTGTCAATATGTTAATCGTTGTCAATGATCATTCTGAACAAGCAATCGGAATGATGCAGCAGTTTGTGCAAAGATACGAAAATAAAGATGATAAGCAGATCAGACTTTTAACTGTCAACAAAGTAATGTCAACTTTCAAGGTTTTTGGTGTGGAAAAAGTAATATTACAAAAAAAAAACTATCAGAAATCCTGATGTCACTCTCTAAACTAAAGAAAAAGAAATTGCAGACTTGGGAAATTGTTGTTCATTTTAAAATACTTATTTCAACTAATGCATAATTTTTGTCTTGATAGTATTTGTAAAGATTTTTATTAAATGGTAAATTACTTGTTTAGTTCAAAATAGTTTGTTTTTTTGGTTGATTTAGGCGGGAATTATCCCGGCTGTCCATCTGAATAAACTTCAAGTATGAATAAATTCAAGTATAAATACATAATTTGCTGACTTCATAACCACTTGCGAAACTTAAACCTTTCATTTTTTAATTTCTTAAATATCGTTTTAACCGAGAATATGTAAAGTAAATGATGACATACCCTTTTAAAATGAAAATATAGATAACAAATATCAAAAAAAAAAAAAAATAAATAAAATAATTTTTTCATTTAAATCCCCCTCAAACACCCTGAATTTTTCTATTTATGAAGAACAATTTCTTAACAGTTTTGAGGGGGACTTAAAAATCACCCGATGACCTAAAAAAATTTTGACTAAGTTTTAGCATATTTGCTCCAACTTTAGCTGGGTATGTACTTCGTTTTCAAAAATTCCCTCAAAATGACTACCCCTAATATATATATATATATATATATATATATATATATATATATATATATATATATATATATATATATATATATATATATATGTATATATATATATATATATATATATATATATATATATATATATATATTTTATGGCAACTAAATTGAGCCCTGTAAAATTTTACATCATTTTCTTATTACAGTGACCCTTGTACCCCTGATCTATCTTCTTCAAATCTTGGTGAAATTGCATGCCATCAGTTTTGGAGTATGCACTAATGTGGATCATAAACTTCTCTAGGTGAACCTCAAAGATATAAAGTTCAAGCAATCTGATCCAGTGAAACTGTTCTTTGTTTTTCTTTTTAAACATATAGATTAGAAAGTAGCATTAATTCTAATGTATAATTAATTATACATAAGAAACAGGCTTTCTTCTTATTAAAGATCTTCCTTTTGTAGAGGTCAGGGGTAGCTCTACTATCCTCAAGATAGAAGAACCCTTGGAATTAAAAATTTATTTTTGTGGAGACCAAATCATAATACCATATTTTTTGTAATGTTTTCTCAAATTTATTAGTTTTATTATTGAGAGTCTACATGACTTCATAATAGACATTGTAATAGTTATTTTTCTTTTTTTTCTTCTCCCAAACTTTAATTTATATCAAATTCATAATACACGGCACAGAGTTTTATTAAACCTTATTTGTAACATTACTTATTTTTCTTAAACTACTTTAAAAATATCACATTTTATATGAATTGGAAATAGTTTTCATTTTACTATCATCTAATTTTGATAAAAAATAGCTTAATGTGTAGAACAAACTCCAAAATTATTTTTTTACTTATAGAAACTTACCATTTCCTTACTCAAAAGAGAAAAATTATTTCTAAAAGCAGCATACTACAAATTTTGTCTCACATTAAAAAGGAATTTAAAATCTGAAACTGACATTCCATCTCTTAGATTATCTCCTATTGATATAACAACTGAAGGTATTTGGCTAGTATTTTTTAAATTAGTATAAGAAAAATATTTTGTTGTTTTGGCTTGGTAATATATAGTAATATAATACGTAATAAATACACATCGATATTTAGCAAAGTTTTTACAATTCGAAATGTAAGTTTCACACAAAAAACTGAGTATCAAATGGCAAAAGTGCACAAAATTAATTTTTTACTTATAGAAACTTATCATTTTCCTGCTCAACAGAGAAAGGTTATTTCTAAAAACAGCATACTACAAGTTTTGTCTCACATTAAAAAGGAATCTAAATCTGAAACTGACATTCCATCTCTCAGATTATCACCTAATGATATAAAAGCTGAAGGTATTTGGCTAGTTTTTAAAAAAATAGTTTTTGAAAAATATTTTATTGTTTTGGCTTGGTAATTTATAGTAATATAATACCTAATAAATACACATGGATATTTGGAAAAGTTTTATATAGTTCAAAAAGTTTCACACAAAAAATTTTTGAGTATCAAATGGTAAAAGTGCACAAAGTTAATTTTTTACTTATAGAAACTTACCATTTCCTTACTCAAAAGAGAAAAGTTGTTTCTAAAAGCAGCATACTACAGGTTTTGTCTCACATTAAAAAGGAATCTAAATCTGAAACTGACATTCCATCTCTCAGATTATCACCTATTGATATAAAAGCTGAAGGTATTTGGCTAGTTTTTTTAAAAATAGTTTTAGAAAAGTATTGTATTGTTTTGGCTCGGTAATATATAGAGTAATAAAATACATAATATATACACATGGATATTTGGCAAAGTTGTATATAGTTTGAAATGTAAGTTCAAATAAATTTTTTTTTTGCATCAGGTATTAAATTTTTTAAATATCTTAAATTTCAAAGCAAAACTTAATATAAAAAAAAAAAAAAACTCAAAGCAACAGCAAATGAAGTCTCTGTGATAATAGCAATTGCTTCATAAGTGAGAGATTCAAACCCACAAAGTTTTAAAAAGTGTAATTAATTAGTTTCTATGCAACAGCTATTTTTTGTCAAGTTTTTTTTAAACAAAATTTAACTAGTATACTTCTTTAATTTTTACAATATTTGATTGAGATTATACTGGGTTAAGTAAGGGCAGGAATCATCTATGTTTATGAAATGTATTATGGCAAAAAATGTTGTTTTTTTCATTGATTTTAATACTTATTGAATGCTCTGGTGTAGTGGTAGAACGCTTTTTTTGTAAACAAAAAGTTTCAAGTTTGATCACCACGATATTCCTGGTCTTTAATCAACTTTATTGACTACTCTGTTGTTATTTAACTTCAAATTTTTTTTTATAGAAATTGGTTCATTAGAAAGAAAGTTAAAAGATCTTTTGTGTAAACGTCCAAATGGTTTGTGGCTGACTCGGTTAAAACCTGAATTCAAAACTCATTATAATGAAGACCTACAGTTTGATATAAAAGCTGTTATAGAAAAACATTTTCTAAAATTTGTTGATATTCAATGGTATGTTTTATATTACATAATTGAATTAATTTTATAAATCTTACTTTATTTTTGCAGGCTTTTCTGAAAGTAGGTGACCATGCAAGAAGTGTGTTATATTAACAAGAAAAGCCTGCCTGTGTTGATATATTTTACATAACTAATAATTTTTTCAATTTTTTATTCAATTTTTATTTCAAACGTAGCTAGATAAACCTTTTTTCTAATGTAGCTAGATAGAAAAAAAGCAACAAAAACAACAACAACAACAAAAAATCTTTTTCAAAGTTTTTCATTAGTTTTTATTCCTTTGTTTTTTATTTTTATATTTTAAGCATTTTCTAAACTGATTGTTCTAAATCTATTAAAATTTAGACATAAGTTTGCTAAAATTAAATTCAGACAATATAATATTTTGAAAAAGTATTATTCATTGGGCAGTATATTTTATAAAAATTTTCAGCAACTTGCAAAATTAAACATTTTCAATCAAATAGTTTTTGATTTAAACTATCTATCTATATATACATATGTATATATATATATATATATACATATGTATATATATATATACATATGTATATATATATATATATACATATGTATATATATATATGTATATATATACATATATAATTAATTACATATATATATATATATGTATATATATATACATATATAATTATTTTAATTATCTGTAGTATGGATTAACATTAGTGATTAAGTCATATTGATTTACATCAATGATAGCGTTTCTCCTGGAATTAAGTCCTATAATTAAATATATGGTTTTTAACTAAGGACCGGCGTTTGAATTCAAGAAAAAAATCAAGAAATCTTTTAATTCAGGAGATTTTTTAATTCAAGAAATTTTTTAATTTAAGAAATTTTAGAATAAGTGAATAAATATTTGACTTTAAATAGTTCAATTGTTCACTTCAGTCCATAGTTTTAAAGCAGCAGTTGATAACTTTGACTGTCATAGATACACACTCACTGGCCAGTTACAAATTTTACCAAGTTTTGCATCTATTTAAAACAAATATGACATCCATTTAAAACAACCATGATATTCATTTAAGATAACGATGACTTTCCTTTAAACATCTTGACAATCAATTAAAACAATCGTGATTTTCTAGATTTAACGCATGCGCGATCTTTCTATATTCTTCAAAAAAAAAAAAAAAGGAATGAATGCCATATTTGTTTTAAATGCAAAACCCGGTAAGGCGTACACACATGGATAATTGGAAAATAAATATAAAATTTTAAATAAAATAAAATTAAAAAAAATTGAATAAAAAAAAATTAAAATATATATTAAATTAAAACCTTTTTTTTAAAATAATATAGAATGTTAAGATTGCGCATGCGTTCAATGTTTTAATAGGAAATCGCGATAGTTTTAATTGATTGTCAAGATGTTTAAAGGAAAGTCATCGTTATTTTAAATGAATATCAATGGTTGTTTTAAATGGATGTCATATTTATTTTAAATAGATGCAAAACATGGTACAACCAACTAGCCAACTAATTATTTTATATTACAGGGCTCGAATTAAGCGTATCGCGATTGCTTTTTACACATTTATTATTAGTTTTTTTTTCTTAAAAAAAAAATATTTTTTTTGTCACTGGTTTTCTAATTTAGCGTCCTTTCTTAAAAGAATATATTTTTTTAAATAAATTTTTAATTAGTGGTCATAAAGTATATATAAGTACATCACGCTAATTTTATCTTTCCAGTATGATCATTTGCTCTCTTGCGCGAAAATTTTTATTCAACATGAAGCGCTTTTAAACTTTAAGCTTTTAAAATTACTTTAAATCTCTGCCTGGAAGCCAATAATATTTTAAAGTTAAATTTAGTTAAATTTAATAATGTAAATATTTCACGGTAATTAAACTATATCAAAAAATAACCTATAAACTAAATCAAAACAACCGGTTAAGTTACTACAACTTTATTACTCAACTATTAAATTTATTTAATATACTCAAAGACTCTCAAAAGTTAGCCATACAAATATTTTTATTTATACATTATATGTTGTTAATACATAATAAACTTTTAACTATAAATTATTTTAACAAGAAATTTCGAATAGAAAATAAAAAGTGCAATACCATTTTTTTTAATATTTTCATTTTTTTAAAGCTGATATCGCTTTAAATAAAATGAATATATATAAAAAAAAGGTAAAACATTTTATATATAACTTTAATATGCAATTGTTTTTAAGAATTAAAAAAAAAAAGAAATTATCCGAACAAATGATCTCTTATTCGAATAATTTTGTAATAGAAATTTGAAATTAAAAAACAAAATTTGAAAAACTTAAAAGAATTTTAACGCTCAATAATTATAAAGTTTAATTGCAATAATTATAAAATTTAGTTGCGTCCGTAATACCTAGTGGCATAGCAACGATCATTCCTGAAAATCAAACATAAATCTAGCTATAGTAACAATATCATATTTCGAACATAGTAGAAATGAGGAAGAAAATTTTATTTAAATCGTAAACATTCGAGTAGTTAAATGTTTTTTGTAAAAGCGTGTTCTTTTTGTTTTTTGAAATTAGTTTTAAAAGTAGAAGCATTCTATTGCAAAGATTAAACCAAAAATTATTTTATAAAAAGTTTAAATAAAAAAAATATATATTATTTTACTTCTGTTTAAAGAAATTTTTTTTCTAAAAAAATAATTTAAGCTAACTTAAGCAAACTTAAGGAAATATAATTCGATTTATTAAACCAAACTTTTTTCGCTCACTTTTTATTGCAAATCAATATGCACGAATCAATATGCACGAAAAATTTGAATGAAAACATTAACTTAAAAACCATTTGAATAAAAAGTTTAATTATACGTGCATCTTTTACTCGTTTGGTTTATAGATAAAGCATGTTTTTGCGCAAGTATGAAGTTTAAAATTTTATGACGATCATGTTTTAATTTATTAATTTAGAACATTTATTTAACTCAGTTTTATTTTAAACGCTTTTTACGTTATAAATGTTACAAACTTTATAAAACAGCAATAAAACAGCAATAATTAACTGATTAAATTTAAATGACTGCAACTTAAACTCAAAATTATAACTTAAGCTGTAAATTATAACAGTAACTTATACTACTTTAAACTCCGCCAAACGAAGTTTAAAATAGCTTTTAAATAGAGTTCAAATAGCTTTTAAACGGAGTTTAATATAATAATTTACAGTACAAAATTTACATAACAAAAATATTCTAAGATACTATCTAACAGTACCTACTAATTTACAGTACATAATTTGCATAACAATAATTTTATAAAATTTAAATATCAGCAATGTTATATTAAAAAAATAACAATTACGAACGTAATGTTAAAAAGACACTCTACTTACACAATCGCCCCCCCCCCTTTACTGCCAAGCGTGCACAAGATAAGGGAGGGGGGGGGGAGGTGTTCAAAATTTTTTTTTTGCGATTATATTTTTTTGCGTTAATGCAATGCCTTGATATAATATATTTTTTAATTGTAAATAATCTAAACAACAATAATGTCTTAATTGTTAGTAAAAATGTTGTGATAATGATGTTGTGATTCTGATTTTGAATATATATGATTTTAATTTTTGTAAAGATTATAAAAGTTGTAAGCCATTTAAAAATCTAAATTTTACGTTTATAGTATAATTTGGATTTTAAATTAACTGAAAATTGTAAAGAAAAAGTGGTTCAATTGTGCTTTAAGTTTTTAAGAGGTTTAAACATATTTACTTCAAATCTAAAGGGTTAGATTTTTTTAGATTCCAAATTTATTTTTTCTATTTGAATATATATGATTTTAATTTTTGTAATGGTTATAAAAGTTGACCATTATAGTGGAGGAGGTTGCTAATTTTTCCCCCCTTGATTGTTGTTACACTTCTCTCTCAACCATTCAGCTTCAAAGCACAGTTTGATAAAAAAATTGCTCTGGAAAATATTGAGTGCGTTACTTCTCTCTCTATCTAACAAAGCGAGCATTCAACTACACAACTACCATATTAAATTAAATGAAGTTAAGTTATATTATGTACTAAATTGTGCTCTTTGTTTATATAAAAACGGATTTTTAAAAACTGGTTTACGAATTCCAAATTTCCAAAAAAAACAAAACAGTTTTAACTGGTTTTAAATTTATGTACAGTGATTTTATTTAATTATGAGCTCTGTTTTGATATTTTAAGTGCATCAAATATCAAAACTTAGTTCTTTTATTTGTTGCCTCAAATAATGAGCTTTTCAGTGTCTTTAGCTTTGTAAGGTTTTTAGCAGAATCTTTAAGAAACATTTTAATTGATCTTTTGATGAATTTTTTGGTGTTCATATTTGAGTTTAAAAATATTCTAGACAAATAGCTTTTCAGATAATTTCAAAACTTAAATATTTTGAGGATTTTGTAAATACAGTAAAAGCATTGCTACTTTTACAATTGTCATTCTTCTAATGGTTCCTCTAAAGCCTTTTTATAATTATTTTATATTATGTTTCCATATACTATTCTACCTTCTTTTGCAGTTAAGAATTAGTTTTATTTTTTTTACTTTTATTTATTTATTAATTTTTTTTATTTATCCTTTATTTATTTATTTTTTTAATTTACATTTATTTCACTGTTTAACAAATACAATCAACTTATACAAAAAAATATATAAATATCCATAGTAAAATTGCACATCTTTTCAATTAGACATGTAAAATCGTACACCAGTCACCGTTTTGTATATAAAATAAAAAATGAAATGGATTTTTTAATGATCTTTATTAGATAAGAATTAAACAGACAGGGGCTCTAAGAAGATAAGGATGACGATACGTTGTCACAATCTTTTCATAGAACCCCTTAAAAAGTTTTAATAAAATATAGTCATTTTTATTTTAAACTAAAAATCGAAAAACTAAGAAACTACAAAAGTATAATAGTATTCTTTACTGCGCTAAAAATTAAAACAAACAAATTAAAAAAAAAAAAAACCCCAAAAAAAAACAACAAACTAAAAAAAAAATTAAAAAAAAAAAGACTGAAAAGATGATCTAGAGACGAGTATATGCACAAATATAAAAGTATTGTAAAATAAAATTTCAAGTTTTAAAAATTTCTTTTTTTGTTAGATGCTTAAGTGAACTTAACGACTTAACCATACTCTTGAGTCCTTTTTGATAGGTATTCCATATTTTTGGTCCTCTATATGTATGCTATATTCCGTATAATTATCAGATTTCCAAGGCAGTTTATATATGTTACTTAAATTTGCCCTTAGGTTATATTTTTCATTTACATTTGTTTCAAACTTTTTATTAAAGTTTGGTGGAGAGAAATTGTTATTAAATTGATACATAAAGATTAAATGGTGAACACACCTATCATTTTCATATCTTTCATTAAAGCTTTTACATGTGTTTATGTTTATCTTTAGAGTAAATGATCCTGCTGGCGTGTTTTTGTAAGCTATAAAGTTTTGATGGTTATGTACTTGCCTATGAAATGTTTGCATAGTTGATGAAGCAATGAATTAGCCCAAAATATATTAGTTTGAGACTTTGTTTATTGACATATGAATAAATTCGATACATCATACCAACAGTTTTGGTGATCTTAGACTGGATATATTTTATTTGAGGAACCCAGGATAAATTTTCATCAATGAAAATTCCTAAGAATCTTAAGACTTTAAGACTTGCCTTTCAACTAATTAATCATTTAAGATAAGATATGGCAACTTAAGTGGAAGGTTTTCCTCCTTATTTTTTTTATAAAATATTATATAGTTAGTTTTTTCAACATTTAGTGAATGTTTGTTAGCTCTAAACCAACTATTTACTTTATTTAGTTCAATATTCATATCTGCATATAATTTTTTGACATCATTGTTAGTAATAAACAAATTTTTATCATCAGCAAACATGACTGAATGCGGTTTGATGTATTACAAATGCAAAGATGTATTACAAAAAATTCCACATAAAACATTTAATACTCCAGATTGTGGATTATTCACATATTGCTTTCTATTCGTAAGATAACTTTTAATCTAATAATGAATTTTATTAATTGTCCCATAATGCTTTAGTTTATTTAAATGGATGCAATGATCCACTGCATTAAATATTTTTGATAAGTAATTAAATACTCTTAAGGTAAGTTTGTTATGTTTAAAACCATCAGTTGTTTGATTTACTATTTTAAGTATTGCGTGTTCAGTTGAAAGATTTTTTCGAAATCCACACTGATATTGGTAAAATAAATTGTTTTTAGTAAAATAATCATAGATTCTATTATAAATTACACATTCGAAAAGTTTTAAAAATACAGAAAGTATTGATATTGGTCTATAGTTAGTAATCTCTGAATGATCATTATTTTTGTATAATGGAATTACTTTTGCTAATTTAAGTACGTCAGGAAAAATCCCAGTAGATATTGGATTTAGGATATGGGTCAGAGGTTTGCTTAGGCTGTTTTTGTTTGAAATAACTAAATCACTAGATATTTCATCAGAACCAGGGGCCTTATTTTTTTTAAAGAAGAAAATGCTTCTTCAAATTCTCTATAGGTAAATTTATTATCAAGCATGACAACATTATTAGGTTGTAAGTATTTTTGAAATGAATCAGATGTTGGAATTATTTTATTAACAAGATTTGGACCAATGTTTATAAAATAGTTATTAAATTATTCTAAGATTTGTTTTTGACAGAAAATATCAGTTTTGTTTATATTAATTCTTTTAGATAAAGAAGGGGAGCTTTTTATACTTCCTAATATGTCATTAATGACAAACCACGTTTTTTTAGTATCAAATTTACAGTTGATAATTCGATTACTGTAGTATTTTTTTTAGCATTTGTAATAAGATTTTGGTAAAAATATTTATTAATTTTTGTAATTTTTTTCATTATTATCGTTTTTATTTTTTAGAAATTTATTATAAAGTTTTTGCTTCTTTTTTGAGCATTCTAACAGCGATTTATCCATCCACAGTTTAGCAATTAATTTTGTTTTAATTTGTATGACCTCTTGTGGACAGGTTTCATTAAAGTGTTCTATAAATTTACTTAAAAAAGTATTGCAAGCTTCATTAGTGTCCTGACATCTATATACATTGATCCACGTTTCTTGTTTTAGTCTATTTGTTAATTTATTAGTATTACTTGTTTTGAGATTGCGTTTTTTCAAATGTATTGTATTTGGCTCACAATCAGATGTCATTTTTATATTTTTTACTTTTATAAATGTCGGAAAGTGAACGTTAATATCTGTCATAAATATCCCGGTTTCAAATGTCATGTCCATATTATTGTTAACAAGAATATATCTTTTTGGCTTTTATATCTATTATATATATTGGTTAATTATATCTTTTTGGTTTATCATTCACTACTGACCTCTCATAAAAACCATAAATACAGTTCATTTCAAAGTTAACATTTCATATGGTTGCATCTCTTTATTGCGCTCTCCATTTTTTTACTCTTGATTCCATTCTCTATCTCTACAATTCTCTTATTTGTCCCTGTATGAAATAATGTTGTCATATTTAAGCTTTTCCTTTTAATGATGCCTTTTCTCTCAAAGATCTAAAAGCATGTTGCAAATTTAGTCAGACCCTCTTTATCTACCAAGTTTTATTAATTGTCCCATTGTTGTAAAAATTTATCTCTTTCTTTTCTACAAATACTGTCATGGTCACTTCTCAAACATGCTAATATCTCTAGTTCCATATACCAAATTTCATTCTGGTATGATTAATCATTCAGCAAAGTTGCATCATTTTACTTTATTTATACCTTTATGCTCTAAAAACTATTATTCATATAGTTTTTTTTCCTTGCATATCAATGCTTTAAAACTTGCTTCCATCTTCATGTTTTGCGGACTCAAATAGTTTACAGTTTTTTAAATTTTTTTATCAATTGTTTTCTTGTTCTCTAATAATTTTTTAATATCTAGTAACTCCCAACTTAAATAGCTGTTGCTTGCTGCTTTGGTTTAATTAAATTAGTTATAAAATTTGCTAAAAAAGAAAAAGAAAAAAATTAAAATAAACAAATTTGACTATTTTGAGCTGTTCATGTTCTTTTTCTCTGAATATAATCATAGTAATGCAATCTGTAACAATATTTTTCATGCAGTAACCCCTAAATGTTATAGAATTTGTTTAAAATTTTCAAGCATTTTTATTTATTTAAATTTGACAAAAAATTTATTTAATCTATTAGTGGTTTAAAAAAATTATTTCATTCATTTAGTTCAACAATAAATTATAAAAAAACGTGCAGAAATGAAAAAACCATTAACTTAAATAACTTATGTTTTCAATATAATTCAGACTTGGTATGAAAATATAATTCAGACTTATGACATGACAATATTTAACAAAAATGTTAACTAGCATATTTGATTATATTTTCTTAGTATGTAAACAAATTTTTTTTTGCTAAGCTAATGTGAACAAACGTTTTGTATGTTTTATCTTTTTTCAGTCCAGCCCCAAATCGAGAGATATTGTACTTAAAAAAAAATGTGAGTATTTTAATTTTTTCATTATATTCTGTTTCTCCAAGATCTCTAATTATATGCAGTTTATTCAAAATTTCTGTTTTTAATTTTATCTTACAGGGTTTAAATCAGGTAAATTGCTTGGTTTTGGAGTAAAAACATTAGTTGTATTTCCTTGCCTGATAGCATTTTTAATTTTTGCGTGGTAACATGTTGTCCTGTCATGCATGAAAATTTCAAAATTTCTAATTCAAATATGTTGTTCCTTAAAGTTGTTAAATAGTTTGTGGAAAATTTTTTTAAAAATAAATAACATCACTGTTGGCAATTGTTACACCTTAAATCATAATAATTTATTTTATTGTTATTCACATTCCCAAGACCAAAAAGGCCACTTCAGTTAAAGGAGGCTACTTTATTGTGGCCTACAACCCTCTATAACTCTTTAACTCTGAAACATAAACCTTGAGGTACAAGGCCACAGCTAAGAGAAACAAGATTGTCCAATTGCTGGACATTGTTTAACAGAAGATGCTTTGTATCTAGGATTATAGTGGTATGAGTTTAATGAAGGTGAATATTGACTATTGAATATTGACATGTCATCACATTTTCACACGTCAGCAACAGTCTAATCTGTGTTCTTTTCAAAATTTGGTATGATCACAAACAATTTTTTGAGAAAAAGTGTTGTTTCAATGCAGCACAATACAAAAAAAAGGTTAAATTTCTTTTGCTTGCACAGTTCAAATACACCTTGTATTTAAACTGTGCAAGTACTAACATTAGGAGACAGTTGAGTAGAAATTTGCTTGAGACAGCTGATTAGGAATTTGCTTGAAATCTGTTTGTCAATCACAGTCAAATGGCGTGTTATGTTGGTTTTTGGAATCTTAAATTTTAGTCTTTCACAGGATTTACCTGGATTGATGTCATCTATTGACTTAATGCACTGAATGATATCATGAGCGGTTGTCTTAAGCATCTTCAAACATGCATTAGTTATTTGTTCAGACATGACATTAAAAGTTGCACTTGTGGGTGTTCAGAAAGTAATGCTGTGGTATGTATGTAGTATGTAGCAATTGATGCTGTAGTATGTAGAAAGTTTAGCATATAGCAAGTGATACTGTAGCCATAACCTAACCAACCTAAGATAATAATGATTGCATTTATTACATATGCATATTATTTATACATGATTTTGATGTATATAGAGCATATAAGATATGTATCTATTTGTTAATAACTATGCTATCACCCATGCAATGTTTGCTTAGTGTGTTGCCAACACGCATATTTTTATTGAATACCAAGAGTGAGATGGGTTTCAATCTCTGTACCATTATATTGCAAAGAAAGCCTATAAGAAGCATTTTGGATATTAGATGTATTCATTTATAATAAGCATTTTCATTATTTCATTGTATTCATTATCTCATTGTATTCATTATACATCATTTTCCATTGTATTCACTTATAAGTGATATAAATGCATTATATAACTGTTATAAAGAAAAAAAAAAATTAATAAACTAACAATATCTATTTTCAGGAAAGTGAAAAAGTTTCAGAGTCTGAAAATTTAGTTGTCAATATATCTAACACCTCTTCGGAAAGTAAACGAAACATATATTTAAAGGATAAATCATCTGCATTTACTGCAACAACATCAATATTTACTGCAAAGAAATCTTCATCTTCTTTAAAAACATCTGTGTCCACTGCAGCAACAGGTAAAATTTATTTAAAAATTTTGTTTAATAAAAAATTATACATTACCTAAAATTTCCTGGTGTGTTTTGGCTGCTCAATATAAAATAGGACTCATCATTTATGATAATTTCAAACTCATTTGACGGTCAGATAAAAGTTTTTGAAAGTTTTAACAGTTGTTATTTTTGTTTAATTATGTGAATTTTAGGCTTTCTGGTGCTTTCTCTTTTAAAATATTAAAGTCCATGCATGTTAAAAATTTTATAAACATAACTTCTATGAATTCCATATTTTAATGCAGGTTTTTTCTGGGAGATTCCAACTTTATTTTCAGCCTTGTTAATAAGTGAAGTAATTTTTATGTCCATTTTGTATGGTTTTCTGCCGCTTCCTGACTTTCTTTTAAGGTCTATATTGTCCTCAACTCTTTTAATAATATTATAAATTGTTTGCCTTGCAACTTTAAATTGCATAAAATGATGCACTCTAAATGTTTTCTCTTTTTCTATGTTATCTAAATAGAAGTTTCCAATAAGCTATTGTTTGTAGTTTTCTTTAATTCGATCTATTTTATTTATATAATTTTAATTGCCAAAATCAGTATCAGATGTAATAAAAATGTCAAGTGAATATATTTAACTTCAAACTGCAGAAATATTTGAATTTGTTCACGAGTTTCGAATGTTCAAATTTTGTGCAAATTTTTAGTAGCCTCATGTTATAAAAGCAACAAAATGCAACAGAAGCATAAAAATTATATGTATTTTCGTTTTAGTATTTAATTTAATTTAAACATACAATAAATGGAGTCATTGCACAAATACAGGCAAGGGTTGAATTAAGCTATCACGAAATGAAAAATCCAGAAAAATATCTGCTCTTCAAAATATTAGTTTATGTAAAACCGTGTTCTTTATTTTCAAGGGGCAAATCAATTTAAATTTGTTAGTGAAAAATTTATAAAAAATAATAAACTTACGACTACAAAAGTAATAACACTCTAGTAACTAACTGTATTATAAAAGAAATAACATTATAATAGTGTTATTACTTTTATAACATACTTTTAATTTTTATAATTTATTCTTTATTCAAACAGCTTAAGTAATTCCAAATTTTAATTGAAGTAGAAAAGCATCTAGAAAATAGAGTAGATATTCTAATATTATTTAAAATTTATTAAGGAACTTAAACAGCTTTATAAAAACATACTGCATCAAAAGTTTAGCATTATGAAAAACATTACTAATGGTCCGTAAAAACATGCATTAATTTAAGAATGGTTTGTAAAAACACGTGTTTTGTTAAAAATCAACCAATAAATACTTTTTATTGGTTAAAAAATATCAACTCGCGTTTTTACGGACTATTTGTAATATTTTTCATAATGCTAAACTTTTTATAAAGTGCATTTTTATAAAGTTGTTTAAGTGTATTTATAAAAGTTCCTAATAAAGTACTTGAACAGAATCTGGAATTTTTGTGAAGGTATAGTTCTGTACAAAGGTACATACTTCATTTGGGCCTGCCCTTTGCAAGCTTTCACAGGAAGACGTGCGATTTCATGTCTTTATATGACCACGCAAAAAAAAAATGATTTAACGATTTGACCACAGCATATTTTTAAAATTTAAAAACGCGCTACAAAAACTTACCTAAACTTATCTGAAAAAAAAAATTTAAAAAAATAATAAATATTAACGAAAGAGAAAATAAAAAAAAATACTTAGTTAAAGCAAAAACACAAAAAAATAAATATATGTATATAACGCAAGTAAAACAAAACTTATCAAACTAAAATGCTTAGTCTATTTAATTTACACATTAAAAAACCTTTTCAATCTTTGTTTCAACATTTATATATATTTTTTATTTATTTAATATGTTCAAAAGTTAAATATTTCTCATAAAAAATACATAGTTATATAAATAAAATAAAAGAATATTTTATTAATACTTTTTTTTAAATTAATTAGAAGTGTTTTTTTTACTTCATTAAAAGCATTTCAATAATATAAAAGCATTTAAGATCAAACTTATTAAATTGTAACGATTTTTTAAAACTTTTTTTTTTTAACGAAATTTTGTTTAGATTTTTAAATGCATTAGCTTTAATCATTCTTATATTTAAATTCGTTAAAGAGACTTTGTAGTCGTAGAATGTCATCGTTTATAAAAACAAAACAATTTTTTATTTTTTAATTAGATTTATTTTAGAAATGAACACTTAAAAAATTTATGTTTTAAATTAAAAAAATATATACAACTATTAATTATATTTAAAAAACAAAACTTTTTTTTAGTAAATTGTTACTTTATTTAAAATCGTTACGCTAATATAAAAACATTTGTTAAGAAGTTTTATGTTTGGATTTGTATCACAAAGATTTGTTATGGCTCTAATCTTATGATAAAATTTATTAGTACGTCTTTTGTGGACCATGAGCTGTGCTGCCACCACTCTATTAGCATTGTCCTCTAAGTTTTTGTTGTGTATTCTTGATCCCAATTTCTCACATTCTGAGCATATGTCAACTTAACTTTTGTATTAACTGACATTTTATAGACTTGGGCGCATTCTGGTGATTTAATTTATTAAATTTGGTTCGACGCATTATAAGAATTGAGTAGAAAGTGTGTTTTAGTCCAGTTCAAGTATTGTTCTTCGACTAGTTTCAATCTACTTTATGGTAAAAAATAATGAAAGAAAGATGGACTAGTATTATTTTTGTAGTTCTTAGAGAAATTGACATAAGTTAAATGAGATTATTAAAAAAAGTGCAAATAACAAAAAATGGACTAGTACTGTTCTTCTTCTCACCAATTCAATTGACATAACACCTGCTCCATAAAATTTAAGACTAACTTGAATTAGTGATATTTAATTAGTAAGCTTGATAAAATAATTAGTTTTTGGTATCAAATGAAAGCTCCATCTTTCCTCTTTCAATTAGCATATAAATTTTCTGATTATTTTTTGTTTTGATAACAATTTAAAATGCCAAATTAACAAGCCCTAAAAAGTTGTGTGTATAATTTTTATATAAAAAGACATGAAGATGTAAAACACGTTGTTTGGAACCATTTCAAGATGAAGGGCTACTCAAAAGCTACAATTTATAGATATATGAACAGTTAAGATCAAAGTAAACCATTGGGTCGCAAAGCTGGAAGTGGAAGAAGGCCTACTCTTAATACACAAAACAAACGCATCAAATTAAGGAAAATGTTTAACCATCAAGGAGGTGTGTCACTTTCAAAGACTTCTGGAAGACTTGGTTGTAGCAAAAACACCATCAGACGAATCTTAAAATGCTTTAAAAAGCCTATTCTTTGTTATACAAGAAAAAAAAGATCAAGCAGAACTCCTGAACAGAGGCTTTGGGGTCATCGAAAATGTGGTTGATTTTATTCAAAATATCGCAACCATGAATATTTTATTGACAATGAGTCATACTTTGTCGAATAGCACACTGGCTGGTAATAAACATACTATTCAAATGATCAAAAATTGACACCAGATGTTAAATATTATTATGTTACAAAATTTGAAAAAAAATTACTTGTATGGATGACAATCTCCCCTCGAGGGGTCACATCTATTTACATTGTTCCATCTGGCCAAGCGGTAAACCAAGAGATTTTATGGCATGCGTGTTACTTTTATAGTAGTATGAAATTTCAATTTTTCTAACATAATGACCAGTTGATACTTTAATAGTTCATTACAATGAAAACTTTATTGAAGTTTTAAATGATTGTTCTTTATACCACTAGATTTTCTTTTTATACTACTAGATTATTCCAACATTCAAACAAACTGGTTCTGACACACTTAGTCAACACTCCTAACCTGTTTTTAGTTTACAATATAAAATCGCATCAATTTGCTCTCAGGTAATTACCTGCAATCAGGTAACTATAAAAAGAGAAGGTGCAATAATTCTATGACATGCAATATTCTACAAGTTTTAGTGACAATATAATATTCACAAGAGATGAGTTTTCTAAAAATAGTTAATTTAAATAATTACTTGAAATTTCTATAAATAATTACTATAAATAATTACTTGAATTAAGTCAACTATAATAAATTGTTTTATAGTAAATCTGTGTGTGATTTTTATTAGTTACTATCACAAATTTATATCAAATCTTTTTACTTGTATATTCTTAGACAAGAATCAACCTTAGTTACATGCAGAAGTAAAAAATGCAATTAAAATCAAGCATTTTTTTTTTTTTATTATAATTCGCATAGTTAAATGTCAGTCAAAAATCAAAGCATCATGAAAAAAAAGTGTTTTAATGTTAGAAAACAGATCAAAAAGCAAACCTCACATTAAATCTTTTATTTTCACTCTTAAATAAATAAGATAATGTTGATAATAATTACGTTGTACCCCAAATTAGAGCAATCAAGAAAAAAACAAAACAAATAATAACTAAAAATTGAATTATTTACATATTAATATTGAGATTGTTACTAAGTTTTTTTTAATTATTGAAACTGAGTATTGAAATTATTAAAAAATTGAATTTATAGTATTAAAATAGTTTTTCAAATCATTTAGATATTCAAGATTTAGTTTCATTTTTTTTAATTTAATATTTTGTTTATTAATATTTATTTTTGGTGAGAATGAAGAAAAATTGAATCTTATTGTATTTTTTCTTTCTTTTATGGCTCAAGCTTCAAGTGTAATAAATGAACTTGTTTTACTGGAAATTTCTGGGTAATTGCCTTTTTATTTTTTATGTTGAAAAATAAGTATTTTTTATGAAAAATTGCATTATGTTATTATATATATATATATATATATATATATATATATATATATATATATATATATATATATATATATATATATATATATATATATATATATATATATATATATATATATATATATATATATATATATATATATATATATATAAATGTCATTCAGTTATTACAAAAGTTTTGTTGATTTAAATTAAACACATCTTACAAGATACTGTCAACATTCAGAAGTTGTTTGAAGTGCTCAGTTGATATGATAAATTAATTTTGTGTTTGAAAAACGTTTTCAAATGGCAAACAAGCCTTTACCACTGTTGTTGACATGGTTTCAAAAAATATTCTAAACATTTCTAAATAGCTAATCAAATGATGTATATTCTTTCGTTATGATTACAAAAATGAAAGTTAACTTTATCACTACAAATAATTTCTAACTGCTGTTCTTATAATCTAAATAAGTCTTTCTTTGGATTTTGTTGTTAATGTCGAATCATGAATGATAGATTAAACATTCTTGCCAAAATGTTAGTTTTAATGCCTTTTTTTAACAATGATTATCTCATGAGCTTTTTTTGTTTTATGTTTATTTTTTTAAAAGAAAATAAACAATTGATGTTTCAACAGTTTTTTTGTATTTAAGTCTAAGATTTTATCTGTTTCTGTATATACCACTATTGTATTATATTTCTGTTCAACCTGTATATACCACTATATTTACACTGTATTATATTTCTGTTCAACCTGTATATACCTATATATATTATTTTTACTTTACTGTGCCATATGCTCACATTTAAAATTGGTTTATCTACCCATTGGCATACAGTTTAAAATTTGAAGTTATTTTTAAATGACAAAAAGCTATCTGATTTTTTTTTCAAAAGAAATAAATTGAGTCATTATTGTATAAAGTGAAGCAACCCAATGATTTTAAAAAATAAACCTGGATGAACCATGCTGCTGCGTGGAGAAGCAAGTTAAACACAGTGCTATCAGTGACATAGTTAGAAATGAACTCATGCTGTGAGTTCTTTCATGCTGTGAAGTGACCGCACTACCACCAAACCACTACTGTATTGATGATATTGTGATTTTTTAATTGAAAACCATTTATTTGGACTATTGCAAAAATTTAATTTATACAAAATTTATAATAAATGAACTTGTGTCACTAATTTTCTAACACTTATCTTTTATTATGATATCCAGGAGTTCAGTAATGAGTCAAAATGTAGTTTGTAAAAACTTTATCAAAAAATTTATATATCAAATATAGAATAAAGTTCAATATCTTTTTCTATTATATTCTTATTAACGAATATTGAAGTTTGACTTTTAAAATTTTAATTTTTTGTGAATATTGCTATAAATTTTATTTACTGATTGTTTAGTTTTGTGTTAAAATAATGTAATGTAAATAATGTATAAATGATCTAATTAATACATTAATATACATTAATATATCTAAATAATTGTTACACATTTATGTATTTTTAATAATTTTAAATCCTCTATAAGAAGTTTAAACCCTATATTGGCTAACAGTAATGGTAATTTTATTATTTAGTGTTTAGTTCTGTAATAAGGTAAAATTTAATTCGGTTGATTGCTTTCCCCCTCCTCTTTTCTCCCCTCATCAAGTAAACTCTAATATGTCTGCTGATGAATACAAATCAAATTTTATTTACAAAAAGTTAATATCACAATTAACTATGTGATCCTAGTTTCATATTATAATAAGAAGAAATAGACTTTATGGAAACTTTATTTTTTCAGGGAATTTGTCGATGTGTATATTAGTCATGTATCAAGTTTGGATTGCTTTTACATTCATTTAGCCGATTCAACAATAGGAGAGTTTGACAGTTCAATGCAGGTTTATTATACAGTAAGTAAAGTTATAATGTTTTTTTTTAAAGAGTGTCATTTTTCCAAGTAATGGATTTATAATTCTTAAGTTGTTTTCAAAATTACTTAAAATTATTTTTGTTTATTTTTTCAGAAAACTCATTTACTGTTTGCAAAAGCTTATGTTGGTAAATATTATGCTGTATTTTCAACAGAATATAAAATGTGGTTTCGTGCAAAAGTTCTCAGCTTAAGAGAACAAGTAAGAGTCTTTAAGATGGAATTGCTTTTTAGATGAAAATGCTTTTTAGATGAATTTTTTTAAAAATATAATCATCTCACCATCAAGATTGCACCATTGCCCCATTAGTTTCAATTTTTTTTTTAATTTTAGAAGCATCGTTCCCCACTACACATTTGTCATGTTTTTTATGTTGACTACGGTAATGATGAAGAGGTTATTGAAGGAGATCTCAGAGAGCTGAATGATGAGTTTAAATCTTTTCCAATGCAAGCAGTTCATTGTACTCTCCATAAAATTAATGAGGTTTTATAACAAGCATTTTTTTCAAACTTTATTTTAACTAAAACTCTTTATCAGCTTTTCTGCAGTTACCAATCGAATTAATACAACAATGTAATTTATATTCAGAAGCTCAGGTTTGTGTCGGAAGAAAATATTAACATATTTCGTAGACTTACCAAAGACACAAAACTAAAAATGAAGATAGAATCAAAAGATGGTATGAATATAAATATATTTTTGATAGATCTCTATCAAAATACAGCCTTCGGAATTAGGGTCAGGGTTTGGCAATGTTGAGTCTGAAGTTGGCGATTTTTTGCTGACCTCATTTTTATGTTGATGGGGGTAAACATTTTGTGTTAAAAATTTTGTGCTGACCAAAAATAGTTTGACAATTATTGCCAATCTTTTTTTTTTAAAAGGTTGAAAAATTATTGCCAATCTTATTTTTTCTAGTTCTGAGGGCTGAAAACCTATTAATATATTTTAAATGTATTTTTTATAAAAATTACTTAAAAAATTATAAAAGTTTTTTTTTTTTTTATAAAATGAAGTAATTTTCCATGTCTAAATATATAGCTTTTCATCATTTATATCTTGCAGACATTTCAGGGCAAATGGACTTTTATTAAACATTCATTTTAAATGATTTGTTCAAGAATGGAAATTTTGAGAGTTGAAGTTTTTTTTTATGTTAGATTTCAAAAATATCAAAAAGTTTGAAGTTTATATACATCCGTATCAACATTCTTGTATCCATATAGTTTTAAAAAACAAAATTATTGTAGTTAATCAATTTAGAAAATAGTATATTTAATTTAAAATCAATGTAATAATAAATATTAGTTTTAGTGTATAACAAATGTATAACATCTTCCCCAAACACACCCAGCAAAGCATACATTGGTTTATCAGAGGGCGTGTGGAAAAAAAAGATATGCAAACCACAAGCAATCATTTACAAATAAAAAAATTTCAAATACAACCACTCTCTCAAAATATAAACTAGGGAAACTAAGGAGAAACTGAAAGAAACACCAGAATTAACTTAAAAAAGCCCCTGCTTACAACAGTACAACAAAAAAATATTTACTTTGTTTATATGAAAAACTAATAATTTTACTTTATAAAAATGCTGAAGAGCTACTTAATAAAAAAACAATTAAGTTAATTTCCATATGTTGTCACGAAAATAATTTTCTTTTAAGCAACCACAAACCTGAAGATTAGATACACACGGTTATAACAATAGTTTTTTTCTGTATAGGTTTTTTCTGTTTAGTTTCAATTGTATATAATTTTTTAATCAAAAAACTATATTTGTATTTCACCTGATGAATGCAACAGCATGAAACTTAAAGTTGTGAAAATCACATAATTTTATTTTCTGCTATATTATAGCTCTGACTTAGTTCATTGAACACTTTCTTGATAGTATATATATGCATAAAACAGCATCATTATATATATATATATATATATATATATATATATATATATATATATATATATATATATATATATATATATATATATATATATATATAAATTATATATATATATATATATATATATATATATATATATATATATATATATATATATATATATATATATATATATGTATATAAAAATATATACATATATATATATATATATATATATATATATATATATATATATATATATATATATATATATATATATATATATATATATATATATATATATATATGTATATATATATGTATATATATATATATATATATATGTATATATATATGTATATATATATGTTTATATATATGTATATAAAAATATATACATATATATATGCCTTCTCGTAAGAGGCGTGCAATCGGACGCTTTATATGACCACGCATATAGTTCTTTGTTTTAACAACTTGACCACGGCTCTTTGCAAGTTTCGATTATTAGCGCGTTTGAAAAATGCGCTAAAAGAAAACAAAGCAAATGTAAATGCAATTTTTAATTTAATTTAAAAAATATTAAATATATAAAAATCTGAGTTTTGTTGTCTAACAAAAATTTTGGATTTGATGTCCAGACTTAAAATCCATTAGTCACTGCAAGCCTTAGGCTATTACAGAAGAGAGATCAGATTAAAAAATTGGCTGTTTGTTCTAAGCAATTAAAAAGTAAAGACTTTTTGTCAAGACAAGAGTATAAAGTTGAGTCGTTCACAAATAGAGCCACCTTAGATGAAAGGCTCATAGATTAGAGATTAAATGTTAGACTTACTTTAGTTAATGACACTGTTGAAGACTAACCAAAAGTCTCTAGAGCCTAACATTTGAGATTAGGTACAAGATTTAGTAAACTGAAAATAGCAGAGCTTAACATCAGACAGGGCCTTTTTACATCAGTTTCTTGCAATAATAAAAGGACATTTGTTCCTGAGAGAGATGTTCTTGTAAAAAAGATAAAAAAAATGATTACAGTTTAATAAAGCATTTGCTCAAAATGGTGAAAAATGTGTAGTAGAATGAGGCTTGACTTAAAATAAAATAGAAGGAATAAAAGCTGCCAAGATTATCCATATATAATATGGATATAAACATAAATGTTTGCTATTTATTTAGATGCTGGCATTTAATATCCTTTTATATTTATATAAACTTTAGTATTTATATGGTGAAGTATTTGCCAAAAGAAAAGATGATTAGATGGATATGTGATGTGACCATTCAAAAGACATATACAACGGTTTTCATTTATATTAGTTTTGACAAAAAACTGTAGTTTTTTGGTTATCGGTTAAAACCGATTGGAAACCCTACAAACTTTTATGGTTAAACTAAAAGATAAATATAATTTATGAAGAGGAAGTGAAACTGCTTCACACTGATGATGTTTAGAGAGTAGGCTTTTAATTATTAATTTGTAAGTCAATTATCTGTGTGTTTGTGTTCTGTATGGACCTTTGGCGTGGTGCTTGTTCATCCATTAGTCACTTTATATATTTGTATATTTTTGTTTTGTTCGAACCTCTAGCATGATGTTCATCTACTTGTAATTCACTATGTATTTATATATATATTTGTGTTCAGTGACCTGTAAGTTTCTTTATCTTTATTTCGCAAATGATTATTAATAAAATTTCATTAAAAATGCAGTTGTTGCTGAGTCTTGTCTTTATAAAATCAATCAGATCTAAGTCTTGCATTTATAAAATCAATCATACAATTTGTTTTTAAAGATTTACATTCATAAAAAAACATACTTTAACATAAAACAATAACATACACGTTTTGCATGTTATTTAAATAATATAAAATCAATTTATATTTATATAATTTATTTATATATTTATATTTACTAAACTTTATATAATTTTTAATAAAACTTGCACAACTTTTTATAATTAATAAAAGTGAATTAAACTTTGTTTAAAATTTGTTTGTATAACTAACACAGTTTAATTTTAACAATAGTTTTTATTATTCCTTTTAAAGGGTCTGTTTATTCAGTTTCTCTATTTGACAAAGACTTCAATAATCTATTGTTAAGTTTGGATAGTTCTAGTAAAGATTCTGCTATGCACAAGAGTTTAAGGTTTAACTTTATTTATGTTTTAAATAATGTTATAAGTAAAAATCCTGTTATTAGGAGAAAATAGTTAAACAGAGTTTTGTAGTTTAAAATTTTTTGTAAATTTAAGTTATTAAAATTACTGTTCCTTATGATTTTGATTTATGGTAGTTTTTTTATTTGTGATTTTGGGTTTTTCTAATTTATGCACTAAATTGTTCTAACTAATGCATTAAATGTCACTTTCAATTCTGTAGCACTCAAAAACCATCAATAACTCCAAGCAGTATCCAAGGTAAACTTTTTGCACTTTTCAAATTTTGATAAGTTTCTAATAAGCAGCTTTTATATTGTATATTTTTTGTTGTTATTTATGTTGAGGTATAACATACTTGTTATTGTTTTATGTTTTCCAGCAAAATGGGTTGAGGTGCCTGAAAATGAAGACTACATTGATGTAACTGTAAATAGTGTTTTTAGCTCGAACAGCGTTTCAGTTTCCATGATAGGTCCTGAATACAGTGAAAAACTAGGACAATTAGAAAATGAAATTTTTGATTTTTTTCAAAACATAACAGATAGTCATGTTTTAAGTTTACAAGTTGGTAAGTTTTATGCTGCATATTCTGGTAGTACTTGGAAACGCGTAGAGGTACTTACAATTGTGGGTAATGAATGTGAAGTATTGTTACTTGATTATGGCAACAAAGTCACTATAGCAACAACTGAAGTTAAAAACTTACCTGAAAGATTTTTGGTTTTGCCATTCCAAGTAATTTTTTTTAAAAATTTCTTTTTGTTTATAAAATTTACAAAAACATAAAATTTTAAATTAATTAAAAAAATTTAAAAAAAAATGTGTAGTAGAAAATGTAAAAATGGTTTTTAATGCATTGTAGCATGAGGATGGTCTAAATAGATACTAAAAAATTGTTAGTTAATAAAAAATCATAAATTAAATGTTTAGATACAACAAATAATTCAAACTCATTTTTTCATTGCTGAATGTTGTATGTTGTTTTACAAATATTAAAGCATTGTTAAACCCATTTGTAATGAGTTATACTTAATGATGCTGAGTTATACTTAATGATGCTGAGTTATACTTAATGATGCTGAGTTATACTTAATGATGCTGAGTTATACTTAATGATGCTGAGTTATACTTAATGATGCTGAGTTATACTTAATGATGCTGAGTTATACTTAATGGTGCTGAGTTATACTTAATGATGCTGAGTTATACTTAATGATGCTGAGTTATACTTAATGATGCTGAGTTATACTTAATGATGCTGAGTTATACTTAATGATGCTGAGTTATACTTAATGATGCTGAGTTATACTTAATGATGCTGAGTTGGATGAAAGTACAGTATTGCTTTTTAATTTTTCAAAAGATTTAATAATTTCAGCAATCTTTTTCCATTGGTTTAATTTTACTTTTTTATTATGTCGTTGGTTTTTTTAAGTATATTTTGCTTTATTTGTTTTTGGAAGCAAATATATAACCAATATAGGGTAGTAAACTGATACAAAAAACTTAACAACTAAATCTAGTCAACTCCCTCTAATCTATGCTTGCATGCCCATACTAAAAGCAAAGATGTAACTGTTGGCCTGCTTTAAATGGACTAGGATTTTCGTTTGCCGAAAATTGATGTTTTTGACAAACCAATTACCTAGTAAGATTTTCTGAAATTATTTATTACTATTGCTCTCATTACAGCGTGGAATACTTTGTACACTGCCTCAGCTAGTGTAGCTGCCTGTTGTCTAAATTGCATATTTTTTGTTTATAAATTTATTAAGTATGTTATATCTAAAAAAGTTTGTAACTTTGAATAACATTCAAACTTTGAATCAAAGTAACCCCACTACATTAATAGTCAGAAACATGAAACAACTTGAAGTTTCTTTTGTCATACATAAAGTATATATAATTTTTTTATGATTAAAAATTAGAATATCATGTGTATAAACAGTAAGTCACACATAAACACATTATTTCTATGTGTGTTTATATATATATATGTATGTGTGTGTGTGTGCGTGCACATCATATATACAGGGTGGCCACTGGTCATGGAAATCATGGAAATGTCATGGAATTTTATTTGGTCATAAAAAAAGTCATGGAATTCCTAAATTTTCATTGAAAGTCATGGAAAATTCATGGAACTTTTGAAATTAATCTTTAGTTTTTTTTTGCTTGTGGTATTTTTAAGATGCAAAGAAAGGTACTAGTATGTCTTTGAAAAAGATATTTTTGCAGTTTAAGTTAAATATTATCAGAAAAGTAAAAGAAAAAAAAAATTTTTCAGACATCATTTCAGAACTTTCTACTAGTTAGTTTTTGGTTCGCATGTTTTACAATGACCAAGTTGCAAATGGTTAGTGCATGGCAAGTACTGAATAATTTACTGGTTAGTGGTTTATCATAAAAGTTTATGAAGAGTCATGGAAAAGTCATAGAATTTCATTTGCAAATTTGAGTGGCAACCCTGCATTACTATTTTGACATGAAATTCAATTCAAGCCAAGACCTGCTGATATTGTCCAGAAACTGTAATTTTGTTTCAGTAATGTGCCAAGCATTATTAGTCGTTCTAATTTTCTTTCTAATTTAACTTCTAAACAATGGGTAATATCTCCATTATAACTTCTAATCAATGGATTATATCTCCATTATAATCTGTATTTATATATGTGTTATCACAACCAATAAATTTTAAGCTATTTTCTATATCATGCAAAATAGGAAATTAAAAATATTTTATTTTCAAAATGTTCTGCAGGGCTAATTATTTATTTTTAAAGTTTTTTTATTCTTTGTTTGGATAATAAAGATATAATGAATGGAGAAATAATATTATGAAATAATGAAGATTTTTGACTGACGAAAATGGTAAATACATTATACAGTCATTTTATATTTACTTATTAACCAGAGGATATAGTTTTTTTAGTTTCTTCATAAAATATAAATGCAACTAAATAATGTATAAAAGTGATTACATCATCATATGGTTCTTTTTGTTAAAGAACATTACAGTGATGGCAATTATGTATTTTGACGTGACTTAAAAAGTATCTATTATAATACAAAATTTGATATTCTGGTTTGTATTCCAGTAATATGACCTATCGAGGATTTTTGGTCAATCTTTAAAGACTACATGTATATGCAGCCTTTAAGGACTAACCAAATATACATGTAGCCTTGTACAACTTGTTTACGCTAAATATCTTATACACCCTATATGCAAACAAAAAGTTGATGCAGTAAACTGTAATGGTAAAAAGCAGTTGCAAAATGAAAAAATAAATGTTTAGCTTACTATTCTGTTGAAGTATATTTTTGAACTTTTTTTTTTCTGAACATTTTTTTTAAGTAATATTAGAAATTTGTCAAATATTTTGAAAGTAATCAGATCTCAAAAGTTGTCAAAATATTAAAAAAAAATGTGTATCTATTTTTGCATATTCTGCATCTGATTTGTTTTTTATAGTCAATTAAATGCTCCTTACACAATGTCCAAAGTTGTTTCGATACAGATATCCTGCAATATTTATCAGATGCATGCATTGATAGTGCTCTGATAGCTCACATAATTGAAAGGTATTTAATACATTTTCTCATTTGCATTATTTCTAATTAACAACTTTTTAATGTTATTTCTTATTTGAAAAGTGATATTTTTATAGTCTCAAATTAACAAACATTTCATTATTCATAATTTTTAAATGATTTAAAAAGAATTTTAGAAGATTTAATGCAGCCCTTGGTAAAATGAGGTCGGCAATAATTTGCTGACCTTAATCTGTTAGAGGTTGGGAAAAAAAAAATTGATACAAAGATTTTACCATAAAATATAGAAACAAGATTAGTAATTTTTTGACAACCTCAAACACTTCTAGGTTGGCATTGCTGAATGCCGACCATGTTCCTAAAGCTGTATAACATGATATATAAATATAATTTCAAGGTGTGAATTAAGTGATCCCAAATTTTGATATCTGGAAATATTTCTGGTCTTCAAATTCTCAGTTTATTATAAATTGTAAACAAATTTTCATTAAAAAACAAAAGATTGTGTTTTAGTGAAAGAGTTAATTTATCACATCAAAAAAACTATAAAAAACCAATTAATTTTCAACTGCAAAAATGTTAAAAGTCAAAACTTGTATGTTTTAATTTGTTTGTTTAAACATCAGTTGATTCATGTATTACAGATAAAAAATAAAGTTGAAATAATAGTTACTAAAGCTCCTAAAAATATGTTACGTAATTTTAAAACCGATAGAAAATAATTATTAAAATTTAAGCAATATGCACATTGTACCAAATATAAAATCTGATTTTTGATTTGATGACAGATATTTAATCTAAAATGTACTTCGTTAACCTGATGATTTGTTTTTATATTTATATTTATTATAAGACCTTAAAAGAATAATAATAATTATTGTTATTATAAATTATTATAATTATAGATAACTTAGCATTTATCTTGGTCATATTTTAAAAATGCAGAAAATATTTAGCATAAAATATCCAGAATATATTTTTTATTCATCTTAATTTTACATTTAATTAAATAATGATTAAAATTATTAGAATTATTATTATTATTTTTTTAATTATTATATTATTATTATATTTATTATTATTATAATATTATTGTATGATGTAAAAAGGAGAATAAATATCTTGTTGTTGTTGTTGTTGTTGTTAATTAAATAAATTTATATCTCTTTAAAAAATTTACAATATATAAACGATATATAGTTAAATATGTAACAAATTAAATTTTGTAACAAATAAAATATAGCTAAAGCACATTTCTCTTAGAAAACAATTAATGTTAAAAACATCACAACTTCTGTTATGAAGATACTTTTCAAAATCAGTTATAACAGCCAGCGTCTACAGGGCGCTGGAACCAACCACAGCCTGTTATAAAGAAAACCATGTTATAATAATTAAAAACTAATTACAGATAGGGATTAAACATGTATTATAATAATTACCAGAGTATCCAGGGTGTACTGTGTTGAAAAACTGGAATAACTGTGAAAAAGATTGTTTTAGAAAAATATTCTGAAAAACTGGAAAATCTATAGTTTTTAGCATTGTCGATGCTAAAAAAACTGGAAAAAGTTTTTTTTATAAAAAAATGTTTGCTGTTTAGTATTCTATAAACATTTGTTGATCTTTTAAGATTTTTTAGTTCTATTTTTTTTTTAATATTAATATTTTTATGAAATTTCAGATTATATACTTTCACGTTTATAAGACTATGTTTAAGACAGTATTTAGTACCTCTGCAGAAATATCTTAAATGATGCAATTTAAGTGGTTTTTCAATGGTAAAAGATATGTTTTTTAGCGCCAAAACACTGGAAAAACATATCTAAATAATGTACTTATTGCTGGAATTTTTTTTAATTTTTTGGGTGGACACCCTGAATTGGTTACATAGTGATAGCAAAAAAAAGTTGAAAACATTTCAAATAAAATAGAATAGGTTTTTAAAAAAAGTTTTATGAAATTATTTTTGCAAAGGGATCAATTTTGAAATCATTTTATTTAATAAAAACTAACTATAAAAACTTATTCAAAGAGCAAAATTATTAACAACACTAAAGATAAAAAAATAAGTTTGAGATTTAAGTAAATTGTAGTAATACCAAATTTTGTCTTGTAGTAATACCAAATGTCATTTTGTAGTAATACCAAATGTCGTCTATTATACTTGTTTAAATTTTTTATATTATTTTGTAAATAACTTTTAATTATAAATAAACTTTATAAATACTTACCAAGAGTCAAAAAACTTATTGTACAATAAAAGCAGCTGTTTAACAAAAGATTTTTCGAAACATTTTTCGAAATGATACTTTTATTATATTCAAGGTATTTATAACAAACTTGTTAAAAACTTGTTATTAAAACAGTATTATTAGATTGGAGCTCATTTTTGAAATTCAACCAGTTACATTCAACAAAATTTCCCACAGGTCAAACTCAGGTAATAAAACCTTTGGTTTGGCAATAATAAGCCTAATTAAGTCTTTGGTAGATAAAGATCGTGGTCATTCCAAATTGTATAACAAAAACACTGAATTTTTGCATTTGTTTTTGAAAGAACTAAAGATTAGAACAAAGAAACTAAAAGAGCTTTATAACACTTTAAAGTTGCATCATTGAACATTGACTTCAGTAAAAATTAATAATTATTAACGTCAGTAGAAAAGAAGAGGTTCCATGAATAAATGTACTATTGATATTTAAAGACTTTCTTCAAGACAGAAAACCACTGGAATAAAAAGCCTTTGTAAAGTACGCATGCCATGATTTTGCAATTCATAATATCTAATAAAAAATCAATTAAAAAATTATGTAGTAAAGGGAAGCAAAAACATTTAAAAATTCTTTCATAACTTAAGAAGATAAACAAAAATTCCCTTTTGAAATAAAATAAAAAAATTTTATATTCAGTTATTTTTAAAATAAAAAAAATAAATTAAAAAATTATTTAACCATAAAGAATAAAAAATTTTCAGTTATTTTTCAAAGGGAAATTTTCCCCAAAATTTCCCTTTGAAAACAAAAGTGATAATAATTGTCTGTAGTCTATTGAGATGAACAAGTAAAATATAAGCTAATAATAATAAATTTTTCTCCACACAATTTTAACATATTTTTTAAAAATAAAACTTTAGTTATAAAAAATAGCCGGCTAGCATAACAGTCTAACTCTACACACACTGCAAGTCATTTTCTTAGCTAGTTTAACAGCCTAGCTCTACACGTATTGCAAGTCACAATGCTTGCTTGGCTAGTTTTATGACCTAGCTCTACACGATTGGCTATGGATTATAATATTATTAACTTTTTTAAATCAGTTTTAACAGCAGGCAAAGTAACAAAAACTAGGTTTCCAGACTTTACTAAGTTTTTTTAAATAAAAAATGAGGTGTACAATGGTAAGACAATAATTGTTAATAAATTAAGTAAAATAAAACATTGTTTATTATTTATTAAATCATTCAAAAATTGTTATTTTGTTGATTCAACTTATATATCAAAATTTTGGAATTATATATCAAATTTTTGGAACATATTCAGTTTTTTCTCATAATTATAAAAGTCATGCAATTTATAAGTTTCTTACTAATTTGGTTAAATAATGTAATAAAATAATGTTCAAATAAATAAAAAGTACAATTTTTTAAATATCTATTTATTCAACCAGAAATTGAAAAACTATTTATTATAATTTAATAAAATTAGGTTAACAGTCACTCATATAGTTAAAAACTAATCATTTGACACCTAAATAGAATAAACAAACAAAAAACCAACAACAATATTAAAAAATAAAAGCCTGAATTAAAATATTAAAAAAAAGAAGCAAACTAATCATTTTAATAAATTAAATTATAAGACAAGAAAGTATAAAGACATTTAATAACAACAGTGAAAAACATTAAAAAAAAACAACAACAACAAATAATAACAAACTTTACACAAACTTAAAAGCAAACTTAAAGGAATATCAAACCTCTGAGACATGTGTTTATATTAAGAGAATGATTTGGCAATGATTTGGGAAAAAATTTATATTAAGAGAATGGCGTGAAAAAATTGGTGGCGATTTATTTTTATGTTTTAATTAGTTTATTTTTATTATTATTTCTAATATTTTTCGAACTTTTTTTCTTTTAATTTGATACTTTGCTTTTCATTGATTTTTGTTTTGTTTTTGTTTTATTAAATCTTAATATTAATCTAAATATTAAAAATTAGATAAAGTTTGTTTTATTTTATTAATTCTTTTTTTGTTTTATTTTTTCTTCAATCTTTTCATTCGTTTCGTTAGCTTTCAACATTTTTTTGCTTTTCTTTACTTTTAGTTAATTTTTTTTGTTCATTAAGATAATTTCCTTTGTTTTTCCATTTCTCTTTTTTTCCTTTTTGACATTAAATAAACGCTTCCACCATTTGCAATGTCATCGCAAAGAAATGAATTTATATTTCTATATATTGTTGCCGAACTTAATAGTAGTGCTGTTAGTAGTAGTGCCCTTTCGAGAGTGTTTGACACAGAACCCTTGGCAGCCATTGCAACCGAGGTAATGGCGAGAAATAGTCATAGCACTTTTTTATAAAAAAAAAATCAACGAAATTGTTTGCAAATTTCTAACTTATGTAAACTTGAAATTATGCAATTTTAAAACATATTAAAACATGTATCAAGTTTTACAGTTTGACTTTCACTTGAAAATGGCAACATTTGCTTGATTTTGATCTATAGCATAAAACTCATCTATTACGTAGATGAGTTTTTTCTGGGAATTCCAGAAATTCACTTAAAACTCCTTTAATTTTCCAGAATTTTTCAGATATTTTTTGTTATTAATTTGAAAAAAAAAATTATATATTTTTACATAAAATTTTAAATACGACAACTTTTGCATTTAAAAAAATAAGTTTTCTATAATTAAAATTTTCACGACATCAATTTTTATAACAATTTTTTTTTTTTTTTTTTTTTTTTTTTTTTTTGCTTTTTAATTCCTTCAAATTAGCTTTTTCCAATATTAGAAATTCCTTTTTGTAAAAAGTTAAATAATCTAAATTTCGTTTAAAAATACGATTTTTAAACGGAATTTAGATTATTCTAAAATACAATTTTTAATTAAATAATTTTTCGGGGATTTTCTTAGAAAAGAATTTCTAGGATTTTCATAAAGTCAAATACTCATCTATGCATTTATTTTCGTTAAAAAAATTATATAGTTAACTAACACCGGGAGAAAATGTTTGTTGCAAATGTGTCATGATTGAGATACTTATGCTATTTATGGGAATAGATAATTAGTCCTCATAAGCTGCAGATGGTCTGAAAAAAAATTGTCTGAAACTTAATAAAGAAAAAACTTAATAAGACAGCAGAGTTGTTAGTTCTTGGCCTTGCCTTGAGACCAAAAATTAAGGCCTTGGCCTTGAAACTGTTGGCCTTGGCCTTGGTCTTGGCCTTGAAAATTTTGGCCTTGGCCTTAATTATTTTGGCCTTGGCCTTGAAAAAAATACATATTTTCTTATTGATTTTGTTGAATTCTTCCCATAACCTTGGTCTATTTTTACAAAATGTGGTTTTCTTGTCACAGCACTTGCTACTTACAGTTGTGTTAATAATTGGCCTTAACAAAAGTTGAAGTCTTTGGTCTTGAAAATGTTTGCGTAGCCCTTGGCCTCGAAACTCTAAATCTTGGGCTTGACCTTAAGCTTTTGGCCTTGGCCTTGTCCTTGGCCTTGTAAATTTAGCCTTGGTCTTGGCCTTGTAATGCGTGGCTTCGGTTTTAGCCTTGGTCTTAATACTTTAGGCCTTGTTAACAACTCTGTAAGACAGTCCTGCTGGTCCAGAAGATGCTGCTGTGGAGACAAAAATAAGCCTGTAGCTAGAGAAAAACTTTAAAACTTTCTTTTGACAACTAAAATTTTTTTTGCTACATTTATGTTTTTACTATAAATATATGCTGCAGCCGTTTTTTAAAATGCCTTAATATGCTCATTACGTATTTTTGAGAAAAATGCAATTAAAAAAAAATTATTAGGAGAAACTCTTTGTAAAACGTTTTTTGAAACGAACAATTTTTATAAATTTTTTCAGAACTCTTTGAAAATATGTATTAAATAACGTTTGTAGACATCTAAACTAGCTTATTTTGTAAAAAAGTCAAAATTGATTTTTTTTACCTCAAGGTGTTTTGAAAAAAGGGCTGCAGTATGGATGATACAACAAATATGTTGAAATGAGTTAATTTGACGCAAAATTTAAAAACTATTTAATTTAAAAACAAAAGCCACTAAACCAAAAAAATTAAGAGTAACTGATGTTGAAAAAAATTAAGAGTAATTGAAGTTTAGTATATTGGTGTTTGCAAATAAACATATAAATCATTATTTTAATATAGACTAATTTTTTTTTTAACTTTGTTGCGCTTAACCATCCCCATATAAATAATATATATAAACAAATATGTTATTTGTTTATGTATATTGTTTATATAGGGATGGTATAACATTTTATTCAGGATCGTATATAATATTAGTAAACCTTTCTAATAATTACAAGTCTTTTTTACTTAAGCTGTTTTGTTTTGATTTTTTGTATGTATGTTATGATATTAAAATATTGACAAGATTCAAGTGTAAAGGTTGAAACTTAAATTTTAGATTTGCCCCTCTCTTGATAATTTCTGATTGCTAAAATTATGTCATCTGCTTCTTAGGCCATTAAAAATGATAGATGCAGCTTTATCATAAATCATTTAAACCACAATTTTTTTGAGTATGTGATGTCACTTTGTGGCAAAAAACTAGAAAAACAAACTAGAAATAAAATTTTATTTTAATTTTTTAGGAAAACTTTTTCTATTAAAGATTTATGGAATATATTTTTATGGGTTATATTCTAATAAAGACAAAAACTATTTATTTATTAATATTGTAATAAATACAAACTTTTATCTGTGAAATGATATATATTTATTTTAATTTCACCTCCTCAAGGCCGAGAAGGCCACTACAGACAAGGAGGCTACTTATTTGTGGTTATAACCCTCTCTCAACTCCATAACTCCGAAACACGAACCTTGATGAATAAGGCCGTTGCGCGGAGAAACAAATTGAGCGTGGTACTACCAGGGACGTGTTGGGGATTGAACTCGGAACCACTCGTTTATGAAGCAAGCACTATACCATATATATCTGCTAGCGCTATACCATATATATCTGCTAATTTTTTTGCTTAGTTTTTAAATTAGCGTTTAATAATGTTCTTTAGTTTTTAATCATAATCATAAGAATAATTTTGTTTTTATGTTTTTTTTACTGGTCTAAGATCTTCTTAGTTCCATTTGTATAGTGTTATGTACAAACGACTGTAAGTGTAAGCATCTTTAGCATATGTTGAGTTTGCAGGCATTATAAGGAATAATAAGTAGTAACAATTTGACCACAGCTCTTTAGTTGTTTTGAGAACATTTTCAAATAAAAAAACACTAAGAAAGATTAACCAATGGGAGACAATTAAAAAAAAAACTTAACTAAGAAAGCAGCCACTTACTGTATAATTCTTACTGTAAATATCTGGTCGTTTTGGAAAAAACAGGCAGTTCAGAATAGTAAACATATTATGCTCAATTTTTATATTTTATATAAAAATTGAGCATAATATATAGTAAACATATTATGCTCAATTTTTATATTAAAATTTGTGTGAAGCAAATAGTAGTAAAAAAATTAGCAAAAAAAGGACCCCCCTCCCCTCCCCCCTCCCCCTTCACGATACGGACATGGAGAGGTAAATAATTTTTAACGCAAAATAAAAACTTGAAACAAAATAGATTATGTCTAGCACTATTATTTTCTTAATTTTGCTTGTTTATAATTTTTTTTATAAAACTATGCGTCATTATATAGTGACAACTTAATATTAATGCTTGTTTGGTAATGAAAAAAATGTTTCTTCTATTTATCAGAGTATAATATAATTTCTTGAAAAAAATAAAATTTCTTGAAAATTTTATTTTTGTATGTTTATTTATAATTAGTTTAATTAACTTTGATGATTAATAATAATTTTATTGAAAATGCAGTTGTATGTCTTTTAAAGCAATTTTTACGATTGATTTTGTAAGCAAAAAGACTTTCAACAGCGACATCAACATAAAAAAAATACATAAAATTATATTTACTTAAAAAATACATATATTTTATATCATAAAGTAATAACATACAACTAAAATCTATTACTTATAATAAACTTTACAAAAATGTGATAATTTTAATCAAAGTTTTGTAAAGTTTATTGTATGATTGAGCATCCGTAATGAAAAAATTTGGATGGCTAAGTGGTATTAAACATCAGCTGTGTTATGCCCATGGACTTCATTTGACAGTATGTGATGTTCTTTACAATAAGTCAGACTCTTCAGCAAAATATACTGCATTTGAATTGCAGTTTCAAGATTCTGATGAAAATTTGAGTGATTATGATGAGTTTGATGATGTATTTGACTGTAATCATGAGTCATACAGCTCAAAAGGCATTACGTTTACTGATGATTTACAAAATAGTGTAAATATAGCCACAATTCAGAAGGTTCAAAAAGTGACTCGAATGTTTTGCAAATCACCTCTTAAAAATGAAGTTTTACAAATGTAAGTAATGTTAAAGTTTTACAAATGTACTTTCATAAAGAACTTAAGATATTAGATATCAAAACGAGGTGGAATTGTCTTGTTGCAATGCTAGAAAGATTCCTTAAAATAAAAACATGTATACTAAAAGCAATTATCGATTTAAAAGAAGTTCTGAATATCTCTAAAGATGAATATGCAATTATGAACGAAATTTTTCTGCAACAGATAAAAGTTGGAATAGAAAGACTTGGTAGAAGTAATGCACCTAGAAGTTGTCATGATATTCACAAATTAGACAAATTGGCAGAGAAAAAAATTTTTATAAACTGCTTCAATCAATGCAGTAGAGAATTGAAGAATGCAGTAATGCCAATTTTATTAGACTACTAAAAATTTTCGGTTTTAGCCTTGGTCTTAATACTTTAGGCCTTGTTAACAACTCTGTAAGACAGTCCTGCTGGTCCAGAAGATGCTGCTGTGGAGACAAAAATAAGCCTG
>NC_061167.1:33888082-33953082 GCF_022113875.1 Hydra vulgaris | reverse complement strand
GTATTTTAGATTTAAAAATTTCCTCAAACTGAATACCCCTAATACATATATATATATATATATATATATATATATATATATATATATATATATATATATATATATATATATATATATATATATATATATATATATATATATATATATATATATATATATATATATATATATATATATATCAGGTATGTAGCTAAAGTTGCTTATTTTGCTTTAAGGCCAGTAAATAAAGACATTGTAATTGAACTATACGGATCAAATGCTGACGAGGAAAATATCAACCGTGAGTTAGTAACTAGAATGAAATCTGATAATCAACAACCTAAAGTTCCTAAGGTATTTATAGTTCAATAGATTCATTTTAATTAAAATTTGATAAAAATCAATTATCTAGTATTTCCTTACATAAAACTCCTATTCTCAAAATGCACTTAGAAATTTTTTTTTTCTAGCCAGGATGCCAGACTGTTGGTTATATTACTCACATAACATTAACTGGAGATTTTTTTATTCAAATAAGAGGACCTGGACTGGAACGCCTTCAAGAAATAATGATGGATATAAACAGCCACTTTTCTCAGGTTTAAATTTTATATTAAATTTTAAGAAAAGTATAAAATAACAAAAATGAAATCTAGATCACAATTTTGTTGCAATATAAGTTTACACAAATCTGAAGTAATAAAATTTAGTAAAGAAAAAAGAACGAGTAGTTAAGATTCAGGCAGTGTCTTGTTAGATATTTATTTTAAAGCCTTAAATACTAAATTAAGTCAGAAATCCAAAATACACAAAGTTTTAAAATACAGGTGTGTTACAATCATTATTATCTTTGAGTGTGGCTACAACATCACTTGCTAAATGTGCACAAGTACAACTTATAATGGTAGACAACAAATCTAAATTAATGATTGTTGCAGGTTTGAAGATCCCAAAGACAGTTTTTCATAATATCATTTATCACATCAATTCAACAAATGGCAGAAAAATCCAGTGTAAGACCAAGAATTATCATTCCAAAAGCTGACAACATGATTATAATTTGGCTGTAAAGGGCACACAGTTTTCAAGCTCACAAGTTTTTACTAAACTGTCTTATTGTGTTTATGTTAGAGTGTACACAGTTTGAAAATGTTTTACCAAGGACTTTCATTTTCTATTGTAGCATGCAAAAGAAAATGAAAGTCCTTGGTAAAACATTTTTTCAAAAAAAAAAGTGTGGTTTCAATGAATGGTTTTAATGTTTGAAGAGCTATGTATTTAATTGGTTTTGAATTAGAAAGGATCTTATTTCAAGCATTATGCAGTGTGCTGTTTATGTATGTGTTAAGCAATATTACGTAAAAAAAGTTTGTTACAAAAGTTTGAATGACAGTTACGTTTGATACAAGTGTTATTTACAAATAAAATAAATTAAAAAAAAAAAAATTTGAATTCTTTAATTTTATTTTAACATAAGTTTTATTTTGTATTATTACTTTGTAAACATGTTTTAAGACTGCATCAAATATTTGCACAAAACATATGTTAAACTTTTTCATAAGTCAAGCGAATGCACAATAATATATATTTTAATAAATATAACTTGGAAATCAAATCTTTGCTTTCACAACAATCTCACTGTTAAGTAGTTAACTAAAGTTATTGTTTTTGCAATAAGTTTCATTTTTTACTTTTCACTCACTAGCTTTTAAAGGGATCCCAAACTCCCAACACATGTTGTGTTCATATTAAAGATAAGGTTAAAAAAAAAGGTTTGAACCAAATTTTTTTGATTAAAAATGTGAAAAACAAATGTTGTTGTTTTTGACGAAGCTCGTCTTCTCCATTTTTTTCAACTACTCGGAGTCTTCAAATTATGCGTCGCAATCTACAGACTTTGGCAATTCCTTTAAAGCGCGTTTAATTCATAAAAGTTTTAGTATTTGACGTCACGGTAGACTTTTAACAAAAGAAAAGTGTAATTAAACTAAGCTGCGTTTTTCTACTGTAGTATTTTTTTAACATACAGCAAAACAAATTTATTTGTATTATTTTTCCAAACATCGCAAAAAAAATTTTGTAAAAATTAAAAATTAAAAACAATAAATTATTTTTATTTTATAGGAGCAACTTATTTTTTACAGATATCTTAATAATTTTTAGATTTATATATCTTACTTATATTTCTTTAATTATTTAAATTAAAACAAATATTAAAGCTTTACTTACCAATCTCATGATTTTCATACGAGTATTTTACATTATATAGAACGTTTTATATACGGTCTCTTGTTTTTGCGCAAGAGAGCGCAGTATTATATATTCTGATTCTTAATTATTTTTATTTAAACAATGGGAACTATTTTCTAACTTCTCTGGTTATTTTTACGCTATGACAATTTTTTGTTTTCCCGTCGAAAAAAAGTATTTATTAACAATTACTTTCATAAACTGAAAGTATTAGTTAGAGATATTTAATGAATTGTTAACTTTTTTTATTATAAAATTTTTTTGATCACGCTGATTTAATTTAAATTGCTAAATTTGCTGAATTGGATACGGATAAAAAGGAAATACCATTTTATTTTACATTTGATTTTTGATAATGAAATTTTTAAAGTGTCAGCAACTCTATATCAATTAGAACCTGTTAAGATTATGAAAAAAAAGTACAAGAATACACTAAACAATACAGTTGACAGTAGTATCAGATATGAAAATTCGTGAAAGGATTTGTGACATCCTGATTTTGCATTAAAAGTACAATTAATTGCAACACAAGTCGGCATTAGAAATTTTGATTATAAGTTTACTGTTCAATATTTTATAACCATCAAATAAAAAACATAAAGTTTGTATATTTTCGCCCGTTTTATACAACTAATATTTAACAAAAATGCGGACAAATTATTATTAAATAACGCAATAATTAACACATTAATTAAAGGCAATAATTCAAGATAGATGGTAATTTAAATTGTTAAAATGTCATAACGCGGATTAAAAAACATATTATATTTGGTATTTCCAAATTTGTGTCGTAATTGGCATTTGTCTCTTAACATGAAAAATTTAAAATTTTTAAAAACACAATTAACAAATACAAATTTTCAAGCAATTTTCTCTTCCAATTCTCATTTATTCAAAGAAAATTTACTATTAAACTTTTATTTCTCTCATCTAAAAAAAGAATAAGTGAAGCAAAAAAAATATATATTCTATACAACTCTTATTCATTCATAGTTTAATTGCGCAAAACTTTTCTTTCTCTTTTGTTCTACTCTTTTATAAAAAGAGAGCCCGATGAAATAAAAACTTTTCTTTTTTAACAACAATTATCAAATAAACAACACAATCTCGCATAATTTTAGGGGCATTTTTATTTTTATTGCTTAGTCGTTCTAAATAATAAGTAAATTTAGTTCAAGTTAATAATTCAATATTTACAGTTGCAATAGAATAAAGAAATAATACTGAACTTTTTATTTAGTTATTTATTTTTTTACCTACATTTGTTATAAAAAACTTTAGAACCCCCGTCATTAAAATAATTTGTTTTAAATATATTTCGACCTGATTATTCAAACTAATTTTTTTCGCTTGACTTTCCGAACTTCATGCAAAGCAAATTGAAACGAAATATCGTCTAACCAAATAAAAAAAACTGTTACTAATTTTATACGGGTAATTAATGTAAAACAATTTTTGAGATAATAAATATTCATAATTTATAAACATTAAATATATGGCGCAATAACAATTTATAGCAACGAACCAGCATAAAATATTTAAGGTTTTTAATATCTTTTTAAATATTAAAAGTAGAAAAAAAACAAAAAAACTAAACAAATAATCAAAAAAACTTCGACAAAAAATAAATAAAAATATTTCTAGAGTTTAATTTATTAAAAGTCTACCGTGACGTCAAATACTAAAACTTTTATGAATTAAACGCGCTTTAAAGAAATTGCCAAAGTCTGTAGATTGCGACGCATAATTTGAAGACTCCGAGTAGTTGAAAAAAATGGAGAAGACGAGCTTTGGCAAAAACAACAACATTTGTTTTTCACGGTATGCATTCATTATTTATTTTTAATCAAAAAAATTTGGTTCAAACCTTTTTTTTTAACATTATCTTTAATATGAACACAACATGTGTTGGGAGTTTGGAATCCCTTTAAAAAATAAAATTTCTTTATTAGTTGCAAAGCTGCAATTACAATTTTAAGAAACAATAACAAAAAAAATTAGCATTTTTTTTTATTATTGTTTATCACACCTCTCCACAACGGTGTTTATGTTTCAAAAAAGTGCATAAGTCCAAATTATGTTTTTCTAGCAATTTATGATTATAGTGTACCCAATAAATTTCAAAAAAATTTAAAAAGCGTCCTGAAAAAAAACACGATGTTTATTATGATTTAAAAAAAGTGTGTTTTTCTCTTATTAACATATACAGAAAAAACAACTGGTTTAGAATGAAGTTTGTAGAAAAACTTATTTAAGACTAGTAGCTAATAAGCTAACTCTTTAATAAATTATTTAAAATAACATTTATATTTCATATCAATAAATCAAAGAAATTTATTAAAATAACTAAAAAAATATTTTAGTTTAAACATTTTGTTAGCTGATATAGACTGAACATAAAGCCTCAAATTCTCTCCGCGATGTATGAAAGTACAACACATGAAAGATAGTTTTTATATGTTTATGTGGAAATCACTGTATGTTTATGTAGAAATCACTCAGAAATTTTTATCTGGAAAACTCACTAAATCTTGAGTTAATAGCTTCTCCTACTTATTCGCTGTAAATTCCCAGTCCATATCCATTATTTCTACAAAACTCCTTTAGATGGCAAAATAATATATGCAGTTTGGTACTCTTTGTTTTGATATTCAAAGTAATAAAAATATCAAGAAAATTATCTATCACTTCTTCAAAATCCATACTAAGTATTTAAGTATCTAAGTATCTTGCTAAATTACAAGTAAGCATTAAAACTAAAACACAGTATCAAATGCATCAAAGGCATCACAAAATCCCCTAAGATCATCAAAAAGAGCATTTGTTAATCTTATCATTTTCTTACACTGGTTTCTTTCAAACTCTTTACCTTGAAGTTTTTGTTTGACAAGGGAATTCTTTTTTAGGAAGATTTCCCATTTTTCTTGTCCATATCTTGTTGATAGGTTATTTCACAATAAATTAACTGTTCCTGTATAAAGTTGAACTTTGGGTATATTGCATACTTCCATAACTTTAGTTTCATCATCTCATGGCAGAAGTGATTGATTCTTGCAATTAAAAAATTTGTTAAGTGATGAGTCAGAATTACATCTTTGTTTTCGAGCAAGATTTGCTGGTCCAAAGGTTTGTTTATCTCCTGTAGAGTAAAGCTAATCTACGCAATCTGTACTCTTATTACAGAAGCAACAAGGATACTTTGAATTGTGCTTTTGAAGTTCTAAAATCAAGTTAAGTAGCTTCAAATCCGCGCAAAGTGTAAATTGAATAAAGTTGATACTTTTGAGTAAAACAGCATATTTTTCACAATTCTCTAATCTTTCAAATTTCTAATTATATAATTCTAATTATATATATTCTAACTATTCCTAATACTAATTTGGAACTAGAGTAATGTCTGATCAACAGATGTTTCTTTTTTCAGGTTTGGACAAATGTCCTCGGAATAGTTTGATCTCTTGGTGATATCATCACTGAAGTATTTGCCACATCAACAGTACCAATCCCGAGCATAAAGAAACCTTCGCTGCCATCAACAAATACTTTCACCTTTTTTTTTTTTAAATAATTTCCAGGTGAGTTCCTCCACATCTTTAACAAGAACAACAGGTCGCACAATTAAAGTCTCAGTTTCCAATTTACAGAAATCAAGATCTACTGTTGAGAAGTACCCCACTGAAGATCATTGTTATATACCATGAACTCTTTTAACCCAGCTTTGATTGATTTTCATTGTATTCAACCCATATTACTTTGGATATTGCATCCATATCAAAACCAGACAACTTTCTATCAATCTTAATGGTCATCAAATCTTTGTGACTCCATTTTGCAGTAGGCTTCATTGATCTTTTTGAGACTGTAAAAGATACCCCTCCTGTTTTAAGGGTTACAATTTGCTTCTGGATTCAAGTAGTTTTCAATCATCAGATCAAGGTTTGTTGAAACATAAACCTTTGTACAAGTATGACCTCGTAATGAATCAATGGATTAAAAGCACTTATTGCATATAGTTATAGACAGGTTTTTCCAGAACTATTGGTCTATCTAACCCATGTATGGTTTTCCATGAAGTAATAAAACTCTGTTGCAGGTGTTGCATATTCCAGTTGCAAAGAATGGATTATCTATGTCATAGTTGGTTAAAACCAATATTTTCATGAGTATCAAAGCTCTTACTGAAAGTGTTCTGTCTGCTTTTCAATAGCATATGCAGCAGCATTTATGATGAGCATCAAAGCGTGTTAGTGCAAATTTAGGCATTATATGTTACACTTTATGTTGTTTATTTAACTTTTAGCTATATTAAAAAGCATACTTATATAATACATTTATATTAAATTTAGTTATATAGTATGTATGATTATGTAACACACAAATATAAATTTTTATATATTTTATAATACACAAATTTGTTATATAACATAATCATTGCTATATAATACAATATTTTAAAATCTATTTATATTATGTAATATGATTAAATTGTATAAGATAATTAAATTATATAATGTTTATTGTTATATAATAAAGTACTAATAATTAAAGTAATAATTAACCAAAAAATTAACTGTATTATATTTTATGAAATATTCTTAAAAGAATTATGTATATATATATATATATATGTATATATATATATATATATATATATATATATATATATATATATATATATATATATATATATATATATATATATATATATATCAGGCTTGGACAGGATAGTGCAATCGAGCGCTATTGTTGACCACACAAATGGTTTTATTTGACAACTTGACCACGATTTTTTTAATATGTTTTGATGATTTAAACATTTCAGAAATACGCTGAATGTAGAAACGCTAAGCTAAACTTAAACTAGAAAAAAAAGTTTAAAAAAAAACTTAATTTTTATGTATTTAATATATTTTCGTAATAATCTATGTATTTAGTAATTTAAAAAGCATTTCACATAATATAGTAATTTTAAAAAAATGAAATATTTTCCTTTTCAATTTTTGGTTTTTTAAGCTTAGATTTTTCTTTTTGTTTAAGTTTTTTTTTTTTTTTTTGATAGGTAATTTATCTTACAAATTTTTTTTTTAATTTTCAGCGCATTTTTTGAAACGCTAAGAATTGTCAAAACAAATTGTGTGGTCAAGTGTTAGAAACAAAATTTTTAGGCGTGTTCAGGAATGGCGTTCGATCGCACTTTTTTAATTTTTATCAAACATGTCCGGCAAACTTGAGTCTTTACCGGACAAATTGTCTAGTAAAGACTCAAGAAAAAAGTTCATTATTTCAAGCCCTGTATATATATAACCCTCGGAATCAGGGTCAGCCTAATTGCCAACCTGAAAGTGTTTAAGATCAGCAATTTTATGTCGACTTCGTTTCTATGTTTTATTATGAGACCTTTGTATCAATTTTTTTTCTAATCTCTAAAAGATTGAGGTTGGCAAATTTCTGCCAACCTCATTTTTCCTAATTCTGAGTGTTGTATATATATCAGGATTGGTACCCTAAAACCCAAACCCAAAAACCAACCAAAAACCCAACTTATTGGGGTTTTGGTCTTTGGTAACCCAACTTAATGGGTTTTTGTATTTATAATACTTTTGTTCATAAATTAATTTCCATTCACACTCAAGATTAGATGCTGCTAAAAAATTGTTATAAAAACAAGAGTTTAATGAATCATAAATGAGATTTTATTTTATTTGGAGTAGAAATATTCAAACTTAAAGGTTTAAAACAAAGTTATCTAACAACTTAGTCATCAGCAATTGTTCATCTTGACCTTAATGTATGTAAATTTGTACAAGCATTTTTGCTTTTTCTCTTCCTAAATTTTCCTAAATCAGGTTTCATTTAACCATTCCTCAGCTTCTTCTTCTTCTTTACTTCTATCCAAGGTTCTTTTTAGATTTCTAGATAAATAGTTGAATAATGATATAGTTGTCTAAGCTTTCTCACACCGGATTATTTTTTTGCTTGAATATACTACTTCTGTTCCTATTACTACATTTAAGAGAAACTCATGTGACGGATCTTAAAAATTAGTATACTTTACATTTTCACAAAGTTATAATTTTCATGAAAAAAGAGAGTAAATAAAGCTCGTAGTTTAGATACAGTCATTGATATAAACACGGCCGACGAGATTAAAAAAAAATGAGCGGAAATTATTTAAAAGATTTTGAGTTAAATATTTTAGTTCTACTTCTACAAGGTCAACTTATAAGAGTTATAAGTTGATAAGTTGACAGTTATAAGAGTAGTAAACTTAAAAGAAAATTTTTTATCAGAATTTATTTTAATTTGATCAGATGCAAGTTTTTATTTTTTTTTACAATTTTATAGTTACCTTTACATTTTAGATCTGTAAAATTGGCCAGAAAATGATATAGAACAATTGTTTTCTTAAACCTCTGTAAAATATCATCTTTGTATCATCTTGGATACTATGAGCAATTATAAAATTATTACTAAATGGACTCCAATCATCTTGAATAAGGATAACAGCACAACCATCATCAAGATCACATTTTATTATATTGATTATTTCTTCATCTACCTTTATTAAGAGTTCTGAAGATATCTGTTTTATTTTATCTGAAGATATGTTTTATTCTATAGGTAGTCAAGTCAAGTTTTTCTACTATGTTGAATGGTATATTTGTTGAAAAAAAGAAACCTTTAACCTGATGATGTTTGCCGTTGCATCGTCATTGCAGTTAAATGAACAATTGACAAAGATTTACTAATAAAGCTTAAGTAATCTTGATCATTATCTTCTGACTGGTTAGACTTGTTGGATGCTGCAGATGTGTATATATATATATATATATATATATATATATATATATATATATATATATATATATATATATATATATATATATATATATAACAACGCGAATAATATGATATTTCTATTAACTTATTATTAAATACTTATAAATGTAAATATAATATTATTTTTAAAAGTTTTGAAAAAGAAATGTCAAAACAACTTATATTTTATTTTTGGCTCCTTATATTTTAATTTCTTCAAGTTTATATATTTCTTTATTCAAAAAGCATCATTGGTATATCTAAAAACTTATTTACTAGAATAAAACTTCCTATGATATATAACTCTTAAATTAGTCATTCGTCATTAAATAAAGATACTAACTTCAAACTTTATTAAAAGTAAAGGATTTCTCCCACCCTGGGCTTGTAACAAGTTTAAAACCAAATTATTGTATTTAATGATTAATTTTTTTAATGAATAAACAGATAGCTCGCGCAAAAACCAAAAGCTCTTCAACAAGCTCGCGCAAAAACCAAAAGCTCCAATTATCGTCCGATCAGTCTTCTTTCTGTTATTAGCAAGGTCTTTGAGTCTTTGATCAACAAATTCCTCACATCTCATCTTGAGTCAAGTAAACTGCTGTCAGACAATCAATACGGTTTTTGATCCTCTCGCTCTACGGCCGACTTGCTAACTGCAGTAACTGAAAGATTTTATCGTGCATTAGATGGAGGCGGTGAGGCTAGGGCTATTGCTCTCGACATATCTAAAGCTTTCGACAAAGTTTGGCATGCTGGTCTTCTCCATAAGCTTGCTTCATATGGTGTTTCTGGGAAAGTTTTTGAGATTAACAAATCATTTCTTTCTAACCGGTTTATTAAAGTCATCCTTGAAGGCCAACACTCTTCTTTATTTCCAGTAACTTCTGGGGTTCCCCAAGGTTCCATCCTGGGCCCTGTTTTGTTTCTTATCTACATAAACGATCTTCCTGACAACCTTTCATCTAAAATAGCTCTTTTTGCTGATGACTCAACTTTATACTCCTGTCTTGACAAAAAGTCTTTGCTTTTTGATCGCCTAGAACAAGCAGCTGATCTTGAATCTGATCTCACTTCAGTAATAGATTGCGGTTCACAGTGGCTTGTGAATTTCAACTCTAAAAAAACCCAATTGCTTACTGCAAACAACTACCGTAATATGGTCAACATTCCTATATTAATGAATGGCAATCCTCTTACTGAGTCGTCCTCTTTACGTCTTCTTGGATTATCGCTTACTACTGACTTTTCATGGAAACCATATATACAATCGATTGCTAAATTAGCTTCTGCTAAGGTTGCTTCTCTTTATCGTGCTCGCCATTTCCTTACTTCTGATTCCATTCTCTACCTCTACAAATCTCTTATTCGTCCCTGTATGGAATACTGTTGTCATATTTGGGCTGGTTCTTCTAACGATTCACTTTCTCTTCTTGACAAAGTCCAAAATCACATTGTAAATGTTGTTGGACCTGGACTATCTGCTAAGCTTGAACCTCTTTCCCATCGTCGTAAAGTTGCATCTCTTTCTCTTTTCAACAAATACTATCATGGTCACTGCTCAAAGGAGTTATCATCTCTAGCTCCATCAACTAAAATTCATTCTTGTCATTCAGCTAAGTCTCATTTGTTTACTGTATCTGTCCCTGCATGCTCTAAAAACTTTTATTCGTCTAGTTTTTTTCCCCGCACTTCAATCCTTTGGAACTCTCTCCCATCTTCATGTTTTCCTGACTCATACAACCTTCAACTTTTCAAGTCTTCTGTCAACCATTTCCTTGCTCTATAACTCTGTTCTTTTTTTTCCTAGTAACTCCCAACTTAATAGTGGTTGCTTGCAGCCTTGTTGGGAGTGAATGCAAATAAAAAAAAAAATAAAAAAAAAAAGAAGCTGTTTAGAGGAGCAGCTTGCATGGCTTGCCATGTTCGTTTTAGGAGAACTTTTTACAGCTCTCACACTCTTTTCTTCCTGCCGAGGCCTATATATATATATATACAAGTATATATATATATGTATTTTATGCAATCTGTTAATCTAGTTATAGAAGGTTTTGAACAGTTGCTACCTACACCTTTTTTCAATAATTTCTGAAGGAACAGTTGCTACCTACATCTCTTTTCAATAATTTGATTTCATGAATTGTTTTAAAATGGGTATGAAGACCGCTTCTAGAACCTCCATGTGTTTTTATTATTTTCTTACACAACTTTCATTTAGCGCACTTTTTCTCTTAGAAAATGAAACCATGGTGAATTTTTTTGGATTTGCTTTGAATGCTCCTCAAAATGTTAAATATTCATATTAGTGTAAAATACAAATTTTCTAAAAGTTCGAAACACAATAAAATGTATCATTCATACTCTGTTTTAAAAAAAAAATAATTTACTGTTTGGAATTTTATGAAATAATATTTTAATTGAACTATTATAGCACATAAAAGTAACCTATATTGTATATAATTTAATTATAATTTAATTTTGTACAATATTTGATTTGTATAACCATAACTTAATTTTGTACAATAAGTTTTGTTACTATTTATAAGATCAATTAGACTTATAATGAATCCATAAATTTGTTAGTCCAAAACATAACAAAAATATTTTTTTTGTTATGTCATTTTAACTTTCTAATAAAACTTCTTTATGCTAAGCTATAATATTAGGCTAACTCTTTTTAATATATATATAAAAGAGCTAGTATATATAAAAGAGCTAGCCTAATGTTATAAAAACATTAGAAAAGATCAATGTTTTATAGTTTGTTGCATTGTTTAGAAAAAGTTTTAACTAAAATTTTTTGGATTAGGAGAATTATATATATATATATATATATATATATATATATATATATATATATATATATATATATATATATATATATATATATATATATATATATATATATATATATATATATATATATATATATATATATATATATATATATATACATATACATATACATATACATATATATATATATATATATATATATATATATATATATATATATATACATATACATATACATATACATATATATATATATATATATATATACATATATATATATATATATATATATATATATATATATATATATATATATATATATATATATATATATATATAAAATACATTTTTTATATCAGAAAACTTCTGGAAGTGAAATATTGTCTCGACCATCAATAGGAACAATTTGTTGTGCTAAATATATGAATGATGGGCTATGGTATCGTGCTAAAGTGACTCAAGAAATGACTGAAATTAACAAGGTCATAAAAGTTTATTTTAAAAAATTTGTTTTTGTAAAATTGTATAAATTTTTTCTATTCTACTGTATAATTATATACACATGAAGTGTCATTGATAACATACTAAAATAAGAACTTACTGTACATGGACTGAGAATTGGAGTTTGTACATACATCACATTCATATGAAGAAGATCTATTATTGAAAATAGCATAGCGTATGTATGTATGCATTCAATATAAAATTATTATTTAATAAGTTTTTGATTTTAAAAATAGTTTGAAGTTGAATTTGTGGATTATGGCAACCTAGCTGTGATATCTAATTTTCATATACGTAAACCAAAAGCAGTGAGTGAAAAAGTTGTATCTCTGCCATTTCAAGTATGTTTTTTTTCAAACTATTTGAAGATTTAAATTTTATATTAAAAATGTGTGTGTGTGTGTGTATATATATATATATATGTAAGGGCTATTCTAGACTGCTTTTGAAAGCGTCAGCCGTATTCGGTATAACTATATATATATATATATATATATATATATATATATATATATATATATATATATATATATATATATATATATATATATATATATATATTTGAAATTTTTTCCTAGAATAGGCCCTGATATATATATATATATATATATATATATATATATATATATATATATATATATATATATATATATATATATATATATATATATATATTTGAATGTAGACATCATGTATTAGAGTATGTAAATTATTATTTTATAAACATCAATAAATACAAATTTCTCTTGAAATTTATTTTAAAATTTTTTTTTACGCTAGATTGTTGTGACCAGCCTCTTCCGCTTAAAAGTTTTTTAGTTTGTTTTTGTTTATATCTTATTTTTCAAAACGGCAATTCTATGTTATGTCAATCGGGTGGTTTCATCTTTTTTTGATGTAAGTGTGCCAGAAATGGTGTCCGAAATTTTGTTGACACACATTGTTCCTCATCTAAATCGATACCATTTTGTTGAGGGACACATTGGTGGTACTGTATTTTAAGTGCCTCAAAAACTTTTCTGTCAAACTTTTTAGCATCAACTTTTAGAGTTCTGCAACTGTCCCAGGTAATTTGTTGTGCACAATGTCTCATGTGTGTGGCTAATGCAGATCCTTCTGTTTTATTTCCTATTGTACTGTTTTTGTGTTGTTACGTGTTTTTATTTGCATTTTTGTTTCACCTATATACTTTTTGCTACAATGACATTTAATAAGGTAGATGTTTGTTTCTGACTGCTTACAATAACTGCTCTATGTACAAAACCCTTGAATATTCCATTTAAAATTTGTTGATCATGGTTTGATGTTGCCTTAACTTGAATGTTCGAACTGCTGTTTTAAAAATAAGATATAAACAAAAACAAACAACAAACAAAAAACTTTTAAGCTAAAGACGCTGGTCACAACAATCCAGCGAAATTTGAAAAAAAATTAAAAAATTAAAAAGGAGAGAAATTCGTATTTATTGATGTTTATAAAATTTTAAAAAATTCTTTATTGTTAAGGGTAAAAGCAATTTTAAGTTGTATTTTTTGAAAGGTATTTTGCTGGCATTTTTTAACTTAGAGCAATAGAAAATAAAATATAATAAAATTAATAAAAAGGCTAATTTGTTACTTCCTTTGAGCTGTTAAATTGTTTTGTTTATTTATTAACAACTTCATTTCTTGCTTTAGAGCTATTGTTAAATCTTTACTTAGAAATACGTTTCTGTTATAGTTTTCATTATCTCTTAATAAAAAGTAATGATCTATCATTTTGTGGATTTTTTTATCTATGATATTTTTTTTATCTAAATGGGTGATTAATGGAGTAAATAATTTTATTTTAAAAGTGTAAAAAAATTTATGATTTCTAAATAAGATTTTTAAGTGTGCTTTATAAAAAAAAGAGCATTTTTTGAAACATACTATTAAATTATTTTTTAGTACTATATTTTGATTTGGTATTACATATAGATAAATATTATATTTGAGTATATTTTTAAAAGAATTGATATCCTTCACGCCATTTAAAGCGTAAAGGATATTTATATTTAAAAAAATTCATTTTTATAAAAACTTTAATCTAGTTGTTTTAATGCTGATAGTTCACTACTTTTTACTATGCGATTTAACAGCAAATTAACTTAATGACATAAGTTTTCTCGTAAATGTTTTAAAATGTTTTTAAATGGTTTTTTACTTTCATGACAACATTAAAATGTACCAAATTACCAAAAAATTTATTTATCAATTTATTAATTTAAGAAGTAAATTAATTGTTTATTTTTTGTTAAATTAGTGATTTAATTTATTTACTTAATTTTATTACAATCAAGAAAATTAAATTAATAATTTATTTTAATTACTTAGTGCATTTTTAAGAAAATCAATCACCTGGTAGCATTGGGCAGCCATGTTTAATAGTTATAAAGTTGTACATACCAACTGTTTAATAGTTATAAAGTTGTACATATCAACTGCGTAAGCAAATAGCTACATGCCTATATATTAAATATAGTATACAATATGTTTTGAACATGTTTATATAAAATATACTATGCTAATTTAAAACAAGTTTAAATAAAATGTACTACGCTAATTTAAAACAAGTTGTTGCTCAAGTAAAAAAGCAATTTAAATAATAAAAAGTTCCTTTTTTTTATTATTATCTTTTTATAGAAAGCAAGTTTTTTTTTCAATTTCTATATCAACTTTTTCAATTTATCCTTTTCACGGATATATTGAACCCAGGATTTAATATTGGAGTTAATTTTAAAAGTTAATTTTGTGCTGTGTTTAAAGGTGTGCGTGCATATCATGTGTACTGCTGCCAGAAGTTTGAATTTTTTTTTTTAATACTTTTTAATGGCTTGATGTTTATTTTGCAATTTTCTCTCAGCAAACACAACATTATATTAGGATGATTTTTCTTTTTATTAAATAAAAGTCTGATATTAAAAAGTTTTAGAGAAAATTCATATTAGATAACAACCTTTAAAATTGTTATTAAAAAACAAACATTTTCCAAAATGGAATTAAAGTTTTACTTTTTATTTTTAGTTTCATTAAAAAAAAAAAAAGACGCGCGTATACAAATACGATTTTTTGAAATAAAGTTTTATTTGTTTTTCATATTAGTTTTTATTTCATCTAAAACATTGTAAATCAAACTTCAGACTATATAATGTTTTTTAGTTTTCTCTAACATTTTCATTAACATTATGATAATAATTTTTGAAAAATTATTTCAAACATTTTTTGTTGTTTGTTTTTTTAATGATATTTTTGCATAGTATGAGTTGATGTTATAGATTTTAATGACCTGGTATATAGAGATTATATTATTTTTTAGGCAATAAAATGTCGAGTTATTGGTCTAAGTGAGGTAATTTTTTGTGTAATTTTTTATAAAAATTTAAAACAACTTTAATTATTTTTATAATTACAAACAGTTTGTCAATTTATACACTATTTCTCAAATTACAAAATATTATTATGATTTTCTTTTTTGTTGTGACATACTAATGGAAAAAAAATTCTGTAATTTTTGTAAAGACTGATTTTAAATAGTTTTGTTTGACTTTTTTTGCATATTATGTTACAAACGTACAATATTTTACTTAAATCATTTTTTTTTTTATTAAAACGATCATTTTGAAATTTTTTTCAGAAACATTTTGAAGAATTTGAAAAAATTAATGATTTTGTTAAAGACCTTGATTATGTGATGATTGAAACAGTGCAGTTGAATGAGATACCATTAGTAAGAATACTTGTACCAGATGGAGACAATGATTTATTAGATTTTGTTGATTGGTCCATAAAGATGTTGACTGCAGAAGATAAAAAGACATTAATTGAAGAAAGTGCACTGAGCTCTCAAATGGATGCATTAATTATCAATCAAAAAAATGTGAATGTTAAATATGAACTTGATCAAATATTGAATATGATTCCAAATATACAACAAAATATTTTTGAAGGATATGTTCAAGCTGCAGAAAACCCTTATAAATTTTTGGTATGGTTTTTTGTTTTTGTTTTTTTAATTTTATTTTTAATCTAATTTTGTAATTTTTTGAATTATTTGAAGTTATAATATATTACATTTTTTTTACTTTATATTAGGGATGTTTTTTTATTGTAGTTTTTTGGGGGTTTGTTGTTATTTTTTTACTTTTTTCATGTTGTATTTATTTTGTTATTAATTTAGCATGTGCCATTTTGAAAAAAAATTGAAAAAAAAAGCTGCTAGTTTTGTCAACATAAAATGATAAATATTTGTTTTTACTAAAATACTATTTTTAAAATACATAAAACTGTTTTGTAAATACTATTTTTGTTGTTATTGTGTTTTCTAGACATAGTCTAAAGGTATTTGAAGGAGTTTTACATTACCACGTTGACTTGCTTTGAAATTAAAATCAATTAAATAACAAAAATGTCTAATTGTATTTTAAAATATTTGCTAATTTTAATGGTATTTTAAAATATTTTATATTACCACATTAATTTAGTTTGAAACTAAAATCATGTAAATAACTAGAAATAGCAATGATTTAGTTAATTTTTAAAATATTTTAGTTCAAAAATGTTTAATACAAACTGTTTGATGATAATATTAACTGTTGGTTTTTATTTATTTTTTTTTTTATTTTTAAAATATTTCACATGATTTAAAAAAAAAAATCCTAGGATTATTTGTAAATTATTGTTGAATTAAAGAAATTTAGGCTCTTTTTATTATTTACTCTTTTTATTTGTATCAAATTATACTAAAAGCACAGTAAAATTTATTCAATGCAAAGTTTAATTATTAAATATTTTAAAAAACAAACAAATTTTAATAATTTTAATTAGATATTTATTTTTACTAGCATAGGGGCTGTCCATAAATAACGTCACGCAATTTATTGCAATTTTTGACCCCCTCCTCCTCGTCACAAGTCGTCACAAATGTTTAGACTCCCCCTAAAATATTACATTACAAATTGATGCCCCTCCCCTCCTCTTGGATAAATGTTCATAGATAATCAACTGATGTTCTAAATTGTCTTTTTTCTTTTTCTTTCTTTCAATTCAGGATCTTATTCAAATGAAAAGCATTTTTTTGTTGCTTTCACAAACCGACTAATTCAGAACTCAGAATTTCATTCTTTGTCTGCAATTGCAGGTGGGCTGGGGCAATTCTATATTTCTAAGCAGGCAGTACTAGGTTCAGGTTTTAATTCATCACTAACAATATCGGTATCTTTTTTATCATATTGCAACTTTGAAGTCGAAAGATTTTTGTTATGCACATTTATAGTAGAAGGTTTATTAGTAGATAAGATTTGTTAAGCCCAAAATGTTAGGAGTGTTCCTTTTTTTGCTTGTGGAATAAGCAAGTAGTTCTTGCAACCAATGGTCCGCTTTAGTTTCTAAATTTTATCAACTTTTATTTCATTCCACTTCTGAATCAATTCTATTTGAAAAGCCTTTGTGCTCTTTGTAGGATATGCTAAAACGTACACGTCAAAAATACGTTCATTCTATGAAATGAATTTATCGGCGGTTATAAATCAGATGTGCCTAAAAATTAATTGAGAAACAAATTTTAAAATGTGGTCAAGAAATATTAATTACGTTCGTTTAAACAGCTACTTTTAAATACTTTTTTATATTCAATTTTTTATGTTATATTGTTTGATGGTAAAATGTGAACTTTTTTATACGTAAATTTTTGTCACTACTTAACGCGTGAGTGCATTAAGTCTAATAAAAGATCTCATTGCATCATTTCGAATTGTATTTGTTTAGAATTTTGTTTTAAAAATAAATTATATATATATATATATATATATATATATATATATATATATATATATATATATATATATATATATATATATATATATATATATATATATATATATATATATATATATAATTTTTTTTATTATATAAAACATTTTTTGTGGCGTCACACTTCTTTAACCCCCTCCCTCCCCCTTGCCACAGATTGTCACAAAAGTCTGGAGCCCCTTTCTCCCTTAGATGCGTGGTGTCGTTTATGGACTGCATTATAGTTATTCAAAATTATTTCTATTTTTACTTATAAGTAATAATAGAAATAATTAAGCGTAAAAAATTAAATTATAATAATAAATAAATAGTAAATAAATAATTAAATGATAATAATAAATAAATAGTATATAAATAGTAAACAAATAATAAATAAATAATACGTAATAAATAAATAATAAATAATAGAAACTAATTGTAATTAAACATACTATGATAATAAAAACAACAAAAATATGATAATAATAAAAAGAAGTAAATACCTATTACAAAGTAGTTATGATGAAAGTATTAACAAAAATAATATGCATAAATTGACAATTAATAAATTTAATAAATTCTATAAGTGCTGGCTTGACTAAATGGTGATTGGCATCTTGAAACTTCTAATTTTGAAAGTGGCGATTAATTATAAATTTATAAATTTTATTTTAAATATATAAATTTGCATTTTTAGATGAATTTTGGTATATAGATTTAGTCAGGATTGTAGAAACCAATTCAAGGAAAAATTTTAAATAAAAAAATAAGGGTTATGCATATGACAATGCACACTAGGGTTATGACAAAAATATTTTTGGAGTTAGAATAATTTGATACTGGTCAAGAAAATTGCATTTTATTTTGTTCAATTCAAAAAAAAAAAAAAAATCATGCACCATGACATCTTAAGACATGATACATATATTACTAAAGTTTCTCTTAAAGTGTCTCTAGTAAAATGCAAAAAAAACAACATTATTTTTAAACAAAAATAATTTTAAGAAAAAATCAGTTTTAAGACTTTTAAGCAATATCTTTTTTAAGAAGGTTACTTTTGACAAAAATTATTAATTGTAAACTGTTTATAGAGTTTCACTACTTTTGACACCCAACTTGATATACTTAGGGAGAAAAATATCATTTTTTAAATATTTTTTTCTAAAACATATGGCACCTACTGTTTCATCAAGTGTCTTAGTGCCTTTTTATGTTATGTTTTCAATTTAAACATGTTTTTTCTCCTCTCATTGTAACATAGGAAATAAAAGTTAACAAAAAAATAATTTTTTTTATATCTTTAATGGATGCACTCAGCATCATGAAAATTATTTGATAGTTATTACAGATTAATAAACAGCTATGGTTTGCTCATGATATTCAACTGGCTATTTGTATGTGTGGCTATTGCATCTGTGTTTGTTTGTAAATCTGCTTGTGTTTGTTTGTAATTCTGTATTTGTTTGTTTAAAATTCTATATGTGTATTTGTTTATAAATAAAAAGTGCTAATTGTTGACAGGTTGAAACAAGCCACAATCTTTAAAATGTTTAAAAGAGTTGACAAAATACTTTCAACTGTTTGCAAATAATTGATTTACTGTAAATAATTTTATATTTCATTTATTATATTATATTACAAACTGTGTCATATTCATTATGTGTCATTCAAAACATGTGTGTCATTCACATTCACATGTTTGTCATGTCATTCATTCATTTCATTCATTTACAAACTGTGTCATATTCACAGCTAAGTTAGAATTAAACTAATCCTAATTGACATTTAATAGTATAATGACTATGTTATTTTTTGTAATTATATCCATATATATCAACTACATAGCATATTACTACACAATCTTCACAAATTACAGAAGATGTTATTCACAGCAAAAAATAAAAATAATTTTTTTTAATAAAAGTAACTGCTTTTTTTAAAACTTGTTTATGAAGGTTTATGTTTTAAAGATGTTAAATGAACCAGTTATATAAATTTTATGTTGAAAGCCTTTTTTGTTAGCATTCTTTTAGTTCTGATGAAAGTCTAACCTGTTTAGTTCAAAGTATAACAAATAAATTTATACTCTCACTTGCCAGAAGAATGGGGCATATGCTTTTCTTTAAAAAGCTGTTTAAATATATGTAATGTGTATATTTTAAAATGTTTTAAAATATACACATTCCAAATATTTTAGGCTGATTGCTATTGCTTCGCGTAATTTTTGTGATGTTATCATATATATTTTAAAGTAATTGCATTTGCAATATTTTAATAAATAGAAGGGTCAGAAGTATAACTATAAAATCTAATAAACAGGGGAATCCTAATAAACAGGAGAGTAGGAATAAACATTTAAAAAAGTAAAACAATCAGCAGTATTTTTAAACAAGAAAAACAATATAAGATATGGGGCAAGGTTTGCCTCATATCTTATACAATTATATAGACTACTTTTAGTGAAAATTTAAAATAACTGAATCATTTTTATTGATGTCATCTATGGAATATCTTTTGAGCTGTTTTTAATATGGTTGAAACAGCTTTAATATTAGCATTTTTTTTTTTTAGGTCTTATGACTGTCTAAGCTATTCAATTTTAAATTGGGAATAATAATTAGGGATAGACGCAGTTGAGTAAACATTTATTGACTGAGGTTATATATACAAAAAAATGTCTGTAGATATTTTAAAGGTTAGAAATGTAATAAAAGAAACTTCAACAATTAAAATGTTTAAATTATTTAAATGTATTAAAACTTTTTAAACTCAATGCATATCTTTTTAAACTTTTAAACATTTAAAAATTTTTAATATTTTCAATTTTTAAAATTTTTTGAACTCTTAAAAGTTTTAAACTTTTTGAACTTTTTATAGTTTTAAACATTTAAAAGTAGATAGCCAATACTTTTTAAGGTTTTATTAGACCCCTGAGCCACTACCATTAGCTGCCGCTGAAATTCAATTTTAGTCAGCCATGAAATTGTTGAAAAGCTATAAATTGTTATTATTTTCAAGTTTAATCTAACATTAGTTACAAAACAAAAGAGAAAAAAATATTATGGTCCAGATAAAAGTATAGGAGATTCTATTTATGGATAATAATTAATTTTTTTTGTATAAATTTTTATTTCAAGTAACTACTAATCAATGTTATATGAGAATCTGGTAATTATAATTCTTTTTTTTTTTTGAAGTTCATGTTAATTATTATAATTAACTTTTATTGCTCCAGGTTTATCTTGCATTAAGCATTGAAAGTTTACTCGTAGTACAACTTTTTTAGTACAACTATCATACTGAATGGAAAGAGATCATCCTTGGCTCCATATCAAATGAATGCAGTTTGGTTTATCCCTGATAATTGCTGTATTGTTGGTCTATGAGCAACAATACAGCAATTATCAAGATGTCTATTAAAAAATCTTTCAATATTTTTATATTAAAAGATTTTTTAATAAGATATCTTGATATGAATTTACTTTTTGATCAAAATCTGACAATTTAATTACAAATAAATTTTTTTGTCAAAATGATTTTTTCAGATAGAAGTAAAATTTAATTAAGAATATTTTTAACATTTAATCCTAATAAATATTTAAATTGCTCGTTAACTTAAAAATGAATGTGAAATTATTTTTCATTATATCTGTTGGCAGGAGATGCTGTCCGCATCCAATTTAGTGGCTGCAACCAGCTGGGAGATTTTGGCTTTGGTCTTCAAAGCTGTTGCCGCTAATAGAAAGGCAAAAGCCACTGGAGGCACGCGGGTTCCAAAATATTTTGTTGCTAAAAAATTTTTGGCAGGCCACCGCCAACAGCTTCTGCCTCTCTAAAAAGTCCGCCTTTCAGCAGAAAGTTACTTTGCTTCTAGGCAGCATTATTAGCTCTGGTTTACATTTTATTATAGCGTTTAACTTTAAAATTTTATGTGGTGCATGTGCTATATACTTCTCTAGGTAATAAGTTATATTTTCATCTATATAAAAGTAGGTAAGTTATAAAAGTTTAAGTGTAATAATAATACTTTCAGGTAATTCCTACTAGTCGCTGGAATGATTATCAAGATATGCTCATTAATTTACTGAATTTGTACGAGGTTTGTTGATTTTTTAATGGAAATTATTGTTTATTTATATTAAAATCAAATTTTTTAATTTATAAGAATACTAATTATGTTTACTAGTTTTATAATTTTTTTATTTTTATTTAATGGTTTTATAACTAAGAATTTTTTTATTATTTGTATTTCTTTCATAACAACACTTTAAATTTACCATTAAGTAAAAGCTGTTTTTAAATAAAACAGCTATTTTATTTAAAAACTTTTTTTTTTTTTTTTTTTTTTTTTTTTTTTGTATAGGGATCATTTAAAAAAAAAAACATTTAGTACAAGTTTATGATTTACTTTTCTAATCCTATAAAATTGAATGTATTATCCTATAAAATTTATTATTTTATTTAAATTTAATATTATTTTAGTTCCATATATATATATATATATATATATATATATATATATATATATATATATATATATATATATATATATATATATATATATATATATATATATATATATATATATATATATATATATATATATATATATATATATATATATATATATATATATATATATATATATATATATATATATATATATATAGGGTGGTAGCCCTCCTAGCCTGATAGGAAGTTACAAATTTCATCAAGTCAGAAGTTGATAATGTCAGCCACACAGCTGAAAGCAAATTCAGTTGCTTACGCTTTAAGTAAAAACAAAGAACTTCGATATCAGTTTCTAGCATTTAAAACACCATGACAAATGAGGTTCATATTTTAAAGATGAAAACTTGAATTAGCGCTCAATTAGAATTACTTGATGCAAATGCACGTGAAGTTCAGGAAACGGGAAAAAATATATATATTATTATTTTTGGCACTGAGACATCTCTAATCTCACTAATTTAATACATATAGGCGTGATCGCAAAATTAATTCTCATGGTGGAGTCTGACAAAATTAAATCTCATGGTGGAGTGACTCTGAACAAGTTTGGTGTTCAGTTAATCTTGGAACTGAAAAATTTTAGTTGGTTATATATACCGTCCACTTTTTAGCAATGACCTTGTAAACAACCAAATTAAAGCCTCTATATATTTTGCATCGAATTTAGTAGGAAAAAAACAGTACTCTGGTCTTCTAAATACAGGAGATTTTAACCTTGATCGTACCACATGGTCTAACATCACTGCAACCACCCCAAACCCGCTAGCTGAAGAATTTATTGAGACATTTGATTTAAATCATTTAATGCAGCATGTCAATTTTAATATTTTTCAATTAAACTCTATATCCATCTAGCCCATCTAGCACTCTAAATCTTACTTTACCTCCCAACACGTATTTTCTGTTGAATGACATTCTCAACTTGGCTACACCAAAAAAGGATTAGCTCATTTAATTATAACTTGGAATTTCGCTGTAGACCTACTAGAAGTATGTAAATATACAAACCCTCCTAGAAAAATGTTTTCTTCATCTCAACAATATTTTTAAAATGGTAAATTCGATAAACTAAATATGTATTTCAAAGATGTCAACTGGGTTAATTGTTTTAGAAATTTAAATAATAATAAATGCTCCAATCAATCTATATTTAGGGATGTAATCTTCGAATACCAGCAATTAAATTGCATTATTCTGTTTTACGCAAACCTTGGATCACAAAAGAAGTCATCTCTGCAATAAAAATTAAAAATAAACTTTGTTGTAGAAGCAAAGGCCAAAACTGGCGTCTGGACACTACAAAATACAATAATAGCTGCAAAAAAGTAAAACAAACTCTTATTCATTCTATTGCTCAATATGACAAACCCCAAACTTATATATCAAATTCTTTTCATCTGTTTTTACTCTTTATAGCTACAATCTTACTCCATATAGCTACAATCCTTAACTAATTCTTTTCATCTGTTTTTTACTCCTTTAAGTTTAAGTCAATCACTGCCACCATCCAAGAAACGCATATTTTCTGTGATTGATGAGATGTTGGTCTTGAATAGACTTAATGAGAACTACATACAGTCGATACTATCAAAACATGCATAAGCCTGCAGGAGTAGACGGCATTCATCCACATGCTCTCAACAAATCTTCTTTTTCTCTGAATGTGCCAATTACTTATATATTTATAAAATCTATTTCTGAAGGTCAAGTCCCAGCTGCGTGGCTGAAAGCTAACATTACACCGCTTCACAAGAAAGAATCTAAACTTAATGCATCAAACTACAGACCTATTTCTTTAACTTTTGTCTGCTGCAAAATCCTAGAGCGTATTGTAAAAGATTGTTTAACTGAGTATCTATGCATTACATATTTATTGGAAACTGTCAATCAGATTTCATACTCAATGGCAAAAGGCTACAGTGTAGATGCTTTATATCAAGATTATGAAAAACCATTTGACATGCTTCCTCATAATCTTATGCTTCAAAACTTTCTGGTTATGGTATGGATAAATTATTTTCTTTCTAACAGAACACAACGAGTTGTCATGGGTTCCGCTCCTTCAGATTGGTTACCAGTCACCAGTAGTGTCCCACATGGATCTATTCTAGGACCTCTTCTATTCATCTTATACATCAATGTCATTACAGACCTTATTAGCAATTCAATGAAGTTATATGCCGACGACAGCAAAGTTCTTTCCACCAACTTGACACCTGAGAGCCCAGCTTTGCTTCAGAAAAATATAAATACATCATGTCTTAGACTCTAACCTGGCGCTTACGTTTTAACTACAAAAAGTGCCTTATTGTATGCTTTAAAATAAGCGTATGATAAGGCACTAATCTAACTAAAAATCCTAATCACCAATACTATATCTTGACTCAGCAAGGGATGCAGCTTCTTGACTCCTCTTACAGCGAAAGAGATCTTGGCATTTGCATTTCACACAACCTCAAATGGGACACTCACAATTAAAATAATATTATGTAATGCTAACTCTGTTCTCGGTCAACTAAAGAAATCTTTTATCTATAAAAATACTTATGTTTGGAAGAGACTATACTCGTCCCTTGTCAGACCTCACCTGGAGTATGCTGCTCCTTGAATAGAATTCTCTTTCTGCATGCAACATCAAAAAACTTGAAAAAGTCCAAAATCGCACCACCAAATTAATTCCGTTTCTAAAAGCCTTATCCAGTGAAGCCAGATTATCATTTCTTCACCTCACTTCACTAAATGAAAGACACATTCGAGGTGATTTAATCTACAACTTTAAATTTATTAATAACTTAGAAAATGTTTATTGGCTTAACAAACAAATTAGCAATTCATCTGTCCAAATAACTCGAGGACACTTAACGTCTCTTCAAGGAGTTTTTTAGACCTCAACAACAGCATGCAAACTATCTCTACTAGGTTTAATTTTTTCCTAACAGAGTAGTCAACCAATGGAACTTACTCCCACAAACTGCAATTGACTCTCGTAACCTAGATGAATTTAAAAATTGTATCGACAAACACTCTGGGCAGTAAGTTCCGGATATTCAAAATATTTTCCATACATACAAGTTTAGGTATATATTTTTGTTATATATTTGTTTTTTAAGCTTTTTCACTAATCAATCATACAAAAATTATAAAAAATTTGGAAAAAAGTTTGAAACATCTTAGCCAAAAGCATATTTAGGAGGAAAATTTATTCCGGATTTTTTTTTGGATATTCTACCCAAACAAATTTCCGGATTTTTAAAATATGACCTGGATAATCTATGATTGTATAAAAACTCTTAATCAAAAACCTGCATAATAACCTATTAAAACATTTATAAAAGTTTGCATTTGTAAAAGTTAAGAAATTGAAGCAAAAGCTATTTTAAAAAATAAAGCAGTGGAAGTATATACGTAATAGGTAAATACGTTTTTTAATGATGATGCGGTTCAGATAACTAAAACTTTATCATAATAAGGTTTACTCACTTGTTAGTCAATACCTTATACCAATCGTATGCGTCTTTGTTCCAAAAAAATTCTGGTCATTCTTGGTTACAATTGTATGTTTAAATGTTTGTGTTTGAAACCGCAAAACATATAAAATGTTAACAGCTGGTTTTTGCTTACAATGTTACTGGTTTTTAATATGAAAATTATAGTTATCGTTAGCTCGGAATTCAAGTGTCGTATCAATAATTTTTTAAAATAATATATAAAAATGTAATTATCTATTTTATGTAAATTTATTATGAAAAAATACTTTTTGTATAAAGTTATATTGTAAGGTTATATAACTTTAAATTTGCATAAATTATATAATTATTTATATACATATTTAAATAGAATTTTTATAAATTTTTAATACGACACTTGTATTCCGAGCTGACGATGTATTAAATTTTAAAAATACTCAAAATTATATTTACGATAACATTTTTGCAAATTTATAGAACCAAAAAGCTGAAGAAGGCTTGCAGTTTAAAGTTGGAGATATGTGCGCTGTTTACAGAAGTGAAGACGAATTATGGCATCGTGGTATTATAAAATCTACTAAAATGTGTGAAAACTTTCAAAATGAGGAGGTTGCAAATTTTCTTTTCTATTGTACGTTATACCATTCATTTATAAAAAATTTTTTTTTCAATAAATTTAAAAATCTTTTAGTTTGTAGTGAGTTTTCCTGACGTTAGTCTTAAGATGCAGATAACTTCAAAAAAAAATATTCGATCACTAGAAACTCAGTTTAAAAAAATTCCATTTTTTGCTGTTGAGTGCTCTCTTGGAGGTAGGGTTACATTGGATTAGCTTTTTTATATAAATAACGTTTTTTAAATACTATGATTATGTCGGAACTCGTCATATTTTTTTTTTAGACATTGAGCCAATATCAAGTGAAAGATGGTGTAGAGAAACGTCAGAGCATTTTATAGACAGTGTTCTTTTTAATAGTTTTCAAGTTAAAATTTTAAGTAGAGACTTAAATTTAAATACATTAAATGTGTTACTTCATGGGACATCAGAAAATAATGAACATTACATTGTTAATGAAAACCTGGTTTTATCTGGTTCAGCGAAATATAAAACTTGATCCTTTTAATTATGTTTTTACAAAAAACTCAATTATCTCTAACATTATTGAAATATTTTCTATTTTTTCAAAGTTTCGATATTTTACCACTGTTTTGAAATTCTTTTTGTGTATTTTTATAAAAAGTCTTAAAGTCTTATTGTGTTGATTTTTTTAAAGTCAAATTTTTATCTTATAGTTGTAGGTTATATTTTTACTAAAATAGGTTTTAAATATTCATATAGGTATTTACATTATTTAAAATTTTACCAAAATAAATTCTGTTGTTTTTTAATTTTTCATTCTTTGTTTTTGGCGTAGAGTTTACTATTTGATGGAAGTTAAAAATATAGTAAGAGATTTCTAATAGGTCAAAACTACATGCAGTTTAATTTTCCAAGTAAAATATTTTTTACTTATAGAAGCACGCATTAAGTTCATCAATCAAAGGATTGACATCAAGAGTGCAGGTAGTATTTTGGTGGCAATTAGGGCATAGTCGGATCCAAAATCCAGAACCGAATTCTATTTTGTTCAAGTATTTGGTGTTTTTTTTTTAATAAAATTTCTTTTTACAATGTCGATGTTGGGTACAATTATAGCCTACACTTAGTTTCAAACTGATGCACTTTGAAACATATTTTTTCTAAGCAATTTAGAAAAACAATTTTAAAATGACTTCAATTTTAATATGATCCAAGAATTTAAAAGCAGTGTTCCTGTTTGGGAGCATTTCTTAAATTGCAAAGTAAAAAATTTTTGTATTGATTTTTACATTGACTGGTTTTGCTCAATGCAAAACCAGTCAATGTAAAAATCAAAGGAGGCTGCACAAGTCTTATGCGAAAGCATCTCCAAATTAACCATTATCTCCATAAGACTTATCTCCAGATTAACCATAAAATAGAAATGCGTTTATTACATCCTACAAAAACAGTTCATCCCAAAAAGATATCAAGTTTTGTACAAGCAAAAGATATACTAACAGATCTCATATATAAAAGATATACTAACAGATCTCATTGCAGTTGATGGACTTTCATTTAACACTGTTGCTAAAAGTTAGAGGTTACGAGAATTTGCTTCAACTAAAGGACAAAAAATACCTAGTCTATATTTTATTAACGGCTAAAAGGCACGAAAACTAACAATATCAGATTTTGCCAAAAAAAAAAGGTTTTAATGGTGTTGAGCCACCTTATCTGTTACTGAATATTCATCAATTAAAACGCGTTGTTATATAAATATTAATACGCACGCAAACAGAAATTTTTATAATCTTGGGCTTGTACTGTCGTTGAAGGTACGCCATCTGATAAAATTTTTGAGACAGTAAGTTAAAATTTGAGTGAATTCAAACTGGAATTTGATAATAATATTATTAGTACAACTTCAGATGGTGCAACTGTTGTGGTTAAATTTCGACTACATCACATCTGCGTCACCACTACATCACATTTAGCAGTAGGGGATGTAAAACCAACTGAAGTTTTAGGCTAAAACGATATTTTTGAAATTAATGGTAGTGAGGATAACAGTGAAGAGGCTAACCAAGGTTAAGAGCTGACTGCATTTAACTTGAAAATAGATTGAGTAGTGGCTGTTGTTATAAAAGTTTCTTTTTCAATTTTAAAAAAGGTTAGCACAGTAATAAAATTATTTATAAAATCACCTGTTAAAAATAATGATATGTTGCATTATAGACTGCAAGATGTTGTTTGATAGGGTTGAACGCTTTGTCAATTTAAGCAAATGTTTTTAAATAACACTTATCTAAGTGCAGCCTTCAATAACAATATCAGATTCAGAGCTTCTAATTCTTAGAGATTTAGTTAAGGCTTTAAAGCGTGTAAATTTAGGAACCGAAGCACTCTGCCGTCGAGACTCAACTTTGAAAAAAAGGTTTTTGTTGTGTTTTAAGCAAGGCGTACTTAAATAACAGGCCTTCTCATCGCGCAACGGCTTGAAAAATGTGGAGGCTAATTTGGTTTTGATGCTCTCAATTATTAAACAATTTTTTTTTTAACTTTTAAATATTTAAAAATTCTTTTAACAATATAGTAGGAGCTTGTGATTTGATTATTTTAGTCTATTTCTCTAAATGCATAACCTGATTAAATAAAAAACTAAGGATAATAAGAATGTAAGGCTTAAACCATGCCATTTTTTACTAAATAATATTTTATCATTTTATAAAGAAGTCGATATTTTTATTACAAAAACGTTTATAAAACAAAAATAATTGTTATTTTGTCAAGAAAGTAAAAAAAAAAACAACACCTTGTAAGTTCAAAAATAACAATAACAAAAGATAACCAAGCTACTTCTATGTATTTGCATACAATGAAACATTAACAGAAAGAATTAAAAAGTAAAAATATAAATTAACAATTTTTAAACGAAATATCATCTAAAGTTAAATTGGAAACTTTTTATGGTATATTTATTCACAAAAGCTAACAAAACAGTTTTAAAGCTTTAACTTTGGTTTCCTTGTCTGATGCAGGTGAATGCATATAGCAAAAATTGTTAAATAATATATTTGTAAGAATATAACAATGGTTTCTTGTAATTATGGTGAAACCATAAATACATGCAATATCCATGAATAAGCAGGACATAGAATATCTACAAAAGTTTGATGTGCCAACAAAATTAAACAAAATGTAACTTAAGAATACCCATTCACAAAATGTATTACTGGGTATTTTCAGACCACCACGATCTAAGGCAGATGTAAAATTTCCATAATTACTATAATACAGATAAGTGTCATCGTTATCATCTTCATTGTCTTTTCTAGAAATATAACCTGCAATGTAAACTAAAGATGACTTAATATTCGATGAAAGTTGGTCTAAAAGTTCATGTAAATGATTAAACATCTCACACTCATCTTCTGAAAGTTTATAAAAACAATTATCACAAATATGACCAGATGTAAACTCAGCACTTGAAATGTTGATAGTTTTCTGAAGAAATAGTTTAGTTTTGTTGATATTCCACTTTTCAATTACTTGTTGAGTATTTATAAAATAAGTTCCCCCACTACCTTGTCTGAGTTTTCCAAATGCTCTTTCTATGGGGTCTGTTGTAAAATTCCCAAGCAGTACATACATTTGAGAATTGTCTAACAAATGCTTACTTAGTTCAACTAAACCATTACAAGTTTGATATAATGCATTGCTTGTATCCATGGTTATACTTCTAATTCTTTTTCCTTGAATCAATGTTGGCTTTAACATTTCAGAAAACTCAATTAAATCATTTAATCGTAAATCATCAACATATGATATGGAAGCTCGTAAGTTGTCTTTCAAATGGATTTCTTCGGATGGACTTTTAACGTTGACTATTTTCCAAAATTGAACCACCTTAGTTAAAAAAATAATAGTTCCATCAATATCATCATCTTTCATACCTTGATGACACTTTAATGCATTTATAGTCTCTTCACAAAAAACTTTTAAACATGTATCAACTTTTTGTCTCTCAATTGGCCTTGGGTTAACAGCAACATAAGTCAACTTAGACATTTTAACCAATTCACCTTCTTCTAACTTTTGAAGCTTTTTGATGTGATCCCATTTAGCATTATATTTTTTTCCTCAATAACTAAACTCAATTTCACCAGACTTTTCAGTTATCCAATTGTTTCGTATACACTTTATTAAATGCACAAAATCAAAGAGTAAAAAAATGCCATCAGTTGTTAACCATGGAAATATGCAATCAAATCGTTTGAAAAATGCTTGATTTACTCTATTATTATCATTAATTAAAGCAATAACTTTTCCATTTGCCTTCGTAATTTGGTTGATTAAGATAATAGTTTGATCATATAAAAAATCTGCATCTAAATTATTTACTGGTAACATTTTAACTAAAAATTTTGGTCCTCCATAAAAACATACAACCATGAAAGCCAATACAGTTTTTGCAAGATTTGATTCATCATTTACTGCTTTACCAAACAACTGTCCTCCATGATAAGTTAGCATAGGTTTAACATAAACTTCATCTAATAATAGTATACATTGTTTTTGACCATTGTTGAGTTTTGAAAAAACACTACAAATAAAAGTATTATCATCAAAGTGTGAAACTTTTGAAGTTAAACGTGTAAGGGTAGCAATACTAGGAAGTTGAAAATCATTTCTTAATTGATTGTATAAACTACGTGACTGTGCAAAATACTCAAAAGCTCGAACAATTACTTCAGGCGAATATTTTTGCTTAAGAATATTACTTGAGTTCATGTTACTCATGCATTCAAATTGCTGAATTAAAACTGTTTTCTTTTCTGACTTTTCAAAGGAAATCAAATATCGTAATGCCTCATGAACTTGCGACCAACATTTGAACTTATGAATACGATTTTTAACTAAGGAAGCAATAGTGCATCTTACTCCAGCATGATAGGCTTCATATGATAAGTCATTAAATACTATTAAACAAAATTTATTAATACCAGTATTGTTTTCATGCTCTTTTGATTGAATACAACAGCTATTTAAACAATTATAATAAACAACTGAATCATTAAGTTTTTCTAGAGATAACGAATTACAAAAATTTTCGAATGAATCAATTTTGTAAAGCTCTTCGAATTTTGAAAGTTCATCTTCTTTTATTGATCTTACAGAGCTTTTGGATTTTGTTGTTGTTCTTTTTTCTGGTGGAGGAGTTGGCACTAAACTCTTGGGTATTTGTTCGAATACACTAGGTGGATCTCGAGGTCTTTCTCTTCCTTTTACTTTAATAACTTGGAAGTTTGGTGGAAAATGTTTTGCACAAACTACAGTGTCATGTTTGTCTGGTATATTTTCTCTTGGGATTGCTTTAATCCATCTTAGACGCTCTACTGGATCTCTCGGTAATCTGAAAGTAGTTGTCTTATCTTTTACTGAGTCATAGTTAGAGTTACAACCAGTAACACAACATTTTCTGGGCATTTTTAAGTCTTCTGGTAGGGATACAAGTTATTCGTAGTAACTTTTGCCGCTAACTCAATCAGCCTCCACATTTTTTAAGCCGTTGCGCGATGAGAAGGCCTGTTATTTAAGTACGCCTTGGTTTTAAGTCAACTACAATCATATGCTGACATAAGCAAAAACATAAATCAAGCTTTAAAAACAAGAATTTTAAGAAATCTTAATTTGATTTATCTCATGGAATATTTAAGGTGGTTATATAAAAGAAAATTTTTTTTTTTTTTTAACTTTTTCTACATACCAAAAGTAGTAGCAAGGCTATTTAATGCTTAATTTAATTTAAAATGTTGAAATAAACATTTATTTACCTTTTTAATGCTGATTCAGCATTTGTCATAAAAAAGCTGAGAAAATGTAGTATTCTTTTTTATTGATTTTTCTGCACTTCAAAAACCTTTTGTAAAATATAAATATATTCAAATGGAAACAAGTTTAAGGTTAGTTATAGTAAGGTATTGCAGTTCTATTTATAAAGAAACAACCCTGAAAATTTGAAGTTAATGGCATATCTGGTTAAAAACATATGAATGATTTGCAGTAAGACAAAAAAATACATTTGTAATTGTATTTTCATACAATCCTTTTAACTAACAACATTATCAGGTTTAAAACTTTGGTTTTTAAGTAGTAATAAAATAGTTTTAAAGACCTTTTTTTTTTAGTTTTTTTAGTTTTTTTTTAGTTTTTCTCCAAAAAAATACCCCACCCCGAAAAGTCTTAATCCGCCACTGGAGGGGGGGGGGGGGGAGCAATAAATCAAATATAGTAGTTCAAAACTTTTTGTCAAAGGAACTTTAAATTTTTTTTTTAATTATCTTCGCTTCTAACAAGGCTGCAAGCAACCACTAATTAGTGTTGGAAGTTACTGGAAGAGAAAAGATGAAGATTGTAGAGCAAGATAACGATTGACAGACGACTTAAAAGATTGCAAATTATATGAATCAGGAAAGCAAGATGAAGGAAGCGAATTCCAAAGAACTGATGTTCGAGGAAAAAAACTAGACGAATAAGAGTTTTTGGAGCACTTAGGAGTAGTAACAGAAAAAAGGATGAGACTTAATTGAATGACGAGTAACACGAGAATGAATTTTAGTAGATGGCACAAGAGACGCTAGCTCTTTCGAGCAGTGCCCATTATAGTATTTGTAGAAAAGAGAAAGAGAAGCAACATTACGACTTTTCTCTAGTTTCCCATATATGTTTTAAGACAGTGGTTGCATTTGAAAGTTTCTTATTTGAAAATGATTGCTTGTAGTTCGCATACCTCTTTTTCCGCACTCCTTCTGATAAACCAATGTATGCTTTGCTGGGAATGTTTGGGGAAGATGTTATACATTTGTAAATGATGTTTGTCGCTCTACAATTTTTATTCAGCGGGCAGATTTCTTTTTGCTTGCAATTGCAAGAGAGATTTTCAGTGGTGTTAATTAAATTTATTTTTTTGTTGTGGCTTTTTATAATTTTTGAAATGTTGTTTGAGCAGCTGTAGCTAATTTTTGTAGTGTTTCGATTGAATAGTTTATGTAATGGATTTGAAGGTGGGAAATGTTTATCTTTGAATTTCAAAAAGATTTGGCCAACATTGGTGGAGACGCTTTTATTGTTGGGTGGGTTAAACGAAATTATACTCCTCTTTCTTTTGGGAGGTGTCTTATTTTTTGGGTTGTACTTTAAGTTAAAGTTTTTAAAATCGTTTTGTTTAAATGCTTCTTCGTATTCTGTTTTTGAAGCGTTAAATATTTTTTCATTGGAAGAATTTTGCGATAATCGATCATTAATGGAGAGAGGGATCTGCTTAAGAACTTGGGGCAAGTGGTTTGATTCGGTGTGGATGTAGAGCAGTTGGTCATTTTGTTTTTTAAAAGGTTGGTATGAGTTTTTTTGAAGATTAAAAGTTATGTCAAGAAAATTAACACTGTTTAAATTGGTTTGAATCTCTATTTGAAATCCGATCATTTTAAATATCTCAATTATATTTTTTCTGACTTGGCCTAACTGAGCGGTAGTTTTTTGGCGCATCACCATCAATCCGTCGTCTCGGTAAAGACCTATATCATTTTTAGTAATCGTTTTGGATAAAGAGTCTAGAAGGAGTGTGGAAAAAGAGGTATGCAAACCACAAGCAATCATTTTCAAATAAGAAACTTTCAAATGCAACCACTCTCTCAAAACATATATATATATATATATATATATATATATATATATATATGTATATATATATATATATATATATATATATATATATATATATATATATATATATATATATATATATATATATATATATATATATATATATATATATATATATATATATATATATATATATATATATGATAAGAAAAACTTTGTGGAAAAACTTTCAGCATATTGTTAATATAAAAGAAAAAACACTTCCGCAATTCAAATCTAAATTAAGACGTTATTTAGTACTTACGGATTTTAATATAGCAGATCTTCTATGTCACTTTTAAAGCTTTAAAATTTATTAAACTAAATTAGCACCATAAATTTAAAAATCTAGACCATTTAACAATACTAAGAATTTCAATGTCTTTATCATACTTTCATTGAATATATATGTTATCTCAAGGTTACCTACAATTTTCCTGATATATTTTATAATATTGGAACAGAATTTTTATTTGAATTTTGAATTATTTTGAAAGAAAATAATATATACAAATATATATGTCGAATCACATCCAATTTATAACCAAAAACAGAAAATTTTTGTCATTTTTATTACTATATTTTAATCATTTCTTTAATTAATTTTTTTTATTTTTCTTCAATTATTTTAATACTTTTTTTTTTTCTTTTTAACTTTGTTTCTTAACATTTTAAATTGTCTTTTTTTAAATACTTTTGCTTATATATTACGGATTATTGTATATTACAGATATTTATTTGCCTTACTATTGGGGCTCGGTGATAAGGCTATTTTATGCCTTCTTCTTGCTCCAGCCAATTGTATTTTTTATATTGTTGTACTTTGTAAATATTTTTAACAGCGAAATAAACTAATAAACTAAAAACTGAAAAAAAAAAAAAAAAGTATATATATATATATACATATATATATATATATATATATATATATATATATATATATATATATATATATATCTATATATATATATATATATATATATATATATATATATATATATATATATATATATATATGTATATATATATATATATATATATATATATATATATATATATATATATATATATATATATATATATATATATATATATATATATATATATATATAATTATTTACAAGTTTCTGTTCAAAACCTAAATAAAAACCATAATTTTATAAACAAAGTTTGGAAAGGTTTTTAAATGTTTGAAATAACCAACTTTTAAGCATTTTTTACATCTATTTGTATGATGAAAACATAGTCATAAGAATGAACTTTTTATGATTAGGATGAAAGAATTCTTTAAAAGAAAATTACTGTGATAGGAGAATGGGAACAAGAAACCCTAAAATTTTAGCCCCCCTTGCCCCAAACGTGAGAGCAACAAGTTGATGAAATATTTTTTGTACCGTTTTCAACTAGGCTTATATTCATCAAAAAATTTTAAATTTCATAGTAAAATATTTTAGTGTTCCAAAATTATGACCACATAAAGTTTAAAACCCCCTCAATCACAGGGGGTTGCAAATTTGCAATAATCATAATTTTTGAACACTAAAGTATTTTACTATGAATTTTACAATTTATTGATAAATATAAGTCTAGTTGAAAATGATGTAAAAAATATTACATCAAATTGTTGCTCTTAACTTGTTACATTTTAAAACCTTCATACGCTACTGTATATGTATATTGGGGTGTCTCAAAAAAATATCATATATTGAATTTTGATGTGCAGAATACTGCATTCTGTATCATTTTAACCATGAAGACAAACAAAAAAAATTAAGTCTCTAGCTCTAGTGGAAAGTTATTTAGCTCATTTTCCTTTTTTTTTAAATATATATATTTTGAGTTAAAATTAAATTTATTCTAACATAATTTCGACAAAAGCATGGCGAACAATAGAAATTAATGATGCGTGTCTAATAACTCAAGCTAATTAATTATTAAATCACTTTTAAAAGTTGTTTTCAACAAAAACTAAACTCTTTACTTACCAAAACTCTTTGCTTAGGGGTCGTCCATAAAGTACGTACACTCATAGGGGGGAGGGGGAGGTCTTTTAAAAGCGTACGAAAGCGTATGGGGGAGGGAGGGAGGGCTCATTTTAAAAGTACGTACTTCGAATTTCTAATTTTACACAATTAACCAGCTAGTCAATAGAAAATTTAAAATTCTGACTAAAGATCCTAGTTTGCCAACATAAAAAGATGTACTGTAAAGGGAGTAGAAGGTATAGTTTTTCTATATGCACATACATGCATGGGCGCCCGCAAGATTTTTTGATGTTCCAGATAAACCACTTTCACACATTGTGCAAAATACAAACTTAAGTATGTTTATACCTATGTTATTTGAAGAGGCCTTGCAAAAAATTGTTATGGCGGTAGTCTGGGAACAAAAAACCCCTCAAATGCTTGCATCCTCTCCCCTGCCCAAACGTGAGGTCACTAATGTAGTAAAATTTTCCAACTCCTTGCCCCCAAAAAAATAAATAAATGAGGGGTTGTACATTTTGAAATTTAAATTTTGTCGATAAATTTGAATTTAATCTTAGATCGTTAAGTTAAAATTTTTACTACAGTAAGTGCCCTCATGTTTGAGCAGGGGGGCAAGCGTTTCAGGGCTATTTGTTGACAGCTCTCTGCCATACCAATTTTTTACAAGGTCTCCTCATTTGGCATAGGTAAAAACATACTTAAGTTTGGAGTTTGCACAATGTGCGAAAGTGCCCTATCTGAAACATCAAAAAATCCTGCAGGCGCCCATGCCACCCCTGAGTATACTCAGGGCCAGTATATAAGGAGTGGCATGTGTGCATGCATGTGCAAAAAATATGTTGCCTATTTTTTGAGTCAACAAAAAACAGGTTTTAGCAGTGCAAAGGCTAATAGGTCGGAGACTCCCCCTCCCCTCAAAATAAAAAAACGTGTCATTAGAGTTTCAAAAACATCCAAATTTTACCGCTAGGTTTTGCAAAAATAAAATAGCAAAAGGGCATAAAATTTGCTGCTCCCCCAAGCGATCTCTTCAATATTGCAAGATTTAATTATATTTAAATTTATAATTTTATATATTTAATGATGTTTCTAAATTGGAATCCTTTGCCGCTAACAAAAGGCTTTAGGGTCGTATAAATACTTTATACGTTTTTCACCCACCACCTATTCTTTTTTTTTTTTGATTTGAAATAAAAAAGGTGGAGGAGGTACCCTAGATACTTTTAAAGTATCTAGGGTATTTCCTTCACCTTTTTTTTTCACTTGGGGGGGGGGGGAGGGTACCTGAAAATGTACGTACTTTTTAAGGGGGTGGGGACTTAAAAGTATGCATGGCAACAGGGGGTAGTGGAGGTGTCAAATTTCAGAATTTTTGACGTACGTACTTTATGGACGACTCCATTACTAAAATTCAGGTATAAGCTTGATTTCAAAATTTATTTATTATTTTTTTATTAATAATAATCATTATTAAATATTAATGTGGGATAATTTAATATTAAATTAAAATAAATTTCAAAATTTTATTTCTAATATTATCAAAATATAAAATTTATTTATAATAAATATGTAAATCAAAGATGGCAATAAAATAATAATAATCAAAAAATTGTCCAATATAATGTGTATCCAACTATTCTGATTTTATTTTAAACAAAAAATAGTTGATTTTAGATAATGCCTCTACACAAAGAGCGCGACAATCAGATACTTAACTCACTTAAATCGTGTTAACCCGTCGAAAATTACAAGGAAACGAAAACAGTTGTATTTGCTTGGGTTTCCTTTGCAGAGGTTTGCCCCCAATAGACTTTCCACAAATGGAGAAATGCTCAGAAAGTACTACTGGCTTAATCTCGACAAAAACACAAGGTAAATTAGTAACTAACTAACGTAATTAATGTAAATTAGTTACTAACTAATTTTTGAAACGTTTTAGTATCACACAAATCAACCTCAAAATTAGCTGCTCAGTTGCTTCTGGTAAGACTTATTTGAGATGCTCCAGATTTGCTGACGGAGTGTGCGGAAAGAACACCAAGCAGTTAAATACAAACGTTTGTGTTCTAAGGAAGCTAGTCAATTTGTGGTAACAACCTGGGTTTAACGATACTTTCACTGTGACCGAACATATAGAACAGAATAACCTTAAAAATTAAAGAGTATCACACTTTAAAAATGCTTAAAACTTTAGATTTGCCCGAGGGCAGCTACAAAGAGAAGGTGAACAGCTTTTTGAAAGAGAGTAGTGCGCTTTTTTCTATTCAAAAATCAAACATATATGATTTAATTAAAGTGATAAAAATAGGGATGACGAGGCTAAGAGTGAAGACATAAAATTTTTGAGGCATTGTCTGAGAGGGGATATGGTTAAGTTAGGCAACGTTAATAATATATTTAATGAAAATGTTGACAGAGCACAGGGAAAACTTTTAAAAATTTCAGAGAAGATCCAAAGGCATGCGGAAAAAAATAAGAAAAAAGAAAGTAACTATTTGGAAGGATTTCAAAATGACTTCAAAGTTTGCCTTCAAGTAAGTCTGGGAGACATTCTTCTCAACTAGATCCCAATTATGACCAGATTTTGAATTGGAGTCAGACCATGTATTTGTTTTTTGAATTCTCTTTACAAAGCTGGTGGTGTTGACATTGATAATATCCCTACATCAAGATCAACTCTAAACAGGAAGACACATACTATTGTGGAGTTTGAGGCACAGATGATCAGGGAGGAAAACTTAGATAAAATAAGGGGTTTGAAAATTGTGGTACACTTGAACACAAAAATATTGAAAAGATACAATTGCGAAAAAGGCAATTCTATCTGCGCTTATGGCAATTCTATCTTCATCTAAAAAAGAAGATAGAGTTGCCATAAGCGCATCTTTACCAGAGTCTGGTAAAGATGCGCTTATGAGTCTAGACTTCCTTCTGGGCATCTTAGAAATCGAAAGTTCTAAGGGAAGTAATCTAGCTACTGCCATTCAAGCTATGCTTGAATAACATGAGATGTCTGATCAGATTATTGGATTGTGTTCGGACACAACATCCAGTAACACTGGGAGACAAAAAGGTGCCATGAGCATTACTATTTCATATGCCCTAGGTAGACCGGTTCTTTGGCTAATGTGCAGACATCACATCTATAAAAGGCATGTGGCTCATGTAATGAAGGAAATATATGGTCAAACCAATTGTCCCAGAAGGAAGCTATAAGTTACTCTCCAAAAACTTTGGCCACAGACTTATGAAGATGTAAACAAACTAGAGAGAATTGTGAAATTTGACTGGACTCAAAATGCCTTTAGACCTCACTCTTTGTTGTACAAACTTGAATCAGATACAAAAGAATTCTGTACCACAGCTCTTCGTGAGAGTACTTTCCAGAGAGGAGATTACAGGTATCTTTGTGAGCTTCTGGCATTTTTTCTAGGAGCTGAGTTACCAACTTCACATTTAAACAACCAGAAGCTCATTATGAAGCAAGATTTATGGCAGACTGTATCTACTTGCTGGTGATTCAAATGACTCAAATGTACTACCCAGTTGATTCCGAATCTGGTAATATAAGCATGTTAAGTAATTTGAAGGCTGCAACCAACTACATTGTATTTTTTCACGGCTTCTTTTTCTGAAATGCGCATTGACTTCTCAAGCACCATCGAATGATTTGATGGCATTCAATATTGCTTTTCAGCTACAAACAATGGACAAGTTTAAAGAACTTGCAGTTGTGGGAAAGGTTCTCAGTCGTGGGAAAAGTTTAAACAATTAAGATGAATGAAAGGTTCTTAGTTGTGGGAAAGGTTCTTAGTGCAAAGTCTCAGCCGTCACACTTGGTACCTGTTCCCCCAACAAGTTTTTTTTGCTCTTGCTGATAAGGAGCTCAAAGTTGAAGTTAAGAACAATATGTTAAATAAGTTGCATTCCTATAATGCCTTGGAGTTACAAGATCTGGTTAAAAAAAAACAACCTGAATCTATCTAGAAATTGTTCCCACGGCTAAACTAGATGATTTTGTCAATGACCAGTCCTACCTTTTGTTTTTGCTGTTGGATATTTCCAAAACCAAACTTCTCCTCTGGAAAGAAAATGGTTAATGGTTAATATATAATATTTACTTAATGTATTTATATTTTTAGGTAGTCCAAAGTAACCGGCAGCAGATATCAAAAAAGGTTACAAAGAACGATCTTAATACTTTTATTTAGCTGAGTAATATTTGTAGTAAAAATATAGATTTATATTTGTATTATTATTTGCTTTATTTCTTTTGAAATTAAATGATAAATCTAATCTCCGATTATATTTTACTTTTCACACTAAAATACCGCTACATGGTCAAAATATTGACGTTTTTTTAAAACCCCTTTATTGGATAGAACCGCCAAATAGCGGCATTCTTTTTTATATCTAAATCAGACAAGTACTTTGAATTTTGATAGATTTGGAAAATATCTTCATAAAATCCTAGCCTATTACGATCTTTTTGCAATAAACTTATGCGAGACTGAACTATGGGATATTATAAAGTACGTCAATAAAGTTATTATGTTTTTACATTAAAAAGTCTCGTGTTTTCGAATGACCTGTATACTTGGTTTTACTGATTTTAATGTAAATGTTTTTAGTTTATTTATTAGTTGAAGCCTAGAATTTAATTATTAGCATGCAACCAACTTTGTAATGTTTGCTTATATTATCAATATCTAATCAGTTATTTTGATTCCGCCAATTGGCTGTTATGAACTACAGCGATTCGTTTTTGGTTCAAACCATAACACTGTTATGGTTTAACTCTTACATATATTAAATGTTAAAAAACACATTACTATTACATCAGAAACACCTAACTGATATTAAAGGAACATATAGTTATTATCAAATATTTAAAACACTTAATTCTTCATTAGTTTGTGCTTTTTATGATAAAAATATGAAAAACACAAGAAAGTTGTCTAAGGAAAATTGTCTAAGGAAGTGATACCATAAAAGCGAAAGAATTCAATTTCTTTACCAAATAGAGATATTCATCTTGATTGTTTAAATCATTGGCCTGAACATCTTGAGAAGAAACTTATATGTCGCTTATGTAAGGTTAGAAATGAGTTTTTTTGCAAAAAATGTAACATTTGTTCATGTTTAAATAAAAAAAAGTTGTTTAGTTTAAGGTGTGTTTATTCAAATATATATATATATATATATATATATATATATATATATATATATATATATATATATATATATATATATATATATATATATATATATATATATATATATATATATATATATATATATATATATTTATATATATACATTTGCAATTTGAAAACTGCTGATGGTAGTAAAAAAAATATTTCGGATTTGCAATTAATGATATAAAACTATGTTTTTTGCCAAAGGAATATTTTTACTCAATGTCTTCGTATAGTGAACAATAAAGGGTTAATTCGCAAAAATGATGCTAAATATATCGTTTTATCCCATTTAAAAGTGAACTAATCTCTAAACTTAATTAATTATTTTACAATGAAGTTAAAGATTTCATAGCACGCAAATTCACCTGTTTGACACGCACCAACAATTTCGTTTTGTTTTTAGTAACAGTTGCTATTTTTATATTAAGATAAAATTTAATTTTATCTAAAAATTTATATATTAAAAAAAAAAAAGGACCTAGAGACCTAAATAGAGCTAGAGACTTTATTTTTTTATTTGTTCGTCTTCATGTTCAAAATGATGCCAAATGCAGTATTCTGTACATCAAAATTCAACGTATGATTTTTTTTTAGATTCCCACAATTATAAAGTTTTTTAAAATTTAATAAGTTCCAAAATTGGTATAATAAGTTATCTTTGGGAAAATCACAAGTTTTCTAATTGCGGAGTATGATCTCCTTTACTTTCGGTAACTTACCGCTAGAATGCAATTAACTTTTATACTTCGAAGTAAAAAAAAAATAGTCAGATTATAAAAGTAAAAACATGGTCTGAACTAATTAGACTCAAATAATGCATATAATAATAATTGGTAGTGCTAAGAAATCTTATTATTTTATATCCTACATAAAAGACATATAACAAAAAAGATTGTTAAAATTAAAAAAAAAAAAGTTTTTACTTATGGGCCCTTAAACTCTTATGGGTTTTGGTGCAGCGCACCAACATCTCCCCCTTTCATAGGGCTTGTACGTATATAAAAGTCACTAATTTTAAAACATACATTTATGTATAAAACTCATAATATCTGTTTGACGGCAAGGCCGCCGAGAGCTTTTATAACGCCCGGGTCATAGCTGCAATAAGGCGCCCCTTTAAACATGCATAATTTTAGATTAAAAGCATGTAAAATTATACAAGCTAATGAATGCGATCTTATTTCTATTAATGTTACTTTACATCCATATTTTATATGAAAAACTGCGTATCCAGGTTCAATCCAATTTTGCTATCATCAGTCACTTTGCAAAAAATTTTGTTTTATTGCCAAAACAACTCATTTACTTATCATTGGTCAATATTCTGGTTGAAGCTAAAGCTACGGCTTTAGAGCAGCTGTAATTTTCCGTGGTCGTTTTGCAATTAGTTTAATATCGACAATCTGAGCTGAACTTCTGGTGTTCAAAAGCTTGTAAAGTAGATCCATCCAGCGGAACTGCAGCTAAAAAAATAAAAGTCTTGAATTTTTGTTTAGTTATTACAATAATAAAACTTATACATAAAAAGTTTAATATTGATAAAAAAAACAACAACACCAAGCTTTATATGCAGACGATTGAAATTGCTGCGGTCGAATTAGTATTAGTAAAAAAATACTTTTAAAAAAGTTTACTGTTGGTACCAACAGTTGTTGATGTACCATGGTACATCAACAATACCTCTTGCAACACAATTTTTTAAACAGGTCATTTTTTTAAAACAATTTTCTGAGTTTGATGAGAAAGTGTAAAAAAAAGAAAGGATGTTATAGAATAAATTAAACAATATTGAACAATATTGCGCGTTGTTGGACACGAACAATTTCTGGTTTAAGAAGAAATGACCAGGCTTGCGCACAAAAATCTAGATGTTGTTTAATGTACAGCTGGTAGAGTTTTTTCCATAGATGAAAAGCTCCGACATTAAAATGTCTTCTTGAAACAACCAAACTTTTATTTGCCATCAATGTCATTATTAATTAGTTTTTACGACAACCAACTGGCGTTACTTTGAACTTCCCAAAGTTGAAATTTACAAAACAGTTATGCGACCAATTCACAGCCCTTTCAATGTCCGGTTGCAGTTTTTTATAACCAGAGAAAAATTGATTGACATCAACAACTCTTACAATCTTGCCATCATCAGCGTATAATTTGGTATAGTTTTAAATGCAGTCTGGTAAATCACTAATGAAGAACACAAATAGTAGTGATGCAAGAACTAATCCTTGAGGGACACCACTTGTCACCCTAATCCACTCGGATGTCTATTAGCAAGCCAACCTACAATCCAGTTTACTAGCTGGCCTCAAATGCCATAGGCATGAATCTTTTTAAGAAATTGTTGTGCAACAGGCAAAGTTAATAAAAAAATGTTTAACTAGGTGTTTAAGTTAATTTTTAACTGCTTCCATTAAAATGTTACGGGACTCAATCAGGTTTGTAAGGCAGGACTCAATCAGGTTTGTAAGACAACCTTTGTGTTGTACAAACCCATACTGAGACTTTAATATTAGATTGTACACAGTGTTTTATAATCCTATCTATATTAATTCTCTTCGTCACCTTGCTCAGTGAAGGCAAAAGACACAAACTTGTAATTATAAGTCTTGGCGCCAAAATAGTAGGGGCGCCCTATTATCTTGGCGTCCGAGGCACAAACAGGGTCGGACTGGCTTGAAAAACGACCCGGGAAATTTTTTCATGGCGGCCCACCTCATCTTATGTTTCATTTATTTATTGTTATTTTATGTATAAAAAAGTTTTTTAACCTTTTTAACCTAAATATTGATAAAAAACAAATATTTCTAAAACACTGCTGTATGTTGAAGTCTTTAAATAGTAGATTAGTACTATTGACTAGTATAGTAACTTTTTTATCGTTTGACTAATTGGTGCCATAACATCAATGGTTGCATTGTTATTAGTTCTTGTAAGAAGGTCTTTTTCACGAGATATTAGCATAAATGATTTGAGTGGCTCATCAAATTCTTTAATCTGTTCAAAATATATTTAATTTTGAGAATGACCTTTCGCAAGCAACTTATGATGAGGATAATGTCAACACAAATTTGTATACCAGAAACAAATTTGAATACAGTTTTAAATTCAACAGATTTAGATTGTCGGATGTTGTTCAAAATCCGTTTCAAATAGCAAATTATACTCATCTTTAAGAGATGTTTAAACAAAATAAATCAGCATATACTGCAGTGTCAATGTGAATACTGACACGAAATTTATCTTTCACAATTTCAAGTAGTTTCTTGGCTTTAATTCTTTTCTCTTTCAAACCAGTCTGAACTTCAAATCCATATTTTTATATTATATCCATATTATATCCAGTAGTTTGCAAATATTTAGATGATGGCATTGTGTTCTCAAACACTTTCAAAAACAATTTTGCCGTCATAAAAAATTCAAAAATTGTCATGGAATCTTAAAGAGCTTTTGCTTTGTAACGGACTTCATTATTGAATTTGATTGATGTAGAAATATTGTGAAATATTTGTAACATGTCAATGTTACAAATTCGGAGGTATTGATGAAAAAATTTCAAAATATCTTAGTAAGAGCTCTATCTTTCACCGATTACGAAAATATATTTCAATTTGCTAAATTCATGCCAAACATCGAAAAGTAAGTATGATTCCAATAAAAATACTGCACATGTGTTTAAAACACAAAATAAGGTAACAACTTTAATCGCGTTTTTAGTAACCTAACTAAAATATGATTTTTTAATAAAATATAACCTAACTGAAAATATGATATTTTATGGCAACCGGTCCACCGGGAATCTTCCGGTATCCCGAGGACCCAGTCCAAGCCCATTGTGCCCCTCTCTCTCGGCGACCCTGTTTAACGGTTGAAAATCAACTAAATACCATACCTGACAATTTAAAGATGTAAAGCACCTAAAAACCCTAGTAAAGTTTTGTCTGAAAAAAATAACCATATTATCACTTTTAGGGTCGACTCTTCTTAGAGTCAAAAAAAACGAACTAGTTGAAATAAATAAAAACTAAAATTTTTATTTAATCACACTTTTATTTAATCTGTAGCTTAAAAACCAGGCAAGTAATTTCCCTTGTAAATCAATCCTGTTTTAGTATTGAGCTTTTACCAACTTTTAGTTTTACAAGTAAATCGGTTAAAAAAAAAAACAGGCATAATTTACTGGTAAATATCAATAAAATTGTTAAAAAGATATTAAAAAATTATGTTATAAAAACTTTTTTCAGTTAAAAAAAAGTCTTTAAAAGATCTAAAAGTTTTATTAACAATTGTTTTATTGATAAAAAATGACCTTTAAGGAGCTTTTTTTTTCTTTTTATTTTCAGTATTATTTTTGTTTTCTCAAACTGAAAACAATTTAGGTACTCATGTCGTTTTAGTTACGTCATTTAACAACATTTTTGACGTTTAAAGTATTGTAAGTAATTATATTTGTCAAAAATAATTCAATAGTGGAAAAGGCTCGCTTAGCCTCAATTCATGTTGAAGGGATAGTCTCCATTGAAAAAAAGTTCAAGATTGGCAGTTCAAAGGTCAACATATCTTTTGAAATGAGTTTAAATTGTTCGTTTAAATTGTAGCGTTTTTTTTTACCAAATGCTAGCTACAGTTCATCTTTAAATAAAAGTGGTTTTTTGTCAAGAATTCTGAGCAACGTGCTTTTTGAATGAACTTTAAGTCATTTTGATTCTTAGGGAAAAACCCAAGAAGACATGAAAATTCGTTGGGAAAAACAATATAAAAACCAAGACAGCAAATTTTTGTCAGTTGTTTGAAGTACAGCAATATACAACATATAAAAAGAAGCTTATTGGTAGGTCATGACTGTAAACTCTGTCATGACCTACCACTCTATCAAATAATGTTTCCACTTCTAATGGACTTCTACAATTACAAATACGCAATTAACGGTTAAAGTAAGTTAAGTAAGAATTGTAATCACGGCTGTGATTACAACTCTTACTTAATTTGGGATACAACATAAGGTCTGATTCTAATCAAGATATACGAACCAATAATAGTAAATAGACCTACTTAACATAGACCAAAAATTGGAACGCGTGGAGCCAAGTGGTTTCAGGAAATTACAAAGCTTGCTTACAGACTCTTTTTTAAGAAAATAATTATTTTTCTGAAATTTCATAGTTTTTTCAATAACATATACATATTTTAAAATAAATTAAGACAGGCAGACTGGAAAAAGTTCAACAAAGTTAGTATGCTGTACTCACTATGCAAGAAGAAAACAGATAGGCGATGCATGAGTGCATAGATCGTTTTCACTCTAAACTTCAGATTAGATCAACAGCGATCAAAGAAGTAGTGGATATGTTTAAGGTTGTTCAATCCAAGAGTCTTCTATCAGCAACTGAAAAAGAGTTGCTAGTGTCAGTTCCAAAATTGACCACTTTTTATTATGAGTTATGCGAAGTTGAGCTTCTGAAAGAAATACCAAGGCTGAGAAGGCACCTGCAGGCAGCAGATATTGTTCTAAATAAGGCCAAAGATTGGTCAGTATTTAATGTTTTGAAATTCATAGCTGAGTGGGATTTGTTTGAATCTCTTCCAATACTCTCATTGAGCCTACAACTATTTCTTACAATCTGTTTGTCTTTGGCTTCATGTGAGAGGAGCTTTTTAAAACTAAAACTTATTAAGAACTATTTGCGATCAACCATGGAACAGTCAAGGCTTTCTGATCTGGCTCTGTTGTCAATTGAGAGTGATATGGTGAAAGATATTGATTTTGATAGTGTGATTGATCATTTTTCATTTCATCTGAAGTAGTAAAGTAAAGTTAAATTACTTAAACAGTGTAATTTTTTTCTTATGTCCTTAGTAACTTCTGCAATTATTCTGAAGATTACCATAAGCGCATTAAGCGATTATCGGAATCGAATTATGTATATGGTCTAGTACAGGGAAACTCTGAAGAGATTCATAGTGAAAGTCTAGAGAGGTGACACCCTGAGTTCACCGCACTGGGTGACACCAACCTCAGTGACGCCACTGGTATTATATAAATATAAATTGCTAAAATAATTTTCCGTCAGCCATTATAGTTATGTTATAGTTGTTTATTTCTGCAACAACACGATTACTCAATGCAACTAAGGCATAGAACAAACTCGTAAAAAAAAAAGCGCCAATAATTTAAAACAAATCCGATTAGTTGTTAGCGGCAAACCGAAAAACTTTTTATTTGTTGGTATTTAATTTATGCAAACAAAGAATTCGAACTGAATGTAAATTATTTATAAAATTTTCCGCCTCTGTTTTTTAATAGTTTGAATGTAATAATTTATTATTTCAAGATGGCCGAATAAGTTCCGAGTATTTAAAAAAATCATAATAAATACTGAAAACAGTTTTTTAAATGGGGCTAAAAGTTATGACTAATTATGCAAAAATGACGTAGAAAAATTTAGTTAAGTTATCTAAATCTAACATGACATAATTGTTTAACATGACATTATTGTTTAATTAGTATATTTAGGTGTAGTATTGAAAATAGTAACTTCAATTTTCATAAAAAAATGGTTTTTCATTGATAATTTTCCTAAATAATTTCTGATTAGAAATGTCAAGTTACATTCATTGAAAACAAACACCAATACGTGCTTTTATTAAAAAATTAAGTTCATTCTATGAACTTAATTTTTTGTAAGTCTATGAATTAAAGACTTATCTATAGCTAAGCCCCAAAGTACTTTATGTTAAAAATTGCATCTTTTCTAAATAAAACTACGCTTGACGATTTGTTATAGCCGCATTACTTTTACCAGATTATAATAGTGGTTAAAATAATCTTTCCATACATACCAAATATGTCATACTTTTTGATGAAAAAACTTACATATATATTGTAATTGAAAAAACATAATTTTGTTCGGAAAAACGTGTACCAGGCCTTAGTTACATTGAGTCAATGATATATAAATACTTAATATATATCATTGCATTGAGTAATGTTAGCAATATTTAGTGGTTTTTGATTGGCTAATAAATGTTGTCTATAGGACATTGCTTTAAAAGTCCAAATAAAATAACAGTGGCTAAAACGATAAAGTAACATTATTTTATCTTCTAACGTTAAAGTGATTTTATCTATCTAACGATAAAGTAACAGTATTTTTATCTTCTAACTTCATACCTTTTATCTTTAGTTCTTGTTCCGTTAGAACTAGTTAGAAAATGTTAGAGCTAGTTCTAAATCAAGAAAAAATACAATTTTTAGCTAAAAATCACAACGAGTTTTCAAAATAGTTTGTATAATATGTTTGAATAGAGAAAAATATTCAACTTATATCGTTATATTATTAACTTATAACGATTACCGTTAACTTATATCGTAACAATATTTATATAGTATATAATATTGCATTTAAACCGAACGTACCTTAAATTTTATGGTGTGTTCAGTCAAAGTGCAATAAAGCAAGTCCAAACCAAGATAAATTTTGAAATTCTTATCAAGAAGTACTTTTATGAAAACAAATCTGTTGACAACCATCCTCTGCCTGATTTTTTTTTTTCTACTAGTATGGAAAAATCTATTGAGTTTAGAGAAAGAAGATTCAAAGAGCTTTTTATTCACTAATAAGCCAATACAATCACCAATTAAGTTTTAATTTATTTTGAAAACAAAAACCTTAAGATATTTTTGTTTGATGCTGAGCAATCTTAATCCAATTTAAATAATCGAAACTTTGATGCTGAGCAATGATTGCAAAGATATTAGAGATAAGAAAATGATGGTAAAAAAAATTTGCCTGATTTAAAACTGTATATTGGTTATTACAAATTTTAAATTATTCTATATTTTAGTAATTAACTTTAATCAGAATAAGTTCAGAATAACATCTGTTTTTTCAAGACCATCACTTTTGATAGTAACTCCAGTGTTATACAAGTTGTTTATGGTTATATTAAGCCGCCATGACCCATTTTGCATTAGTGTGTGTGTGTGTGTGTGTGTGTGTTGATATATATATACATATATATATATATATATATATATATATATATATATATATATATATATATATATATATACATATATATATATATATATATATATATACATATATATATATAATATATATATATATATATATATATATATATATATATATATATATATATATATATATATATATATATATATATATATATATATAGGTATATATATATATATATATATATATATATATATATATATATATATATATATATATATATATATAGGTATATATATATATATATATATATATATATATATATATATATATATATATATATATATATATATATATATATATATATATATATATAATAAATGCTGGCCATATATACATATATGGCCAGCATTTATTAGTTATAATATACAAAGAATTTATTAAATTTAGGTAAATATAATATAAAACCAAAAAACAAGCCAAAAATACTTATTAGTTTTGAAGTATGCATTTTCTGGTTGTGTTTGTTTTCCTTGGAGTTTGGTAAAAATTAATTAGTTTTAAGACGTGCATTTATGATATGAATCAAATTGAACCTAAAAGGTATTTAAATTTTTTTTTTTTTAAATATAATTTTATTGTCTTATATTTGATTTAATGTGATTTGACTATATGGCCGATGACACAGGTTTTGAAGTGGAGGGGCACAATCGAATTTTCTCTTTAAAAAAAAGAAAAAAGTCCTTCAGAGAAAAATGGGGGGGGGGGGGGAGTTATCAAAATCCTACTGTTATAACTTTACTGTCACAGTTTATATGTAAAAATTATATTTCAAAATCTTATTTTAGGAGTACCAAGTTTGTAATTCTGGGTTCGAGTCCAGTCTTTATAAAAAAAGAATTAGATTACAATAATTAAAATTTAAAAAAGTTGAATTAAAATATTTGCAAAAAGTTTTGTGTGGATTATTTGGCAATTTGAGCCTCGGGCACTCTGATGGCTTATAGAATAAACAGATTATTAACTTTGAACTGTTTATTGTATGCCAGTTGTGTTTGTAGTTTCCTATTAAATTCTAAATATGGGTTTCAAGGTTCCTTAAGTTTTCAACAATTTTTCTCACAAAAAATATATTTATTAGTTTGTTCAATGCAAATTTATGATTACCCACAACTTGAACTTAAACTGATTACAAATTTGCGCATTTCAATTTTTTAAATTTTCTTTTCAACATTTCTTTTAATTTTAAACTAGGCATCTTTTTAATCATGTTTTTTCACAATTATCTTGTGAATGGGAAGAATTTCAGAAAGAAAATACTACTTCTTGCACACAGATGAAAACACTCACTGGAAAATTATTAAAACTTTTGTCAACAAGTGGTAAACTTCAATTTTTAATTTTAAAACATTGAAATGATTCCAATGAAATTAATTTAGGTTGTATAAGAGTTGAGTAAATATTTATTTATATATTAATAATATTATTATTTATTAGTTTAAAAAAAAAAAAATCTTTAAAGTAGGTAAATGCCATTGATAACACAAGGAATAAAATTGAAAGTAAAATTCACAAAAATATTTTAAGTGCATTGAAATATTTTTGTGAAATAAATTTGTTAATTGCTATTATCAAAAAATTATCATTCCTAATAATTTTTTGATAATAGCAATAATTTCTTTTTAATAACTAATAATTTTTTGATAATACCTATAATTTCTTGTTTGATTTTAGATCTATATAGAAGAGAACTGCTACAAAAACAAGACAATATCAAAGTTTTATTTCAAATTGTTGAGGTAATCTTATTTGTAAACATCAATCCTCAGTGAAATCAGCATTCAATTAACCAATAGAAAATTAGTTTTGTTTGTTTATAATGAAATATAAAATTTTTATAATATTTATAACATATTATAAATGTTATAAAAGTATTTTATAACATCTTATATTAACATTTTATAATAAGTATAGGAAAGTCTTTTGAGACACGCTAATGTTTAAGAGATTCATTATAAGCATATGCGGCCCATTACAATCTACCATATGTTAGCAATTACATACATGCAAATAAATATAGGGAATTAGGTCTTTTGAAGCATGCTAATGTTTACTCTATTTACAATGGATATAAAATAGTGTTACATTTTTTCTTATCTAACTTAATAAACAACAGGTCTTGAAAGAAATTTTTGTATATATATTTTATTGTATATATATATACACTTACTAAAGCGTGTTTTGATAAGCATTTGCTCACTTTTTCTGCTTACCTTAAGCTATATTGTTTTTTTTGAAAAAGAAGAAGAAAAAACGAAGAATGATGAATGAAACGATTGCTTCCCAATCCCAAACCCTCAGTCGATGTAGCAGCACTCCACTGCGAGTCAGGCTATTTGTCGGTCGATGTATGTACTGAAGCCTCCAGCAGCAGGCTATATCAGTATGATGTCAGATTGCTTACAGTAGTACGCGATACTATTTGTATATATATATATATATATATATATATATATATATATAAATATATATATATATATGTATAAATATATATATATATATATATATATATATATATATATATATATATATATATATATATATATATATATATATATATATATATATATATATATATTGTTAAAAAAATGTCATATATGTTGTTATTAAAAATGCTAAATGTTAAAAAAAGTATATGTTGTTACTAAAAAAAACTTATAACGGTATCAGATATTAAGTGAGAAAAAACAAAGTTATATCTCAAGATGTAAGTAAAATATAATTTTTAGATCTTGAACTAAATGACTTCGATAAAGCCAGAGTTTATCTTTAATAAAATGGTTATTGATAATTTCCTTTTTTTATACTTAAAAGTTTTTGCTTGAAACGTGAGTTAAGTTCTATGATTTTTAAAAATGCTAATGAGCCCAGTCCAGATTCTTAGGTTTACAAAATATGTTTGCATATTTAATCTATTATAAGGAGTGTTTGATTTTCGAATAAAGATCTTACTACATAAAAAAAACATTTGATGTTCAACATTTAACTTAATTTGATTTGCATTTATTCAAAGTGTCTTGCATTTACTTTTTCAATAGTTTTATAAAGAAATAAAAATCAAGGATTTATGAAAAAAGGTGTATAATGTTTTGTTGTTTCAATCAGTGCCCCAATGAACTGTTAAAAATTAGGATTTTCTGTTTAATGAAAATATTTAAACTTTTTGTTGCTTGGTTTTGAGACCTTTTTTATCAAATTTTTTTAATTTTTTCTTCTCAAATATGTAAATGATTTTTTTTGATGAGTAGGACTATCTGGTAAAGTCTAATCATAAAAACAACCATTAAAAGCAACAGTTTTGAAAAGTTATCAAAATTACTATTATACAAAAAAATTTAGAGTGGTAATGGCTTCAACTTATTGAAAATTGCATAACTTTAGATCTTTAGATAGCAAATAAAAATTTGTCAAAAAACTCCCCCATTTTTTATTTGGTTTATTTATAATTCAGGTTTTTTGTACAAAAGACCAGCAAATAACCCAGAATATTCTTGAATCGTTTTACCTAGCATGTTCCCCAGGTATTTTATTTTATTTTAAGCTTTACAATAAATTAAATTTTTTTACTGGAAGCTAAAAAACTATTTGACAATATTTTCACATAATTGTGCTTCATTTTTAGCTGGAAATATGTTGTTATATGTATTGCATACTTTAACAGGAAAAATTTTGTTATATGTATTGTATACTTTAGATAGCCGTGTTTCATGTTTAGCAGAAGTTGGGTTGTTATCATTATTGTTTAAATGTTTGAATAAAGTAGCAGCTAATGTTTCCATCTTGCAAAATAGTATCTTATCTATCGATACATTAGCATTATGTCATGCTTTGATTGCAAAGGTTGCCTACAAAGGTAATTTTAAGTTATTTTATAAGCTCAAACTCACCTCAGGTTTACTGTCAAACCAACTTTAATACTTGCCCACCTATCATGAACTCATAATATGCTACTTACATAGCTTACTTTTAACACTTGAAAGCTTACCTACTTCTTACTCTTGAAGACTTACCTACTTCCTATTTACTACCTAAATTTACACTTAAAGACTTACCTACTTCCTATTTACTACCTAAGTTTACACTTGAAGACATACCTGCTTCCTATTTACTACCTAAATTTACACTTGAAGACATACATGCTTCCTATTTACTACCTAAATTTACACTTGAAGACTTATCAACTAACTACTAATGCATAAAAACTTACCTAATTACTTCTAACAAAATTTTAACTTATTTACTTTAGTTTTACTTATTTTACTTTAGTTTTTAAGATTATTTACTATTAAATTTTATGAGGGCTTTTATTATAATTATTATTTTTAAAATGCTAATATTTCCAATGCAGCTACAATAAGTTTCCATCTTTTCTCTTTTTCTATTACGGGTATCTTTAACATTGTTGGGACCATTTGGATTTCTGTAACAATGCAGCTACAATTGTTAGTGTTTCCATCTTTACTCTTTTTATTTTTTGGATATCTTTAACATTGTTGCAACCATTTTGATTTCTGTAAAAATGCAGCTACCATTATGTTTTTATCTTTATTCTTTTTCTATTTTCGATATCTTTTATTTTTCGATAACATTTATTTTACTAAACTATTTCGATTTCTGTAACAAATGTGACATTTGTGCATTTTTAGCAATCTAAAGAGAAATCCTGAATTAAAGGGTAGTGTAGGACAGAAAGTAGATATTTTCTGTTTCCACATTTCTAAGATTGTTTTGGAATTTCTTTGTTGTTTAGATTTATTTTTTTAATTTTACAAATATTCCATGCTTACATCATAATTGAGGTTTTAATTAAGTGGATAATGTTAATGATTTCAAATAAATAAAAACATAATAATGTACCAAAAATGAAAAAATTTAAAAAAAGAGTTAAAAAAAAAAGAAAATGTTTTTTTATTGTTTTATATTTAGCAGTCAAATTTAACTTTTGTGTGCTGTATGGTAGTTAAAATATTTTAAACTAAAAATGAAAGTTTATATTTAAAAGATTTGTTTTTAATTAATTTTAAAAAGTGTGCATATTGCAGTAAAGAAATGTTAGCTGTCAAATTTAAAAAGTACTTATTTGGTTTTAGTAACAACCATAATCAAGAATCATTAAATAATAAAGTTTTGCCTTTAATAAAACTATGGGAGACACATAAAAAGCATGAACACATTTAGAACACCTCAAAAAGCATTCAAAAGGATGGGAGACACATAAAAAGCATGAACACATTTAGAACACCTCAAAAAGCATTCAAACTTATAATCTTGACATATTAACTTCACACATACATCAGCATGGAAAAACCAACCAAATTTTTGCAAGTCAGTTTCTGGGTACCAAACAGTGCACTGGATTTAAATGGTCTAATATATAGGTCACTTTTTAAGTAATGATATTAATGAAGTTAATATCATTATTTAAAAAGTGACCTATATAAAAATCCATTTACAAATAAATTTATAAAAATAGTTTTTGAATTTTTAGAGAAGAAGTTTGCTACCATTTGTAGACTATCTGGAGCACTGAAATCAACAATACTTTTGTTAAAATTGTCTACCTCAGATAAAATGAATTTGGCTTCGGTTGATGTGTTGAGATTGAATGCTACCAGCTGTAAGTTTTCATTTAAAGAAATTTAAAAGTTTTAAGATTTTTAAACTGCTTTAGGTTACATATACAACTGTGTACGTTCTTATGTTAAGCAATTATATACACTCCTGTTGTTGTGAAGTTATAGTTTTAATTGTTTTCATCTTTTTAAGTTTATTATTTGCAGTTTATAAGTTGTGGTTTTGTGTGCTAACAAAAATAAGAGCTTCAATATTATTTTTTAATTTCATAGCTGTAAACTGTACTTTAATGATAAAAGAAGGAGTTGTTACTATTTTACAAAGTATTATTCTGTCATGCGGACATAGAAAATGTCAAATTCTTAAGTAAGTTGTGGTTTAGTGTATTTTTAATTTATGTATTGTTTTTATTTTTTATTTTTTTAAGTTTAGCTTATACTGTATTAAATAGTTAACATAATTTAAAATTTCATTATGTTCACTGTAGTGAACACTCTCAAGTGTCAAATACTTTTTATATATGCCAGTGAAGTTTCTTTTATATATATAAGTTTGTTTTTATATATATAAGTTTTTTTTTATATAGAAAATCTCTTGATTTGCTTTCTACAATTTGCAAGCTTGGTATGTAGTTGAGAATTTATGCATACATATATTTACATGTTTTACTGTATAAAGTTTATTATGTATTAGTTTGTCATTAATTTTTGTTTACATTAGAAAATGGTGTTAAAAAAGCAATCAGGATTGGATTGATGAAACAATTATTGAATATATATAAATCTTGGCATAAATGGGACCTAAAAAACAGTCATGTTGCTGTTCGAAAATCTGTTTTGCATTCTATCATTGCATGTCTAATGTTTCGTAAGTATCCAAAATATTTCGTAAGTATCCAAAATGTTTTGTAAGTAAAAAAAAAAAAAAAGAGTTTAGAATAATAACTTGAAGTTTTATGCTTTAAAACCGATGTTATTCTTAAAGAAAGAGAATGTTTTACTATATTAGATCTTAAAAATTGTTAAAAATTGCTGACCTTATTTTGATGAATAAAATATCATAATATACTATATTATATATAATATATATTATGATTATCATTTTTCCTTGTTTTACGATTGGTACTGCTATTTTCTATTCCATCCATAGGGATGTATAATTTGATATTAATAGTAATTATTAATAGTTAAATTTAAATCTAGATAAATGAATAATTAGATAAATAATAACTTAATCAATCAAGTAATTTAATAATAAAATTACAAAGAACTAATACTAAATTAAATAAACTATAATTGAAAATAAAGAACTAATACTAAATTAAATAAACCATCATCGAATGTAAAAAGTCTTCGTTTTAAGTATTTTTAACCTCGTTTACCTGGAAATAAGAAAAATTTGTTTTGAAAAAATAAACTGTTTTTTCAAAACAAATTGCTTGAATAATTTTTTTTTTGTTCAAATTGCTTTTTTACAATTGCTTTTGTAAAACATAGCATATAAGAATGAATAAAGGCGCATATAAAAATGAATAAATGTGCATATAAGAATGAATAAATGCGCATATAAAAATAAATAAATGCGCATATAAGAATGAATAAAGGCGCATATAAAAATGAACAAATGCGCATATAAGAATGAATAAATGCGCATTAAGAATGAATAAAGGCGCATATAAAAATGAATAAATGCGCATATAAGAATGAATAAAGGCGCATATAAAAATAAATAGACGCGCATATAAGAATGAATAAAGGCGCATATAAAAATGAATAGACGCGCATATAAGAATGAATAACCCTGTAGCATATTTTAAAAAACTCATAGAGACAGCTTTTTAAGTATTTTAAAAACCATAAGTGCACATTTTCCTTGATATTAGCAAAGCAATTTCCTAATATGTTATTAAAATGTGAACTTTAATTTTTTAGAAAAAGAAAAATATGAAGATAAACATAAAAAATGATTGCTGCCCCAATGTGTGTGTGTATATATATATATATATATATATATATATATATATATATATATATATATATATATATATATATATATATATATATATATATATATATATATATATATATGTATATATATATAATTTTATTACAGTATTATTATTTTTCATATGTTATTTTGTATATTATTATATTTTCATGAAATAAAGACTTAATTTCATTCTACTTTATCATATATATATATATATATATATATATATATATATATATATATATATATATATATATATATATATATATATATATGTATATATATATATAATTTTATTACAGTATTATTATTTTTCATATGTTATTTTGTATATTATTATATTTTCATGAAATAAAGACTTAATTTCATTCTACTTTATCATATATATATATATATATATATATATATATATATATATATATATATATATATATATATATAATAATAATAATAATAATAATAATAATAATAATAATAATAATAATAATAATAGCAATAATAATAATAGCAATAATAACTTTATAGCTATTGGAAGCAAAGCGTTTATAGATGAAGAAGGTTTCAAGACAATTTATTTTCTAGGGCTGGAACAACTTGATAGTAAGTATTAAAATGTTTAAGGGTTTTAGTTTTGGAGCGTATATATTTAATTTTGAATAAATGTTTTATTTAAACTCAAACTTTTTTTGTTTATATGTATATATATTTAAAACATTTTGTAGAATTTATATCTAACTTTATAGCAATTTTTATGGGGCATAGAACTATTTACTCTTTTCTCCAATAAATTAGATTTCTCTCTCTCTCTCTCTCTCTCTCTCTCTCTCTCTTTTTCTCTCTCAAATATATATATATTTTGTGATTATTGTAATAGCATAAAATAAGTAATTTTAAAAATAACACGATATTTTTTATTCTTGACATTTTGTAAAATTTATTTACATTTTTAAAAGATTATTTTAAAATAATAAAACTCTGAAATAAATATTAAAAAATAGAAGTTTTTACAGAGAAATAATAATGGACAAAAATTATACATAATAAACCAATATATTTATTACAAAATAACTGGGTAAATAACCAATCAAATTAACAAACTGTCAAAATAATAATAATAATAATAATAATAATAATAATAAACTGACAGTAAAATTAAATAGATAAGTATATAGTGTAATGTGAAGTTTGTTTATTAAGTGAGGGACTTTCCCATTTAATGTGGAGGGCTTCTTTTATCTTTAATTTGTATTTGGTTATGGCATTATCCAAAATCTCAAAAGAGTCACAGTTAGCTAGATTTTTGCAATTAGTAGATAAATTTAAGTGTTTAAATATATGAGGTTGTTAATCACTTTTAAGGTACTCATTTATTCTAGTTGCCAAATGTCAGGTTTCTCCAATATAACTGGCATTACAGCCAGCGCAAAAAAATTAATAGACAACATGAGATTTAAGCAGTTTAGAAAGTGACTCTTTTAAACAAAAACAATCTTGTATTTTATTAGTAGTGAAAATTAATTTTATTAGAACATCCTTGCAATATTTATGAACAATTTTTGAAATTTTCATTTTAGTATAATAAGAGTACATTCCAATGTATGGAAGCTTAAAGTATCTTATATTTAAGCTATTAATAATGTTAGAAACAGATGGGTTCATTTTCTTATCAATATAGGATTTAATTTCAGAGTCTATAATTTTTGGTGGAAATTTATTATTTTGTAAAACTAATGAAAGGTTATTAATATCTTTATCAAAATCAACTCTGAAATAACGAACAAGTCCAAATTTGTGCCAAGAAGGAATAAAACTTAAAAATTTTTGTAAAAGACCTGTATATGTTTTTTTCTGATAAACTGAAGTCGAAAACGAATTGGATTTTTTAATAAGTACATCTAAAAAGGCAATCTGGTTATCTTGCTTTTTTTCCATATTAAATTTTAAATTTTTATGTAGTTTATTGAGGTGTTTGAAAAATTCTTGAGCTTCATATTCAGAATTAAAAATAGCAATTATGTCATCCACATACCATTTATAAAATAATGGTGCTGTAAAGGAGAAGTTATTGACCTAAGTTTGTTCATGAAATCCGACAAAAATATTAGCTAAGATAGGCGCTAAAGGAGAACCCATAGCAACACCATCTGTTTAATCGTAATATTTTACGTCAAATAAAAAATATGAACTGGATGTGGAAATCTGAAGTAATTTTTTAAAGTGAATTATTGAAAAACGTTTTGCATTAATTTATCTTTAAAAAATAAATCAGTTGCTATGTTGGTGGTTTTCTTAAGTGGAATATTCGTGAACAAACTTTCAACATTAGAAGAAACAATAAATTTTACATTAGTACAATAGTTACATTAGTTTGTTTTTAGTCTAAAATGCAAAATTGTTTATGTATATATGAGGAGACAATAAATGAGAAAGATGTTTAGTAATCCTCTTTTAATTCTTTAAACTTAGTCTTATTACTTATAATATTATGTAATGAATTTATATAATTTATTAAGAACGATTATACCATTTCCTTTGTTGGGTCTTGTAATATATATATATATATATATATATATATATATATATATATATATATATATATATATATATATATATATATATATATATATATATATATATATATATATATATATATATTATATATATATATATATGTACATATATATATATATATATATATATATATATATATATATATATATATATATATATGTATGTACATAAATATATGTATATATATATAGTGCATACATATATCGTGTATATATATATATATATATATATATATATATATATATATCGTGTATATATATATTTATATAGATATATGTTTAATTTATATAGATATATATTTAATTTATATATGTATATATATATATATATATATATATATATATATATATATATATATATATATATATATTTAATTTATTAGAGAAAAGAATAAATAGTTCTATGCCCCATAAAAATTACCATAAAGTTGAATATAAATTCTATAAAATGTTTATAATACTTTATAAATCATATTTTATTGTATACATAAAATTTTGTAGTAAAAAAAATGTTTTTTTAATAATAAAAATTACTTTTATTTTTTTTATAGGACCAGACACTGATGTTCTCGTTAAAGCATCAATTGTAATTCTTAGAAAATGTTTTGTGCAGAAAATACCACTTTGTAGTTTATTGAGCCTTTATAAATTTCCTCTCCCACAAAGTTCTCATTTTGCTGAAATAGGCAATTGTTGTATTAAGTTTTCTTAAAGTTTCTTTATTTTAAATATGAAGTTTTAATTTTTTTCTACTTTTGTTTTACAGAAAATTTTTTATCTGTTCTCACTGTAAATGGAGATGAAATTGAGGAAGAAAATGCATACAAAGATACGCATGTCAATATTAGTATCTGTGATTACATGAATTTTATGCCTGAACTTAAAGAAAATAAAGAATGTTTCTTTTTTTTTTTTTTTGTTTAATATTTCTTTAATTTTAATTAAAAGTAATGATTTATTTTAGTTTTCTAAAATTAATTAAATACTTTATTTAATTTTAAAATTACAGTTCTCTAAGGAATTTTTTAAGAATGTTTATGTTACAAATTAGCAAGTTTACAGAAAGTTAATACTGGCATATTTGTCATAGTATTTAGCATTATTATTTTAAAATAAAAATATAGGAGAGACCGGGGCTATTTGCTTCTGTTTTTACTGTTTGTGCTCTGTAGCCCTTAAAATTTGGACCCTCAATAGTTTATTAATAAGTATTACTCTCTTCTGGGGCCTCATAATGTAGAAAAATTTTTTGACAACTTTTCCCACCCCAGGGTAAGTTGGCCCAAGCGCTAATAATGATTACTAAGGTATTACTAGGTGTAAAATTTATAGAATTTTTTCTACTTTTTATTTTAGCAATAATTTAAAGCCAAAAATTTGTTATTACTTAGTAAATAAGCTGGTGGTAAATAGGAGTAATTATAATAAAGCAAAACTTTTTTTCTAGTTAAATTTTACTTCTTTATTTCTTTTTACTTTGTAAAGTAAAATTGCAGTGAAGTTCTAAAAGTTATGTTTTTGTCTAAAAAAGCACATAAACCCCAATAGCTTTTATGTGTATGCGTATAAAAAATACCTCCTATGTGTATGTGTGAATCCTTACAATACTACAGTAAAAAATGAAATGGTTAAATACAAAGGTTTCTTGACATTTCTGGTACTATCTGATACAAAGTTCTGAAGATAAATGCAATATTGTCAACTTACCCCTGCTGCCAATTAGCCCTGGTTTCTCAAACTTATTACTGATTTTTATAGATATATAGTCTACTTAACAAAACTGCAATAAATGATTCAGTTATTCTGCATATAGTATATTGAATATACCATGATTTAAATATAAAGTAAGAAATGTAAACAGTTTTAACAAATAAATAACAATGTAGTTTTCTTACATAGGAGTTGCATTCACAACACAATGTTCACAAACAAAAATATTCAGGAAAAGATTTTGATGGAGAAGTTAAACAGTTAAAATTTTTTATAAAACTCTTTATTTATGCTTTAATTTTTTGTTTTTTTTCTTCATTCATTTATTACTTTGTTATAAGTGATATATTGTATGTTACTTGATAATAAATGTGTTTTATTTGATAATAACTAAATAAAGTTTCATGCTTAGTGCATGTAATAATTTAAAGTGTTAAAAGTTAACTTTTTTGGACCTAAAGAAAAACTAAAATGGTTAATAAGCTGTATTTGAATAAAAATAAGTTTAAAAAAGATTTTTTTTTAATTAAAAAAAATTATTCTACCCTCACATTTGAAAATGGAATATTCAAATTGATGGGTAATTAAAAGAACATTTATAAAAAACAACTAATAATAACAATTAAAAGGAACAATCGATTATAACACTTAAAAGGAACAACCAATAATAACACTTAAAAGGAACAATCAATAATAACAATTAAAAGAAACAACCAATATTAACACTTAAATTTTGTACATCTGAAGATTTAAAGATGTTACTAAAAATAAAAGAGTACATAGAGTTACCAAAATCGCCCAAAATCATTCACAAAAAAGTAATGGGTTATGCCAATAAAATAAGGAAGGAAGTTGTAAAGGAAATTTCACAGAATAAGCTCAATAAAAAAGCTTATAGCCTTACCACAGATAAATGGACATCAAATAAAAAACTGCTGGTATATAAATATTATTATTTATGGAAATGACGGTAATTTTTGGAATCTCGGATTGACTTGGATTCATGGATTCGCACCTGTTGAGGTATGTACAGAACTAATTGAAAAGAAGCTTAAAGATTTGTTAAATATTGTTTGCATAACATCAGAAAGAGCTGCCGTTAATAAGAGAACGGTAATCTTACTTAATTAAAATAATCAGTTATGTTTCATACATGGCATACAAAAGGCAATCATAAAAGTACTTTATAATATTAATTCAACAGATGTACAAGATGTTAATGAACATGATGGTAATGAATTACTTAATGTTGATTCTGATTATTCGGAAATTGAACTTGAAAATTTTGAAGTAGACCATGAAGATATCGACACTACCCAACTTGTACTACAAAACGCAGAGCTAAATTCTTTAATTACAAAATTTCGTAAAGTTTTAAAACTTTTCAGAAAATCACCAACCAAAAATGATAAACTACTGCAAATATATGTTATAGAAACTGTCTGAAAAGAACTTTCTTTAATTTTAGACTGTAAAACTAGATGGAGTAGTTTATTGAGCATGCTGGAAAGATTTTTAAAACTTAAAGATGCTATTTGAAAAAGTCTGATAGATTTAAAAACTGACATTGATTTTAATAAAAGTGAAGTAAAATTACTTTCAAATTTAATATCAAGCTTGCAACCTATTAGGTTGGCCGTTGAAACACTCTGCACTGAAAAGGTTAATTTATATGTAGACGATCTTACCTTAAAATTTATGTTAGACGAGTTAAGAAACCAAAACACTTTTTTAAGTATTGCACTAAAATATGAATTAATAAGTTGTATTAAAGAAAGAAGAATGATAATTTCAGACATGTTACACTATATAACAGACCCTAATGATATTATTTCTATTAAAGAGAATTATGGCTTATATAATATCAGTAGTAAAGCCATAATTTGAAAACTATTGTTGACATTGTAGAAAATATTTTGTACAATAATGTGAGAGTCTGGTGAGAGTATTCAAAGACATCTAAATGAATCAGATTCAGATTTAAATAATGACCTCATTACTCTTAAACCAAATACTGATTTTTCTATGAAGGAAAAACTTCATAATTTTTTTTAAAAACAAGCGGACAAGAATAAAGAAAGTAACACAAAAGGTCTAAAAGAAGTTATAAAAAAATAGTTGGAGTACTTTCGACAAGAAAATACATGAGGGAAGTACATTTAAATAGTTTTTGACTATTTGATGACCAACAAGTCAAATGGTCCAACACTTGTTGGACCATTCGTCCAACTAGTGTTGAACCTGAAAGAGTATTTTCAGGAACTGGGTAATTCGTATTAAAATTAGGTCTCGGTTAGGAGACAAGACATTGGATAGTTTAAGCTTTCTACGAAGCTACTTTTTGAAAAATTATATCTTATAAAAGTTTTATTGATTTGTTGATATATAAAGTTTATTGGTAATTTACCGATTTACCTGTATTACAATTTTCATTTATCAAATTACTGGTAAATCAAAAAGTCTGTAAGTTTACATTTCCTACTTAAATGGAACAACCAATAACAATTAAAAGGAACTAGAAATAATAATATTTTAAAAAAACAGCCAATAATAACACTTTATGAACAAACAATAATAACAATTAAAAATACTACTGATTGATGATTTTTTTATTATTTTGATAAAATTTAATCATCCAGAGACTCTAGATGTTGAATTAAGTTGTTACTTGTGTGGTATTTTTTAATGCAATAAAACCTGTTACATATCGCTTGTTTGGTGAAAGCAATTTTGAGTTTTTAAACTAGTACCACTTACTCTATTAACTTTTTGAAGCTTTGCTTAAAATTTGATGGCACTTTGCACAATTAACTTGGTTTGCTGCTGTTGTTGTTGAAGTTTCTGTGGTTTCTTGTTTTATTTGCTGCTTGTTGTTAAACTTACATTGTTTTATAGTTTGCTTTGCCACTTTAGTGCTGTCAACATCTTTCAATTTCTTAATATTTTAGGTTTATTGTGATAATCCCCTTCAAACCTTGAGATGTTTTCATTTACTGCTACATGCAATTCGGTTGGTTACAATTTTTTCTACTTCTTTTTGAGTTTTCTTTTAAATGGCCAGAATACTACAATATTGAAGGCAAGTTGATTATGGATTTGACTGTATAGCGAATGCTACACAGCAAATCTAATACTGCAAATGCTGATATAAAATGTTGTTGGTGTAAATTCAGGAGGCAGTGGCTTAAATAGTCACTGGTGGTTGTAGTGGTACTGGCATAGGTTTTAGTGGTTGAGAAGTCTCAGATTGGTGTTTAAAATGTATTAGCGATTTCAATCTTTGACTGATTGATTTTTTTGATTTTGAGCAAAAACAAACAAGTATTTTAAAGTCTAGTGACTTTTTGCATGTAAAGCTTCACCAGAGTTGAAGTGTTTAGCTTACAGTTGACAAATATTTTTTTAAGAAATATTTAATTCAAATATTTAATTAAATATTTAATTTTGAAAAAAGTTTTTTGATCAAAATAAAAATCCAGGATAAATTTTTTACTGATTTTTCTTTTGAGAGTTTTATGGTTTTTATTTTACAAAA
>NC_061167.1:33870582-33885582 GCF_022113875.1 Hydra vulgaris | reverse complement strand
TAATTTAGGAAAGTATTTACTTTAATGGATTGAACAATGTCTTCCACCCGCAACTATAATTACAAAAATTAGCAGGCCCTATTATTATTCAAAAAAAAAGTTTTTCAAAATTATGTGATGTAGGTACTCAAATAAAGCGAAATTTTATAAAAATTTCGAAAATAATAATTTTTTCATATAAAAACTATTATTATAGATTTTATTGCATAATAACATATTTTTATAACTAAAAGTAAAAAAGGTGCATTTTTACATGTTTTTAAATAACAATTTTTTCTGCAATATGATTTTTATAAAACGATTATTATTTTAATAAATTTTATAAAATTTCGCTTCTTTTGAGTACCAGGTTTGACCTACTATTGAAAAACTTTTTTTCTCCAAAATATTAGGGTATCGGTAATCCCAATAAAGTTGCGCCCTTTAAATCTATCACAGTCATTCTCATATTTGATAGTATCAATATTAATAACTATTAGCAATGTTTAGAGCCTGTAACAAGAAAAATTTTACGACCCACCCTAATATATATATATATATATATATATATATATATATATATATATATATATATATATATATATATATATATATATATATATATATATATATATATGTATATATATATATTTTTAATATATATATATATATATATATATATATATATATATATATATATATATATATATATATATATATATATATATATGTATATATATATATATATATATATATATGTATATATATATGTATATATATATATATATTTTTAATCTCAATAATTAGCATAACTTAATAATAATTAGCATAAATTTTCTCAAGTTTTATAATTGTTTAGAAAGCTTAGAGGGAACTTTTTAAAAGTAGGGTTACTTAAATTGTTTTTTTTTTTTTTTGTAAATCAAATTCGATTTTGTTGTGGAGCATGAAATCTAATAAAGTTAAATCTAATTTATAAACAAGATTAAATTTAAATTAATTTATAATGATAAATTAAATTTAATAAACAAAAAATGAGTTTTTAATGTGAAAATTTATTTTTATAGAGAAAAAAGTCCTTTTCAACATATCTCTTCATTTCTTATTAATCCAACATTTGATTACATGTCTCCTAATCAACCAGAACCTCTTTTAGAAAGGAAGCCATATTTACTTCGGTAAGTGAAGGATAGAATTATCTTATAAAATTTCAAAGTGACTTCTTATTTATTAGCTATGATTATGGTTTGTTTACTAGTTTAAGGGTTTCTAGAGGGTTTTAAAGTTTATGTTTTGAAAGCTTCTCTGTTTCTCCTCTGTTTTCAAGTTTTATTTCATTTTTAAGATGTTTACTATATTTTGAGATTTGATCTGAGATCATTTGTTTGTAAGAATCAGAAAAGCAACATTTATTGGCTGAGATTTTAAAGGTTTCAGGAGATATGGGTGTGCAGTGGGTGTCAGTGTTTAGTGGGTATCAGATCAACACAATAGTGCAAAAAATTAAAATCTCAAGTGACTGGAAGTTTAGATAATGATGGATGTTAGGAATCAGACTGTAAAGAATCTGTAATACACTCTAGAATGCAAATTATACGAGGAATAAAGTTTTATAATTATGTAATGAAGGTTTTGGCAATAGTTTTTGCTAGCATAAGAAGGAGTGTATCAATAACAATCAGTTTGGTTTTATTCCAGAAAAGGAAATAACAGATGAAATATTTGTTGTAAGGCAATTTCAAGAAAGGCTTTTGGAAAAAAAAAAATTTTGCGGATTGAATTAGTTTACTTTATAAAAGCTTTCAACAAAGTAGCAAATAACACATAAAAGTTTGAAAGGGTGACAATAAAAATGTAATTATTGACATGCATTTAGCTTTTAATTTTGTTCGTTTTGAGTGTAAAAAATCTAGTTTTAGTGAATACATAGATGTCAAAAAAAAAAAAAAGATTTGAAATAGTGGAAAATGTTAGCTTGTGTTAGTCATTTTTTTTTATCTCAAATAGATTAACTGGTGGAGCACAAGATGCATCAACAGTAAGAGCAATATTTTCCTGGGCCAAGTAATGCAATATCATATGCAATATCATTAAAATTTATAAATACGTAATCAGTAGTAGCAGCTGTGGATATTAGTAATTTATTAATATTGATGGAAGTTTCATAGTTTATAGTTATACAAAATTGAAGCTTTTTTTAATTTTAAACCAATTTTTAAAGAAATATTTATTTGTCAATTCTTTATATTTTATGTGATTGAAAAAAAAAAAAAAAACTTAAGACAACTTTTATTTCATGGGCCATGACATGGACCAAGTTTAAGGTCATTTTCATCTTTACAATTTTTGCATGAATATTATGAAAGTAAAAAAAAAAATTATATTATAAAGTTTATTGTCAAAGTTTAAATGTTTAAAATAAATTTAATTTTTTATAATTTAATTTTTTCATTCAATTTTAAGATTTTATTGCTCTTTAATTCATTTTTTGCAATAAATAATTGCATGCAACATTTTATATTTTATTCCAATTGCATTCAACATTTTATGCCATATTGAACTATAAAGTAGTTGCATTCAACATTTTATGCCAAGTTGCATTGTAAAATTATTTTTTTAAAAAAAATTATTTTTGTTTGTTAAAGTATTTTTTTTCTTTTTTCTAGATATAAAATATTTGAAGACTTCCAAAGAATCATTTTTCCAGATACTATCATAAATCGCACAGTGTTTGATTTAGATGAGCTTACTCATGAAATATACCCTTCTGGCAATAGTGCTGACTGTGAAAATGAATCATTGAAACCTGACAAATATTTTTGTAATCTGAAGCCTAACCTTAAAACACATTCCTCTTTAAGGTAAGTGCTCAATAAGATTTAATTTTTAAATTAGATATTTTCATTGTTCAAGTCTTTAATTAGGTAATTGTTTAATTAGTTGTTCAAATCGTAAAATTATTTTATTGTTCAAGTTATTATAAAAGGTTGTTTTACAAGAAGTAGTTTTAGCCTTTGTTAATATTAAGTGACATTCACAAGTAATTTTTAAAAATCTAATTAATGAAAATATAAAATAATTCTTAACTTCTTAATTATAATTTAATATTTTACTAGCTTTTTTTTTTTTTTTTTTTTTTTATATACTTTTAGAAGTTTATCGGGGCCAATTCAATTAGAAATTATTAAAAACAATCCTTTGACATTTGAGTCTCGCTTCGAAAGTGGTAATCTTCGAAAAGCAATACAGGTTACATTGTTAAATTATGGTTCAAGTATATCTGTAAGGTTTTGTGTAAATATTGCTCAATAGTAATAGAAATAGATATAGGAATTAAAAAAAATTCAATATAAATATAAATTAGAACTGGTTTTTCAAAAATACTTATTGAAAAGTAAAAACAGGGAATAGAGAGCTCTGGGATGAATTGAATTATTATATTATTATTGTTATTTTAATTATTTTTGTAATTTCTGTTATTATTATTATTATTATTATTATTATTATTATTTGGTACTCCTTTGATCCGGTTTCTGTTTGAGTGACAATATTCTTGTCAATTAATTATATTTGTTCTTAATGATATTTCATAATAATTTTTGTTATTATTATTATCAATAATATTATATTATTCTTAAATTATTGTAAGTATTTTAGAGGAAAATAAATATCTTGTTGTTTGTTGTTGTTGTTATAAATAATAATTGTTTATAAAAAGAAAAATTTTTAGGTTAGAAGTCATGAGTATGATTTACTACTGAATGCTGACATCAACACAAGCGGTCATCATCAATGGTTTTATTTTCAAGTATTTTTTTTTTTTTGTAGTTTCCATCTACCTTTGATTACAGTATTTAATATATAGTGTAAAAGAAATAAAAGTTTGGTTTAAATAAAATAATCTAAGACTAAAACTAGGAACTAAATATAAGAAAACTAAGAGGTAAGCAGAATAATTAAACCGACCTCCCCTTCTTCATCTAATAGGCTGGCATAAATGTAAACCTGTGTTACATTGTTTCCTGCCTATGATAATGAAAGCTGGATCTTTTTGACTCTACTAGAGTAGATAGAATAGATTTTAGCTTGCACCACTTTGATGGTGGCTATGCAACTCTTCCTCTTATCTCCTTATAAGGATACAGTTCTTAAGCTCAGTTTAATGGTGTCCTTGTTAATACTTTTGGTGTATATTATGAGGCGACATAAGGATTCCTAAGTTTATTTAATTGCGGAAGCACATTCTTTAATGTGCTTCCGTTTAGCACCTTTTCACTCTATCATCATTCTCTTTGTTCTTTATAGTTCTTCTTCTCAAGTCTGCACTATGCAAATTGACCATGCCTTTCTTCTTTACCCCTCTGCCAATATTGTTGTTATTGGTGACTTTAATGCTCATCACACTGAATGACTTGGCTCTAACACCACTGATCTTACTGGCACTTAAGCCTATAACTTCTGCATTTCTGAATCTCTTAGTCATATAGTTAACTTTGTGAAACATGTTTTCCTGACAACCCTAATCATTTACCTTCACTGCTAGATTTGTGTCTTGTCTCTGACCCTAGTTTGTGTTCAGTTTCTCCTTTTGCTGAAGGTGGTTCTGACCATGCAATGATCTCTATAAATCTTCCATCTCGTACTTCTTTGGACTCACCCTATCATCGGACTACTTATTACTACCCTAAAGCTGACTGGGATTCTATTTATAATTTTCTGTGACTGTCCTTGGGCTGATGTCTTTACTCTCTCAGCTGATAAATGTGCCTCCTACATAACCTTCTGGATTCAGGCAAGAATGGGAACTTTTATTCCTTCTCATCAGTTCCAAGTCAAGTCTCATTTTACACCATGGTTTTTAACTTCTTGTGCAGCTGCTATATTTTTTTGTTTTATTTTCATTTTCATTTTCTCATTTTTTTCGGCTTTTTCAAACAAATAGTTCTCCTAAAAATAAACAGCTATTTATTATTGCAAGAAATCAATGTAAAAAAGTGTTGTCTGATGCTAAAATCCATTAATCTCAGTTTACTAAATCCTGTATCTTATTTCTTATTACTAAATCCCATATCTTATTATCTTATTTCAGAATTTAGGCTCTAGAGACTTTTTGAAAATCTTCAACAGTGTCATTAACAAGGGTTTTCAAATTTGATCTCACTTTTGTAACAGATTGGGGTCTACAGTGGCTTGTGAATTTTTACTCCAACAAAATCAGTTATTTACTGCAAACAACTATCACAATACTGACAACATTCTTATATTAATTAATGGCAATCCTCCCACTGAGTCTTCTTCTTGGATTATCATTCACTACTGACCTTTTATCGAAACCATATATACAATTGATTGCTAAATTAACACCTGCTAAGGTTGCTTCTTTTTATCGTGATTTCCTTACTCCTGATTATATTCTCTACTTCAACAAATCTCTTATTCGTCCCTATATTGAATACTGTTTTCATATTTAAGCTGGTTTTTCAAATGATGCTCTTTCTCTTTCTGCATCTCTTTCTCTTTTCTACAAATACTATCATGTTTGCTGCTCAATGGCGCTATCATCTCTAGTTCCATCAACTAAAACTCGTTCTTGCTTGACTTCTCATTCAGCAAAGTCTCATTCTTTTACTGTATCTGTCCTTTTATGCTCTAAAAAATTTTATTCATCTAGTTTTTTCAACCTTATGGAACTCTTGCCCATCTTCATTTTTTCCTGACTCACACAACCTACAACTTTTAAAGTCTTTTGTCAACCCTTTCTTTGCTCTCTAACTTTATCCTTTTTTTTGCTAGTAACTCTCAGCTTAATAGTGTCCTTGTTGGGAGTAAATCACAATAAAAAAATAAATTTTTTTTTTTTTTTTTTTTGGAATAATTATGATTCCAGTTAATTCATTAAAGAATTGTATTAACTTAAATTTTAAAATAAAAAAAAGTATATATATATATATATATATATATATATATATATATATATATATATATATATATATATATATATATATATATATATATATATATATATATATATATATATATATATATATATATATATATATATATATATATATATATTTAAAAGGTGTGACCTTGCTTTATTTTTAACTTTTTATCTAACTACTGATTCAGAATCCTATTTTTCAAAAAAACTTATAAAAACTTGTTTATCAAATTGGACTTCCTCATCAACAGAGTTGTTAATAATGTATTTTGTAATTAGGCAGCAATTATGAATCTTGTGGTATAATGTTTTTTTAGGGAGGGCAAAGTTGTAAAAAAAACAATTTAAGAATGCTTATCTTATTTTTGATTGATTATGCAAAATCAAAAGGTTAATTTGAAAATACATTGTGTTTTTAACATGCTACCTAAAAATGACGAAGATTTTTTAAATTTACTTGTCAAGCAGCTTTTTAGGTTTTTAGCTAATTGTGGGTTAAGTACAACTGAACATAAAGTCAAGCTTGTTGTTAGAGTATTTACTGCAATGGAATTATAAATGTTATTAAGACAGCATAAAAACAGGAAAAAAACTTAAACAATCACATATCTATAAACTAAAACCTTTAGATCTAAATGACCTATGTACTTATGGAAAACAGAAAAGACTTAGTAGCTGAGTGGTCTAGTATTATATATGGGAAATATTTTTTTGTAAATCCTTAAAAAAAAAACTTTTATTTGGAATATATTGGCAAGTACAAAGATTAAAAAGCATTTTCATTTTTTGATAGTGGTTTTGTAGGCCCTTTATGCACTTTAGTTTTTTAAAAGATATTTTGTTTGCATATTCTAAAGTTGTAGTTCACAAAAAATCGAGGAAAAAAAAAATTAGGATTGCCTTTAGTAGGAATGACTTTCTGCTTGATGTTCATACATGGTTGGTGCTTTTGAAGTTTGCAACCATATCATTACCACTCTTTATAAAATGGAATATGCTAGCCACAAAGGTTGTTGTAATCCAGCATGTACTGAACAAGCATGTGTCTGGAATAGATCCTCTCAAAAAGGTATCAAACCATGTTTAATAACCGGCCTAGTTGTTAAAAAAAAGAATAGCATATAATGAATCAAATCATATTAATAATAAGGAAAAAACACAAGTGAATGCATTGGAAGATTTTGATCCAAGAATTGAAATTCATGGTTTAATAACTTTAACTAAACTTTAATAAACATTCATTTGAAACTTTTTAAACAACATCTGTATATCCGAGCCTTCTGCTGTAATGTTTAAATCAAAGTTAAAACATTAAATAGAAAAAATGGTATGAACAGATAAAACAACTAAAAATATAACGCTAGAGATCAAGCTAAAAACATGGTTTCAAATGAGAAAGGAATAATAACTGCATCCAAACATCACAATATATATACCAAAGTTAACAGTCTTTCTAGAAATACCAGTTCTAAAAGGCCTAAAACCTCTTGTTGTTGATATAAATATTACACTCAAATTAATTCCCAAATGGTAAATTAAATCACAGATTGTCATAATTTAATGTTTGAACCTTTTAAAGACTTAAATGTTGAATTAGCCAAATTTGATCAAGAGCTCTGGGATAAGGTGAAAACAAATTTAGATATTTTTTCCAAAACGTGTTTCTCCAGTATTATTATTAGTAACTATAACATTCTGTGGAAAGTGTGATAAATCAATACTTAAAGAGCCATAAATCAGTGCTGATGAATTTGATGAAGTAGTGTTAAGTGTAAAAAATGTTGTGCTTTGTTCCACTGTTCTTGTCAAAATTTAAACGAAGAGGTTTAAATTTATTAGCAGATTGAGAATGGATTTGTTATATGTGCTCCATGTCTACTTTGTGTTTCAATCTTCAATAATGTTTTTATATGTGTTACATGATTTCAATCAATCATACGATAAATTATTTACTGGAAAAATAAATTAGAAAAACTCGTTAGTCGCTTGTATTTTAGTTTATTTTCTTTAATTGTCTCAAACATAATTTGAGACAATTAATTTTTATGGGAATGTAGATAACCATACTTTTGTTATAATATCTTCTTTAGCAATATTTAAAATTTCTTTATTTTCTCTTTTTATTCTTCTAGCTGCAGTTGAGAGACTTGATTTGATGGCGTTCATGTCTACTCCTGCAGCTTGAACAACCACCGCTGTAATTCTCTGCAGAACCACAGGAGAGATGTTATTAACAGTTGTTATTAAATATCTTAAGTAATATTGGCCTGAATTTTTGTATTGCTTGGTTTATTTTTTCTTTTTATCCATTCACCTGGCTCAAAGTCATAATTAGAAAAGTTATCTGAACTTAGTTCATCATTATTGTTAACGTCTTCTTTGTAAAATTTTAGAATTTTACTCGGAGATCCATTTTTCATTGCATTTTTGCACTTCTTTATATTTAATGGTTTTACCTTACATAAAAATATATTTATTAGTTATAAGTTGTTAGATTGACAAAAACACAAAGTTAGAGCATATTTAATAAATTTATCAAACTATAAAGAGTATATTATTTAAAGACTAAATATGTGGATGAGAATCAACATAGTGTAAGTCAAAAAACAAAATAAAGTTAATTAAATCAATATTTTATGTACTAATGCTTCACTCCATATAATAAAGTAACTCAATAGTTCATCTACCCTGAGAACATTTTATTTAGTCTGACGCAAAACTGCCTAAACATTTGAAAAAAATAAAATTTACACTATGCAAATTCTCACAACCAAAACATAATCAAATTACTTTCTTAGTATATTTAGTGTCTAGAGGATCCAAATGATATAATCTTGGACTTTCTTGATCTTCGAAGAATTGTAAATCTTTGATTTTAGATTCATTGAGTCTTAGTTTGTCACTTTGAATAAAATCTTTTAGTTCTGGAATTCCTATCCTAAAAATGCGTTTATTAAAATTCTCAAATCCTACTTGATTTTTAATATCTTGTTTTGAGTTCTTTTTGACATTCTTTAATAAATTTGAATACTTTTGCTCAAGGTTTTTTAAACATTTTTGAATATTTACGTTGCTAATAACTATAAACCCTGTTTTAATCCATGGATGTTTTATTTTCGCCATGATACATTCACATTCAACTAGTTGACACCTATCAACTTTTAAGTTGACACCTATCAACCTTTAAGTTGACACCTATCAACCTTTAAGTTGACACCTATCAATCTTTAAGTTGACACCTATCAACCTTTAAGTTGACACCTATCAACCTTTAAGTTGACACCTATCAACCTTTAAGTTGACACCTATCAACCTTTAAGACTTTGGAGGACAATAAAGAATATCAAACTTTTTTGTTATTCGATTTAGCAAATTTGATTTTAAATATTTAAAGTGTTGCAAGATATCCATATCCGTAGAAAGTTGCGTTCCTAAACTATATAGGTTTTTTTATTAAAATAGCATTACCAATACTATATAAATGATATAAATAAGCGCGCATTATTTATCTTACAGAGTATAATAGTGAGATGGTATCGATATTGAGATCAAAATGTGTTTTAGTGACCATGACTTCTTTTCAGGTAAATACAAAATATCATAAAACCAAATCGATAACTGTACATTATTTCTATTTCTATTTAACACATACCTGAAATGGCAGGGATAGCTTTATCGATAATATAAAAAATCTCATCTAAAGATCTCAAACTGTTATTGTGCAAAATCTTGTGTTTCTGATAACTCTTTGTTTTTCACTCATATCAATACTTGTTCAGTAACTGAACATTTTAAGTAACTGAGTTACTTAAAGTTTTATTTTGAATTTTAAAATTCAAAATCAAAAATGTCACTTTCAAATTTTAAATCAATGTAGAGGGTTCATATTAATTGTGTTTTATTTAAAAATAAATTCATAGGAAACTTTAAAAAGAACATAAAGTGTAATGGCTTGCTATTTATTTTATTTTGGGAAATGGCAGGCGGAGGGGGATGGAAGAATGTCAAAGAAACTTACCTTCAAATACGTAACTAATTAAAGTAGCAAGTAATGTACAATATTTTTAACCAAAAAACATTTTTATTATATTAGAAAAAATGTATTTGTATATTCCAAATGCTTTCTTAATATCACAATAAAAGTCATAAATTTTGAAAATTTATGGATAATTTATATGGATAATAATGGATAATAATAAATGCTCGGTAATAAAACAAAAACAAATATAGGTATGATTTTAAATGGAAAATATATGTAGTGTAGGCCCTTTTTTTTTAAATTCAGCCAAATTGGTTTATATTAGACCCTCCCTCGACATCACTGAAATCAGCAACTTTTGACAAAAAAATGGATATTTTTCTCGCAAAAACGAGTCTTGAGGGAGGGTCTAGAGTAGTCAGAAAATGCCCAGTATACTTTAAAACCTACTTTCTATATATTTGCACTAAATTTAATGAGATTAAATTTAGTGCAAATATATAGCGTATTTTTGTTTTAAAAATTCTCTCATTCTGAATCACCCTAATATAATATAATATAATATATATATATATATATATATATATATATATATATATATATATATATATATATATATATATATATATATATATATATATACATATATATATATATATATATATATATATATATATATATATATATATATATATATATATATATATATATATATATATATATATATATATATATATATATAATTTTGTTTATTTAGATTAGTAATATGGAACCAAATGTACCTTACAGATTCAATATTATTAACTGTGAAAAAGCAAACAGTCAGTTCAACTTTGGTACGATTGCTAATATACTATATGTAAGACTGACATGTTTTTTTTGTATTGCAGTGCTGTTTTTTAACTATTTGAGAGCTCTATAGCCCAGTCCCTTTTTTCCTGTAATTTTTGTACTGTATTATGTTTTTTGTTACTTTTCTAAACAAAATGCTTTCAAAACTTTTATTAGATATTTTTGACACAGTTTAATTATTTTAAAAATTTAAAATTTCTGTAAAATTTTCTATGAGAGATAAAGTGTAAGTTGTTTATAAGATTTGTGGCGCATCTATTTTTCTGAAGAATTTAAAGCCAATGTTTTTGTATCACTGTTTTTTGTTTGTTTTTTTTACAATTTTGTAATAAAAAATTATTACAAAAATTACTTTTTTTTTTTAATGTTTTTTCAATTTTTTTTTTGTTACTTTATGTATTTTGCACTGTTCAATTTTTTTTTACTTAAAAAAAAAAAATAAAAAAATAAAAATTTAAATTGTACATATAATAATTAATTTTTTTTCAGGGATGCAACCATTGCTTTATTCTATGAGACAATCACAAAGAAGACAAGGATGGATAAGAGCTGGGACCAATATATGCTATTACAAAAATTTCTATGTCAAAGGCTTGTCATCACATAAACACTACCATACAGCTACTTTTACAATATCGTTTCCACATGCAAAAGATACATGTTATCTAGCATACCATTATCCTTATACTTATTCTCTTTTAAAGGTTAGTTTAGACATTTAGAGAGAAAAATATTTCTTTTTTTCTTCATATTTTTTTTTATATTTTTTTAAAAAAACTTTTTTTACATTTATGTATACTATATATATATATATATATATATATATATATATTATATATATATATATATATATATATATATATATATATATATATATATATATATATATATATATATATATATATACAAACATATCGTTTTTTTTAATGTTTTTTTTTAAATATATTATTAATATATTTATTTAAACAAGTGACACACACAAATATTACAATTAAATATATATATATACATATATATATATATATACACATATATATATATACACACATATATATATATATATATATATATATATATATATATATATATATATATATATATATACACATATATATATATGCACACACACGCATACATATATAAATATTTATATATATATACATATATATATATATATATATATATATATATATATATATATATATATATATATATATATATATATATACATATATATATATACATATATATACATATATATATATATATATATATATATATATATATATATATATATATATATATATATATATATATATATATATATATATATATATATATATATATATTTATATACTAATTCTTATTTAGAACCATCTTCAACATATCGAAGATTTTTTAGATCCATCAATTTTTTATTGTCAACAAGTTCTTTGTAGTTCTTTAGCTGGGAACAAAGTACCTTTAGTCACCATAACATCAAAAGAAATAGATGAAAAAGAAAAGGTGTATGTGTTTCTGACTGCCAGAGTACATCCAGGAGAAACAAATTCAAGTTGGATAATGAAAGGTGTTATATGCAATAATATTAAAACGTTTTTGCTAGCTAAACGTATTTACAACCATTTATTGTTTTATCTACTTTTTTTTTTTTTTTTTTATTTTACTTCACCTCCTCAAGGCCGAGAAGGCCACTACAGACGAGGAGGCTACTTATTTTGTGGCTATAACCCTCTCTCAACTCTATAACTCCGAAACACGAACCTTGACGAACAAGGCTGCTGCGCGGAGAAACGAGTTGAGCGCGGTACTACCAGGGACGTGGTGGGGATCGAACTCGGAACCACTCGTTTATGAAGCGAGTTTATGAAACTTACCTAAAATATTTAAAAAGATTAAGCATAAATTAATATTTATTTATATGATTTATGTTATAAAATAAAATTTATTTATATGATTTATGTTATATTAAAACTTATTTAATAAAAATATAAATTATTTTTTTTAACAGTAAAAAAATAATGTTAGACATTTTTAAAAATAATTTTAATAACATTGTTAAACATTATTGGTTCAAAAAAATAATTTTTTTTTAATAACATTGTTAAACATTAGTTCAAAAGGAAAAAATTGTATAAACATTTAGAACATAACAAAATAATTGTTTAATCATTTTAAAAATGGTATTAAAAGTCTTGTTTATTCTATTAATATAGTGTAATATTTTGATATGTTTCAGGAATATTGGACTTTCTCACAAGTAACTCTGAGGAAGCGTGCTCTTTGAGATCTGCTGTTGTTTTTAAAATTGTTCCTATGCTTAACCCAGATGGTGTTATAAATGGATGGTGAGATTTTTAGCAATTTATTTTATAAATAGTTTAATAAAAACAGTTTCTATTTTTAAGTTTTTTTACTTTGAAAACCAGGTTGACTAAATGTATGTATGTTTGTATGTATGTATGTATGTATGTATGTATGTATGTATGTATGTATGTATGTATGTATGTATGTATGTATGTATGTATGTATGTATGTATGTATGTATGTATGTATGTATGTATGTATGTATGTATGTATGTATGTATGTATGTATGTATGTATGTATGTATGTATGTATATATATATGTTTGTACCAGGATGTTACCTAGCCTGATGATACCGCATTTAACACAGGATTCCCAAAGGTTCAAAAGATTGCAGCAAAAAAATATATCAGGCTTAGATTTTAAGTGTTATGCTAGATACATAGAAAACTTTAAAATAAGTTGTTAATGTTTTTATATTTAAGAAATTAAAAATACTTTCGGTAAACTAAATTTGCTGGTAAAGTAAACCAAAAATAACACAAAATCAAAAATGAATCTTGCAATGAAGCGTATAATTTATGTTATATTTGCTTAAAACATAAAAGAAATATATATAAATTTTTTTTAAATTTTTTTATTTATTTTCAAATGCAAAAGTTTAGTTTACAAAAACTGTGTTTATAAATTGTAAAATTAATTATTTTTTTAAATTTACAAATACAAAATTTACATAAATTTTGTATTTAAAAAAAAAAAATTAATTTTGGTATTATATATATTTTTTTGTTTATTTTTTATTTAAGTGTGCTGACTAAATTTCCTTGCCGCCCTTGTGCAGTGAACAAATCTCACTCTGCCCTGTAAGAGTCTTGTTGGTTATTTAAATTAATTCTAAAATAGCATATTGCAACAAAAGTTTTTGTAACTAACTTTCTACAGGGTGTTCAAATTTGAATTAACTTTTTTAAATTTGTGCCATTTGTATTTTTCATGCAAAAATGATTTCTGTTTATTGATAGCTGTCAAGTATTAACATTGTGGTTAGTAAATATGGAGAAATATATACTTGAAAAATGCATCTTAATTGTTAAAAATTATTTTCAGTTTAGTAAAAATTATGCAGAGGTTAGAAGAAAGTATTTCCTACAAAATATGGAAAGTAATGTGAATAAGTTTGAGGAAACTGGTTCAATTCAAAATTAAAAAAAATAAAATTTTGTTTACATACCCACCAATTTCAAAATGACCTTCATCCCTAAAGATCATTTTGTTAAAAAAATTATCATCTTCTTCTTTTACAGCAAGAGCCTAATTAAGAAATGCATGACATAACCCATGATCACTTCCCTAGAAAATGTCAACGAAAGTGTTAGTGAAGCGCCTAACACATCAATTTGTCATCATTCACAGCAATTAGGCATAAAGCAAACCATTTAATTCAATATTTTGCATAAGGATCATCACCTAAAAGTTACAAGATACTGTTAACATAATAGTTATAACCAACTGATCATGGATGATTGGTTCATATTTCTCTGATTTTATCCGATTGGTCCATATTTCTCTGAAATTAATGCTGGACACACTGTTACCGTGAATGGTGCTTGTTGTGGAACAATGGTTAGTAACTTTTTGTTTGAGGAATTGGAACATAACAATGTGCAGAATAATGCAGAAGGATCAATAGGCGCAACATTTCATACAGCCACAGAAACAATCAATCTTTTAAAATAGAAATTTAGTGATCAAATAATTTCTGGAATAGAGGAACTGTTAACTGACCACCATGATCATGTGATCCAACACCATTAGATTTCTTTTTATGGGGTTTTTTTGAAAAGCCACGTTGCGTAAACTTGGTAATTAGTAATCCTCAAACCATTCAACATCTGCAAGTAAAAATAATCAAGCAAATTACTCAAATTGAACCACAATCCATC
>NC_061167.1:33608082-33865582 GCF_022113875.1 Hydra vulgaris | reverse complement strand
TTCTTCTGGAAACTTGTGGAACCTTCTGCATGCTTCTGGAAACTTTTAGAAACTTCTGGTTACTTCCTTTAATTATTAAAAAGCTTCCGTGGCATTGACACGGACCAGACTTAAGAAAATGAAACAAACCAAAAAAGTTGCACTTGTTTTGTCCGCTGCAAATGGCACTTGTCAACGAAATTCTGCCTGTGTGCTGTCACCTGTCAGCTGATTGCTCATATCATGGCATGCTATGACTCCAGACTCCTGAACTATTTGCTGTGGTAGTATAGTTCATTTCGTTTTTAAGACGTAAAATTAGGAACACTTTTTAGTATTGTTCGATGTTGGTTGCAAATGTTTTGCTGAACCTAAGCTCCCCCACACCCCCTAATTAGGGGGAGGCATAGCAAAGTTAAGGGGCCAATTCACAAATTTAGGGGCCCTTTTGCAAATGTAAGGAGCTTTTATATATATATATATAGTAAGACGCAACTGAAGAATTTTAAAATTATGGGGCCCTTATGCTGGAAAAAAGGGTCCACAGATCTAGTAGCCACAGCACTGATATATATATATATATATATATATATATATATATATATATATATATATATATATATATATATATATATATATATATATATATATATATAGCTTTTTTTTTTTGGCAATTCTTAAAAAGTAAAGTTTTCATTGTAAAGTACGTCACGCAAAGTTTGTCTTTTGAATCGTGATCATTTCGAGCATGATCATTTGCTCTTTCGCGATTTTTAGCGATTTTGCGATTTGGAGATTATTCAACGTAAAGCACTTTATAAATTTAAATTACTTTAAATCTCTGCGTAGTAGCAAATTAAAAAGACATAAGTTAAAAATAATTTTTTCTTCATTCTATTTTTTTTAACAAAACAGCATTTTTATCTTTTTTTTAAAGAAAATGTTGCTCCAAATTAACTTATTAATAATAAATTAAATTATTATTTTAAAAACAACTTTATATAATTATTTTTACTACTTTAAGTATAATAAAATATATATTAATTTGTTTTTATTAAATAAAATTTCTATTAGAAAATTTTTTCGCTTTTAACGACCTTGAAACTATTGAAGTTATATTTAGTTAACTTTACTGAATGGATAGAGTATATCATAGTAAATTAACTTATAACCTAAAACAAAACAACCAGTTAAGTTAAGATAGTAACTTACAGTTACTCAAGTATTAATTTAACAATGATATTAATTTATTTAATGTTCTTGCAAAAGTTAGCCATAGACATGTTTTAATTTAGATCCTACTAATTGTTAAAACATAATATAAGCTTTTAACTAATAATTATTTTAACAAAAATTGTCAAATAGAATATGAAAAACGCAACCCCATTTTTTTATATTTTTATATTATTTATAGCGACATCTAGACTAAACATTTTCTATAAATATGCAAGTTGTTTTCAGGAATTTTATTTATAAAAAGAAATCTATTTGAACAAGAGAACTTTAGCCTTAAAATTCACTTGTTCAAATAATTTTGTGATTGAAATTTGAACTTGAAAAAAAAAATTTAAAAATTAAAAAAAAAATTTGATGAAACAAGGGAAAATGAAGATAAAAGGTTTTTTTTGTAAATCGTAAATTTTGTTAACGTTTTGAATTATATATTTTTTCTTGAAAATAGTTTTAAAAGTAGAAACATTCTATTGTAAACATCAAAGCAGTGATTGCAAATTGCAAGTTAAAATAAAAATTATAAAATTTTTAATTAAATTTAATAATTAATTTTTTTTCTAAAAAAATAATTTAAGCTACTCTTATACTTAATATAATTTGATTTATTAAACAAAATTTTTTTGTTTTACTTTTTTTTGAAAACAATTAGAATAAAAAAAAATTGAATGAAAACATCAGTTTAAAAACCTTTTGAATGAAACTTAATTATACTTAAATTTTTAATAGTACGTTCGATCAGGAAACAATAATTTATAAAAGTTGTATCTAATATTTTTTTGCTTTGATCTTACTCGTTTGGTCTATAGATTATAAACTCGTATAGGTCTATAGGCGCAAATATGAAGTTTTGTTTTAGTTTATTAACTAGCTCAATTTTATTTATTTGCTTCCTTTTATTTTAAACGCGTTTTATTTTATAAACTGTATAAATCAAAACGAAACAGCGTCACAAATTTGTTTTACATTATTCCAAGCTTTTTATATTTTTAAAACAACTTTGCAGTTTATTTTAATGTTGTTTTATAGCTATTAACAATTAAATACTTTTTTAAATTAACACGTGTTTTAACGTCAGCATGAACGTATTAACCCTTTCGTTACCGGGCTCGGCAACCTTATATTACCGTGAAAAAAAATGGTGTTTTAACCCAACTACCGTCAAAACTTCATTAGAGGTTTAAAAAATGTTCAATTTATTTAAAAATTGGCTCCTTTTTAAAGTAGAAATTTATCTTTCATAAAATAAAACTAAAACTTAAAAAAAATCATCAGGTCTTGTGATCAATAACAGCGGATTTTGAAAACCAAGTAATATTTTAATTGTAAGTTTAATCAAATAAAAATGTATCTTATTTTTATCAGATATTTTTCAAATTTATAGTCAACAATCAGACATATATAATAAGTAATTCTGAAAAGTTTCAAGTCTTGAACATCATTTTATCATAAGTTATTATATTTATTAGGTTAGTGAGTCTTTAGGTCAAAAATTTAAATTATGATGCTTTCTTCAAAAAAGAACAAAAACAAATAAAAAATCAAAAAGTAACAACAGTAAGACATGTCAAGTAAAGAAACATGGGTGTACACTAATTTCTACACTAAATCTAGCACTGTGTGATAGATTTCAAAGCAGCTATCAATATGTAGCCCCGGCTCACCGGGGCAAGTTTTGCATACATGCACAGTTTTTAGTGGTTTGCCATTGTTATTAAAAATTCGTCGTTTTTCGTAACAGGTGCAAGCTCTGGAGTTGTTAGTCAACACGATCTACACCACCCATGTGGCCATTGGATTCTTTTACACAAATTGGTTTTTGAATATTTATTCCATGAGTATTTTCAATAAGTCTCATGGATAGTTGGTGACATGTTGATAGCATGTAGACAACTTTTTGTTTACCTGAAGCTTTATCTTTTGATAAACAGAATTTGCAAGCCAGCATTTGACTGTTTGCATCATTATTTTTATAAAAAACTGCATCCCCTTTTTCTAAAACCTCATTAAGAATATCTTTTGAATAATTATATCGATTTGACCTGATTGCGCCACATAGATGTGTCTTGTTATCAAGAAAATACTTTGCAAGTGTTGTACTAGTGTAATAATTGTCTGTATAAAAAGTGTGACCTTGACCCATAAAAGGTTCCATCAGCACAGATGGTATTCTTGCTGATGAAGGCATCTGATCATTTATATCATTATCAGCAAGCATTCCTTTACCACAGTATACAAGGAAGTCTAGTGTTATTCCTTCCGAAGTTGCTATTTCATATAACTTTATCTCAAAACGAGCACGTTTGGTTTTAATATATTGACGGAAACGTAAACAACCCTTATAAAGGACAAGCGATTCAACACTTAGATTTTTTCTTGGTTTATATACAGTTTTAAATCAATTACTCAGAATGTTTATGACTGGTCGTACTTTGTGAAGGCGATCTCTGTTTTCATCAGTTGCATCATAATTTTCATCTTCATTGTTATTAAAATGAAAAAACTTTAATAATATATTAAAACGATTTCGACTAATAACTTCTGAAAAAATTAGAGTATTATACAATGCATCTTTTGACCAATACATACTAAGTTTGGGTTTATAAATAACTCCCATTAAAAGAATGACAGCAATAAAGGTTTTAATTTCTGCAACATTAGTTTCCTCCCACAAAGAAGAGTTATCTGGATTAGCAGCAAAAAACTGCCTCCCATACCGATTGGTTTCTGCAACTAACAAAGTTATAAGTTCATCTGGAAAGTAGAGTTCAAAAAAATCAAGACAAGTTGGGTTTTTCCCCATTCTAACATTTAAACCCTCTTGAAAAAGTTCAGGGAAATCCATTAGATTACTAGGAACATCTTTATTAACTTTTTCCCAAGTTGACAGAGGAAGTTTCTGACTACTATTACGTACTTTATTACAACTAGGCACTCTACCACAATTAGGCACTCTACCACAATGATGCACTCTACAATGTTTATGCATACTACCTTGGAGAACATTATCAAGTATATTGACATTAAATGCAGCATTATCAGCAATAGGTTCTCTATCGCTAGCATGTATAGGATCAGCATCATTTTTTACAGAAATTACTTTATTATTACATTGAATACCAGTACCCCCTCGAACACGTACACGTCTGATACCTCCACCTCTTGTACGTGGGCTCTTTTTATGAGTGTCAAAAGTCTCAATTTTGCTGTCACTTGTGCTTGAAACACAAAAGCTTTCACTTTCAGTATAGTTAATCGATGGTAAAATAGAATTAGAAAAAGGAACAGCAGCTTCCAATTTATCGACATTGTTTTTATTTGTAACTTGAACTTTTCTTTGATTATTAGTAGAAGTCATACTGTTTTCAACTTCAAATTCTATTAAATTATCATCCTCATGATTACTAAAGTCACTATCACCAAGATCAATACTTTGATTGCTATCTTTGTCACTTTCTTCTAGTACAAAGTTTAAAATTTCGTCAATATTTGAGATTTTTTTTTGACGTAAACACGATGAACTAGCCATTTTTCAAAATTGAATAACAGCTAATCTAACAAAGCTTTTTTCATGCGGTTTTCGCTGTATGATTGAATTATTATTCTAGTTTCTATTAAGCTAAGTTTTAAAGTCGCTCAAAAAACCCGGGATTGACAGAAAGCAAAACTCTTCATCCACCGCTATGCGGGGTACTAGTATTTTAACGACATATTTTATTACCCCCTATTCGGGGTATCGGTAACGAAAGGGTTAAATAGTTTTCTTTGACTAATTAAAGTGGTTTAGATATTGTAATGTGGGCTTTTCTCTTACCTTTTTACTTTTACTTTTTTAAGTATCATGTTAAGTAAAAATATACTTAAAGAAATATCTTAATAGTATTAAAAACTTTATTGCTTATTACAACTGCAATTTAAACTTTAAGTTATAACTTAAGTTGTAAATAATAACAGTAACTTACGCTATTTTAAACTCTGCCAAACAAGAAAATTATAAGACTATATTTAAATATGAGAGATAATATGTAAAAATAAAACAATTACGTACAAAACTTACAATTATATACTAAAGCAACTTCCCTCCCCCCCCCATTACCGCAAAGGGGCGCAAGGTATAGGGGGGGGGATTAAATTTTTTTTTTTGCAATTAGATTTTTTTGAATTGAAAAAGTTTAACTTTTTTTAGGAAAAGCTGGTATAGAAGCCAAATAAAAAAAGAAAACAAAAGATTTTAAAAAATTTTGTGGATGATAGCCCTCGCCCCACCCCCCACCCCCCTCCCCACAGCTTTTTTTTTTTTTTTTTACCCTTTGCTATAGCATAAACATAATAAGAACCTATTTTATATGGTTCTTATCATGATATAAACGTATATGGTATTTTATATGGTAATTATATATGGTAGATAACTTTTCTTCATCTAACTTTCACTTGGAATTGAAGTCGAAACATTGCAATTTGTGTTATCTTAATGTTTTTGGAAGCACTTGCAATTACTATATAACTCTTATTAAGCTATGGTAAATATTAAAAAAAAAATCTTTACAGCTATTTATATTTTAACTCAAAATAACTACTATTAAAAGGATAATGCTGACAGCTAAAGTTCTTCATCAGAAGACATTCCTGATTGCTCTGAAGACATCCCTGATTGCTCTGAAGTATTCTCCTCTGTGTCAACAATATCAGTAAAATTAGAAAGTTCAGCTGGAAGTAGCATCTCCAAGGTTTCTTTTAAGAATGGTTTAGTTTTTTTTTTAGTAATTTTCTCATGCCAGTTAAAATAGGATCTGAGCTTATTATTAATCTATTAAGAACGTCGAGGTTGTAAGACTCTCTGGAAAATTTTCTAGCATTGTTTTGATGGTAAGAACGGAAACATTTATTTCGTGATTCAGCTGCTTCTTCAGATAGCTGACCAATAGGAACCAAAGCATGCTCTATTACAATAAAACCATGAATAAGGATTTTATGCATTGTAGGGGTCATCGGATACCACTGGTATAGCTGGACATATAATTCCGCAGTTTTTACAGTATATCTTCTAAATTTTTCAATATCTATTATATGTTCACAAGATATTGTTTCTAATATTACTTTAAGAAGATATATTAGGTTATAATCTATACACAATATTTCAGCTGCCAACTCTGGGTCTGCAAAAAATCGTCGGCTAGTGTTGCCATCATTTGAGTTACCAAATTCAGGCTTAAGGACGTCTACAATTAAACATATTTTTTTTCTAAAATTTGATTTTATTTCTAGTTTTTTTTTTGTTTGACAATTAATTTTTCATTTTCTGATCTCGCTTGTCATTTTTTAATAGGCAATTTATAAGATAGATGTAATAAATTTTAAAATATTTGGATCCTGACATGCAAATTTGATAATCTAAACTTCAGTGTATCTGGTTTGACATATTTTTCAATAGTCAAGTTATTAAAATCTTTTGATGTTGCACCACAAATATAGCTCTCATAGTTGAAGCTGTTTTAGTGGCTGCGTGGCTGCGTGGTTTTAGTGGCTGCATTACACACCTTAGCATTAACCATAGTGAGCATCATATTATGTTTAACTCAAAATAAATTCCCACACACTGCCAATTTTGTATCATGCAAAGAGATAATTGAATTTTCAATAAGTTTTATCTCTTTATTTGTTATATCATTAGATTTTTTGACAAATCTAATTCTTATAGGACGACAATATCGGGGCAAAGAAGGAGTTGGATTTTACCTGATCAGTCTGTTGTTTTTAGTACAAGTTAATTAAAGCAGTACAAAAGAGCTCTGAAATATACTTGCATCAGAATCGGCGTCATTCTGAAATTTCTGTTTATATTGATTTTGCTGTGATCTGTCACATCCCCATTTACAGTTTAATATTAATGAACTTCTTTATTTTTTGTTTCAATTTTGTACCACTTCTCCTAAATACATGACCAATCGTGTAATGGTATGGTTCAATAAATCTTGTAAATTGACTGCGATACAAGTTTCATTGACATAATAAGATTCCTTATTTGAATAACAATCTAGTTTTTCCTTTTGCAGGATACTATAGCAAGGATATAATGTTTTACAAGAACTTCTAACAATTTCATATTGTTTTCTGGAAAGACCAGCTTCTACAAACACACTTAATACCAATAGCTGTGATTTTTTTCCTGTAAAACGCTAGAGTATGCTATCTTATACATTTTTGCCCGATTTGGGGAGTGGATAATGTCCTTTAAAATTTTTGAAGCAGTTCTTTTTTCTGTAACACCTAATTTCACCTGAGCAGCACAAATCAAAGTTTCTGAATTTGTGGTAGCACGTATTTTTTCTGTTTTTCTTCTTTTGTTTCTCTCACTTAATTCTTTAAAGTTCTTTGTTATCCCCTTGATTCAGTATTGCAGTTATTGCAATATTCCCATCTAGCCAATCACTGTTTTTTATTAAAAACAAATTTTTATCCCTCTTTGCTATTGACCATCTTTGTTTTAACTTGTAACTAAACTGCAATAAACTGTTTTACTTCTTTTATTTGTTTGTCTGAGTAATTATCTTTTGCTAATACGTAATGTTCTAAAAATATTAATTTCTCATTCATGTTTGATAAAATTTGGCTCTGCATTAGATCAAAAAACATTCTTCGGGTTGTTTCCCTGACATCTAAAGAACCTAAGATAAACTCCGTTTAAAATTAAAATATACCTGAACATGAATTTTTTTTTTTTTTTTTAATAAATACATTATTTTATAGTTTCGATAAAATATATAATACTAATCGTAAACCTTTATTTAAAAAAAAAGTAATAATTTCTTTAAAGTACACAGAGAAAAAAAGAAAAAAGAGAAAAAAAATTTATACAGAAATAAAAAACCCCCTGGTCTTTTCCTATCAATCACTTAAGAACAGGAAGAGTGAATAAACAAATACGGAGAACAAAATGGCAAAAAATGGCAGGTAATTTTTTACATATCGTTGAAGTCAAAACTTTAGTCTATCTGTTAATAAAATAAGAGCATATATAGAGAATTTATAGAGTTTATATATAGAGAGAATTTATAGAATTTATAGAATTTATATATATAGAGAATTTATAGTTTGCAGTGAAAATTGCAAAAAACAAGATAAAGAAAAGAGTTTTCACAAAACCAACAGACTTATATATAATAACAAATAAACTAATTAAAACTTTTTTCTGTATTTACCTTTACCAACTTCATTAGAGTTCATCACAAAACACTTTGAAATATATTTTGATTAAAATTTATTTGATGCTGATAAATACTTAAAAAATAAGCGACCAAAAGAAAGCGCGTAGACAATAATTAATGACCAACTTTGTGTAAATCCTACCGCTTGTTGTTAAAACCATTTGCGGTTACACTCAACATTTTTAATATTCACTAACCATTCAGCATTGCTAAAATAACTTTTTTAATTTATTTTGGAAGTTCTGAAAAGTTGAGTTTTGGCTGCCTAAATCAATCAAATACCCCACTGTGCAATGGTCACAGATATATATATTTATATAGATATATGTATATATACATATATATGTATGTTTTATATTTATACATGCTTATGTATATATACATATATATATATATATATATATATATATATATATATATATATATATATATATATATATATATATATATATATATATATATATATATATATATATATATATATATATATATATATGTATACATATATATGTATATATATGTATACATATATATGTATATATATGTATACATATATATGCATATTCTCTTCTGTGTTAGAGAAAAATTTAAAATATTTGTTAAAAGTAATAAATATATAACTAATAAATATATTTTACTCATCTTAGTTTAAATAGTTTTTCTTTTGTTACCTGGAACTTTTTACTTATATATATATATATATATATATATATATATATATATATATATATATATGAAGAGTGTATTTTCAAAATGCGGTATATCCATTTTTGTGGTATTGAGATAATTGACTTTTTTCGCCATACCAACATGTCTCGTATATTTGGAAAAATTATTGTTTCTTAATGTATATATACATTAAGTATATTATATAATGTTAATAAATAAAATATTATTAAATAATTTTTTTTTTTTTTTTTTGTCAATAAGTTTGCATTTATTTTCAAAATACTGTATATCCAATTAAAGCTTGTTAGCAAAATGCGGTGTATCCATTTTATAAAGATGTTATGGAAAGTTTTTAAACTTTAAAAGACCTGAATAAGTTTTAATGATTAATTTTAGTTAACATATTGAACAAATATGTGTATTTAATGTTTGGTCATTATATTTTATTGATAATGTGAATGTAAACAATGTTTTATTAAAGTAATGTAAACTATTACATTTCACAATTCGCAATTGTAAATTTATATTTGTTTCGGAGAGTTAAATATGGACAATAAACAATAATATTTTTTTAGTGTTGTGTAGTTGTAACAATGATGATCATTATTTTTAAGTCTCCATAGAACTAATGGACAATTAATATAACATAAAAGTCATCGTTATATTTTTGAACGAAATAAAATTTTAAAAATGAAATACTGCAATAGCCTCATTTTATTTGCAACAAAGCAATTGTCGGTTTAAAAAAAATAAAAAGGAAGTATTATTATTGAATGTTTTCCATTAAAAAACAGGTAACAAATATATTTAAACTTATTAATTTAAGTTGCCTTTTTAATATATTTTCTATCATTATTCCATAATTTGTTCAGTTAAACAAAAAAATGGTAGTTTAAACGAACACTAGAATTAAGAAATGCTTTTCTTTTCTTTTGTTTCATACATCATATCTTTTTTTCTATGTGAAATAGGTATTATATAATAAATAAATATTAGGTAACGCATTAATCTTGTCCATCGCAATCCGCCATTTCTTTAACACAACTTTAAAATATTTGCGCTTGCGCAGAAGTAATATACATTTGCCACGGATTGGTCAAAATTAAATACCGCATTTTGAAAATAAATAAAAAATTTTAAACCGCGTTTTGAAAATAAATGTTTTTTAGAAGTAAAAAAATATTGGGTTATACTTCGTTTAGCATATATTCGGACACAATGTCTGCTAGGTCTTTATAAACTAAAAATAAACCACACAATTTCTAAAAAATTTTTAAAATGGCGTTTACCGCGTTTTGAAAATAAACTCTTCATATATATATATATATATATATATATATATATATATATATATATATATATGTATATATATATATATATATATATATATATATATATATATATATATATATATATATATATATATATATATATATATATATATATATATATATATATATATATATATATATATATATATATATATATATATATTTCAGGGCCGGATTTAGCATTTTGGGGGCTCTAGACCAAAACATTTTTGAAGCCCCTAAAATAGTTTAATTTTGGGGAAAAAAAATTTTCATTTTTTTATTTAAAATTTTATTATTTAAACAAAACAGTGTGAATATTGAGAATTTAATGAAAAATAAATTTTACAACATTTTTGATTTTTCTACACATTATTTTTAGTTTTCAACTTTTTATGTTTATTAAATTTTGGGGCCCCAAATGTTGGGGGCCCTAGGCCGTGGCCAAGTCCGCCTATAGGTAAATCCGGCCCTGATATATATATATATATATATATATATATATATATATATATATATATATATATATATATATATATATATATATATATATATATATATATATATATATATATATATATATATGTATGTATGTATATATAAATATATACTCACACACATGTATATATTAGTCATAGATGTTCTTTATCTGGCCAAGACTTAAATCGTATGTGGAAGCAGCCAGATGCTGTCTTACATCCAACCATCTATCACACTAAATTGTTTTTAAAGTATCTCGCTTCTAATGATAAAAAACCAGAGGTTAATTGTTTTCATGACATAAAGTAAGATAGGGTCAAATGAAATTGTTTGTTATACAGAAAAACATTAAGAAGATTTTTTTTCGAAATGTTTTAGAGAATCTTTAGCTGTTTGCAAATATATATAAAATCAAAAAAAAGGAGCACTTAATTAGATAAAAGAAACAGTTATATTATGTATTTATTTATATATATATATATATATATATATATATATATATATATATATATATATATATATATATATATATATATATATATATATATATATATATATATATATATATATAAATTTTTTTTTTTTTTTTTTTCAACTTATGTGTTAATGTTGAGTTCTTAGTGTTCTGAAGAGTCAAGTTGTTACTTGTGCAACACTTTTTTTTTCAATAAAATTTGGTTTATATTTTCCTTTGGTATGCATCTTCAACAAACCCAACCTTGCATTTTTAATTTTTACACTAGTACTTTTTTTTTTGACTTTGTTTAAAACAGCACTTTTTACACTTGACTTGGTTTACAATTTTTTTGTGTCAATATGTTAGATAAAAAGATTTTTTGAAATGCTGTTGGAAGCAGTTGGGCTAATTCAAATTTTTTTACTATATTATTAGTAGGCAAGTTAACTTTAGATTTAACTTTCTAGCTAATGCTATATATCATATTGTTGCTGCAAAGCAAATCTTAAGTCCATTTTTGGCAAATTTGACTTTTTTTGTTTAAAATTCTAGGTGCACAAAAGTCATCTCACAAAGTACGAAACTCAAATATGAGTAAAATTGCAACTATGAGTAAAATTCAAATATGTCCTAAATAAATAATTAAGAGTCTTATTTTGCAGCCACGATATGATGATAACGGATATTTTTGGTGCTGTTGATGATTCAAAAAGGTGTACCTGAAATAGTAATTGGTGCTGGTCGTGCACTTGCATATATTCTGGTGGTTGGGATGTTAAAATTTGAGATTGATTGAGATTGGTGACAGATTGATATGGTGTTATTTTAAACTAATTTTAACTGATGACATGTGGAAACAAACCATTCACTGACTATTTGTGTGCATGTAAAAACTTTATCTGAGCTATTTATATATATATATATATATATATATATATATATATATATATATATATATATATATATATATATATATATATATATATATATATATATATATATGTGTATATATATATATATGTGTATATATATATATATATATATTTATATATATATATATGTATATATATATATATATATATATATATATATATATATATATATATATATATATATATATATATATATATATATATATATATATATATTTTTTTTACTGCCTTATTCAGAAAAAGATTCTCTACAAAAAGATTAAAAGCATATTTTCAAAATGTTTATTCATTAATTATTTAAAGCCAAAAAATAAACGTTGCAATTATTTTTTTAGTTCATCAATTTCATTTTATCCTGTTTTATTTTATGATTTTTAAATGTTTTTGTGAAATTGTTTCCTTTCCTTTTTGTTTTTATTTTATAGTATTAAAATAATAGTAGTTGATTATGAATACCATGACATCATTAAATAAAAGATAAAAGTTAAATTAGTTTTAACCATAATTTTAGTAAACATAATTGTATTAAATATAGTTTTAGTAAAACATAATTTTTGTAAAACATAATTTACAGTATGTACAATGAGTAATACATGTTGTTATTCAACAAGTGAGATTTTTTATGAAAGTTAGGTAAAAAAAAGTTGCAGATTTTGCATTTTTTTTTTTTTTTTTTATTTGCATTCACTCCCAACAAGGCTGCAAGCAACCACTATTAAGTTGGGAGTTACTAGGAAAAAAAAAGAACAGAGTTATAGAGAAAAGAAACGGTTGACAGAAGACTTAAAAAGTTGAAGGTTGTATGAGTCAGGAAAACATGAAGATGGGAGAGAGTTCCAAAGGATTGAAGTGCGGGGAAAAAAACTAGATGAATAAAAGTTTTTAGAGCATGCAGGGACAGATACAGAAAACGAATGAGACTTAGCTGAATGACGAGTAAAACGAGAATGAATTTTAGTTGATGGAACTAGAGATGATAACTCCTTTGAGCAGTGACCATGATAGTATCTGTAGAAAAGAGAAAGAGATGCAACTTTACGACGATGGGAAAGAGGTTCAAGCTTAGCAGATAGTCCAGGTCCAACAACATTTACAATGCGTTTTTGGACCTTGTCAAGAAGAGAGAGTGAATCGTTAGAAGAACCAGCCCAAATATGACAACAGTATTTCATACAGGGACGAATAAGAGATTTGTAGAGGTAGAGAATGGAATCAGAAGTAAGGAAATGGCGAGCACGATAAAGAGAAGCAACCTTAGCAGAAGCTAATTTAGCAATCGATTGTATATATGGTTTCCATGAAAGGTCAGTAGTAAGCGATAATCCAAGAAGACGTAAAGAGGACGACTCAGTAAGAGGATTGCCATTCATTAATATAGGAATGTTGACCATATTACGGTAGTTGTTTGCAGTAAGCAATTGGGTTTTTTTAGAGTTGAAATTCACAAGCCACTGTAAACCCCAATCTATTACTGATTTTACAATATTTACAACAAAACTTTACATTACATTTACATTACAATATTTACAACAAAATTGGGTTTACTAAGATCACCTCCAATAAATACTTTCAAGATTACAAAATGGTTTAGTAAATATATTTTTAAATAAATTTATAATACCAAAATAAGTATTGCTTACTTATGCAGTTATTTTAAATATATATTTATACTAGCATAATGTGTTTTATCACTAGATTCCATTAGAATGTATGATGCATTTTTTTTTCTTTCCTATATAAAAAGGAATATCTCATTCAATATGATTATAAAGTTCACAAAAATATTTTTTTTTTAAACAATGTATGATACAATTAATAAAAAAATGAGTTTTTAAGTATAATACAAGTTTAATCAACGTATGATTCTAGTTTAGTTACTTCAAATTACTTAGTTACCTTGTTACTTAAAAATTCTATTCAAAATCTATATATAGCTACGCAAAAATAGTTTTTTAATAATAACAAAACAAAAAGAAGTTTTAAAAAATAATTAATCTGATTTAATAATATTAAACATAAAATGCAAGAAACTGAAACCAAAATTAAAAAAACAATAACTTTTGTCTTTTTATTACGAGCTTTTTTGAACATTTTTTTTAACTACGAAGTTGTTGTTTATATCATTTATTATAACAAAACATAAAAGAAATGTTTTATGCAGAACAACAACTATAAATATTTTTTAGTAATAATGACTATGACCACATCATGCTGTTTATGTTTTTGTCTAGTTCAATATGTAAATATGGCAGTATGCTTTCCTTTATGTGGTTAAATATTTTACCTTTGTTTGTGTTTTACATTTGTTATATAGCAAATCTAAAAAAAAAGTAACAGTTTATGTAGTTTAAACTTTTAATGCATTAGACATACATTGGAAAAAAGAGAAAGTTTAAATTAAGTCTTGATGACAATCAAGCTAAATCATTAATTTTAAAACCAAGAATCAAAATTTAAAATTTAAGATCATGACATTTAAGATAATCTTAAAACTAAGTCTCATAAAATAAAAACTTAAGTGAACTCAAAATAATGACCAAAGTTTTAAGGAAAACAAAATTTTCGTCTTTAAGGCTTTGGCTAGATTGCCTAAAAAACTTGAATTGATATTTTTAGAGACTTGAAGGCTAACAGGAGATCTTTCAAAATATTAAAAAAAATTTTTTTTTAAAGTAAAAAACTAATTATAAAAAACTACCACTATTGTTCAAAAAAGGTCACAGACAGAAATTTGATAATAATGGAGTTTACTGAGATAATGGAGTTAATAGAGATAATGGAGTTTATGAAGATAAATTTTTAACAAATAAAACAGCACCATTCTGAACTGCTTTAGCTGAAAAAGCTGTTAACACAAAAAGACTATTTTCATTTTTTCATAAAAAATATTTGATGCTTGTGAATGAATAAATAAAAATATTCTGGTATGCAAACTATTTTAACTATTATCTAGACCTTAATGTGCAGTATTACACTTGCTGGTGCCAGCTTAAGATAAACTTAATTATTAAATGTCACTTTGTTTTTTATTTTAGATTTTTGTAGATTTCCATGGTCACTCGAGGAAAAAAAATTTATTTATGTATGGTTGTCGTGATGTGAATTTATCAGAATCACTCAGTTCACTTCAACTTAACAATAAATGTTCAAATTCAATGTGCCATGATATTGAAGTAAGTTTTTAAAATATTGCTCATTTATGTTAATTTAGTATTAGGTCTAAAAGAACAAAATATCAACTATTTTTCTATTATTTTAAACAATTTATCGCTCATCATCGTCATCATCATCATCATCAGTATATAGTTCTCTGTTCGTTATTGCAACAAGGTCATCGGCTCACAGGATTTTAGATTATTGCCGTGCCGCTCAGTATTTTTTAATTTTTTTTTCAGTATTACCATTAAGAAAGATCTAAACTTTTTAGATATGTTATTTTTGAAAAAAAATTTTGAGCAAAAACTTTAAATATAAGAGCCGTTCTAAAAAATGCGTTGCATTACCGAATGCATCGAAAAAGAGGGTTTATGCATGGGGATCATAAAAATGACATTCGAGTATGTTTTTTTTATTCATTTTCTTCAAATCAAGCTATAAACTAAATAAATCCACATTTCTAAATTTTGACATTTTTCATATCATTGTGGCGTTTTTAAGTTTCTGAGTTCAACTTTATATAATATATTAGTTAACAAATCTCGTACTTGGGTTTTCAAAAAAAAACGTTTAACAAAATTTTTTTATACATGTTTTTAAGAAAATTTTTTCTGCTGGATATAATGTTTACTAAATCGAATGTTTAAAAAGTATAAACTTTGCTTTTGAAAACGAAAAAAATTTTTCGGAAATTTGGTTTTAACTGTGAGGTGTTGCATTACCTCTACCTACAGTTAAAACCAAATTTAATTGAACGGAAATTATTCAAAGTCTCAGAGGCGTGTTATAGTACTTTTTTATTACAGAATATAAAACTATATATTGAACGTTTATGTAAATAAATTTTAAATAAATAAATAAAGCTTTTAATACAACGTTTATAGTTAACAAATGCGCTCATTTTGAATACACAAATAACACTATTTTTGATTATTTTAATATAAAACCTTTACAACAATCTTCTGACATCTTTCTTTAAATCAAAGTAATAAATTTTTCAAGTATTTTTAAACTAATTTTGACTTTATGAAAAAAATACACACAGCAAATTGTTGTTTTAAACAATCTTCCCAGCAAAAATTTGAAGAAGCTTAAAAACATCTATCTTTTCCCCCTAAAAACAAATAAATTTATAAGTAACTTTAAAAATTTGAACTCTATAACAATCACAGAACATTTGAAAGTACTTTAAAGAGCACAATTTAGTTTTTTATTTTCCCCAGGATAAAAAACTCAATTATCTCTTTATTTCAAGTCTTTTTTTTAAATTTTGCATAGTACATTTTGTTTGATTGTGCGATAACAAAATTTTCACTACAATAAAATTATAGTTGCTGTAAGTATCGTAATTTTAACTATTAGGACAAGTCTAAAAACTAATTAATAATTTAAAAGCTAGGTAAAATAATCGGGTTTTCCATGAATTTCTAAAATTAAAGAATAGAAAAAGCAAAAATTAAAGTATTAGTGAATTTCTTTGATTTAAAAGTGGAATTGAATAGGGATTGTCCATAAATTAAGCAACGCTAAATTTCACTAATAAACAAAACATAAGAGATCAAAAGTTTTTTTCTAAAAGTTTTGTCATGTAAAAGAATTAAATATTATCAACTTCTTTTTTTAAAATAAACTTTGCATTGTAAAATATATAGACAATCCCTAATTGAATGTTTAAACACTTGTGAAAACAACTTTGAAAAAGATATGAAATATATTATAAGAATAACGACATTTATATTCTTCATTAGGTTTTGAAAGTTACTCTTGAAATTATATTATAAAGAAAAAAATAAAGTTGCATTAACATTCGAAACTTAACTGAGCTGCACATTTGTTTGAAATTAATTCAGTGGTCAGGAAGATATTTGAGAAACTTTAATAATTTTTAAACTAACTTTAATAGATAGTTTTGATTAAACTTACCAAATAAAATAATAACATTTAAACTAAACTATAGAAATATGGTAAAACTATTTAATGTCTTTTAATTGTAAATTAAGCATCATTACCTTTTAAAGAAACAAAAGATAATAATGATAGAGTATGATTAAAAGTTTTCGCCAGATATATTACTTAAATACACATAATAATTCAAGAGAATACACATAAAAAATACACATAATAATACAAGAGAAAAATTTAATTTTTTTAAACTAAATCTTTATATTTAAGAAGAAGACAACATAGCTGTTGTAAATATAAATTAAAATCTTTAAAATTATAATATTACTGTTTAAAAATATACTATCTATAATTTTAACACTATATTCGTAAATAAAAAAAAGAAAATAACTAAATTCTTATTTAAAATTACTTGCAAATAACAAGTTCCGCATCTAAACTTTGTCAATAGAGTTCTTTAAAATAGCCATCTCTAGATTAAATTTTGTCTTGAGTAAAAAGGACAAAATCTAATCTAAAAATAATCTTTATGAATAAAATCTTTTAATATTGTAAACAAATACTAAACAATCCTATACTTAAGAAATAAAAATTATAACTTTTATGCCAACTTAAAAGTGACTTAAACTACTCTATTATTTACAATATTATTATAAGCACATTGTATATTATTAGTAACATTATTTAAGCATATAAAATATTATTAATAATATTATCATAAGCATTTAGTATATTATTAATAACATTATTGTAAGCTGGTTAAATTTGTAATGTTTTAGGTGAAATTTTAAGTAGAAGTTTACTTACACAACTTAGATTCTAGCTATCTAGTATCAGAGTGGTTTAAATAAACTTTTACTCAATTGTTGAGTAGAAATCAATATAAATCACTTTGATTCAAGCCAGCTTATACCTTTTAGGTATATCACAAATTGATTTGTAAAGTTGGATAAACTTCAAAATTATTGTACTCAAAAATATCTACACACTTTTTAGTTAATTGCTTTTTTCGTGTAAATTTTGTAAATAAAAATTAAATAAAAGAATTTTAAAACTTTAAACACATGTGTAATTATATAGGCTACTGATATATATTAGATTTCCATAAATTTACTTCTCAAAAATACAATTTTGTTTTAATATCAATATTTTACTTCACTCACCAAACAAATTTTTGTCTGCCCAATTAACTTTGAACGAAAATTATCTTGAGCTGGCTGACAACGTAACAACTTAATAAAAAAAACAAAATTATTCAAGTTACAAAACTGAACGCGGAGTTGCAATAGCGAACAAAAAAGTTGCAATAACGAAGAAAAGATGTTTTACCGAACAAGCGCGTTGCGATACAGAACATTTTAGTTGCATTACCACACATCCATATGATGATGATGATGATGATGATGATGATGATGATCATCATCATCATCATCAATATCATCATCATCATTATCACCATCATCATCATCATCATCATCATCATCATCATCATCATCATCATCATCATCATCAACAATAAACACTCATCTAAAAAATGAGTGATTTTTTAGATGAGTGTTTATATATATATAAACACTCATCTAAAAAATGAGTAAAAGATGAGTGTTGAAATATTAAAAATATAAATATTTAAACACTTTTACAGGCAGATAGAATATGAGTATAATGTCCATAGTATACATAGATGTTATACCCATATGGATACATATACATTTTACCCATACGAATACATATTACCCATATGGGTACATATACATTATATATATGGGTATTGAAAATTTCAACAAATTTACTTTTAGTTACTTCCAAAGATATTGAGTCAAGAAACACCATGTTTTTCTCTATCACAGTGTAATTTTTTAGTTGACAAATCCAAAGAATCAACTGCTCGTGTGGTTTGTTACAGTGAGATAGGTATTCGTAAAAGTTATACAATGGAAAGTACATATTGTGGTATGGATCAGGGTACATATAAAGTAAGAATAAATTGTTTATATATATGTATATGTATATGAATATATATATATATATATATATATATATATATATATATATATATATATATATATATATATATATATATATATATATATATATATATATATATGTATATATATATATATATATATATATAAACATATATATTATATATATATTGTACATAATAAAAGAAATTTATTTAAAAAAAAAAACATAATTTTGGAGATGTCAAAACAGTGAGGTTAAACACTAAAATTGGTTGTATGGACTTGTGTATTTTAACAAACTTTTTTCAACTTTATTTATAATTTGGAAAATGGGTTAATGAAAATATGTTATAGAGTTGATTAGTTTGGACTAATTTTACTCTGAATAGATTAAGGATTTATAATTTAAAAAATATGTTATAATGGCAAGAGTTTGTCTCATAAATATTTTCCTCCAACAAATGAAGTGTGTTTGTGTGTGTGTTTGTGTGTGTGTGTGTTTGTATGCATGTGTGTGTGCGTGTGTGTGTGTGTGCGTGTGTGCGTGTGTGTGTGCGTGTGTGTGTGTGTGTGTATGTGTGTATGTATGAAACAATCATGTCAATAGAGTGTAGTCAACTTGAGGAGACAGAATATATAAAACACAATGTTAAGTATCATTTTTTAAAAGTTGTGACTGTGTGCTCCTAGCATAATTAATGTGCCATATTGCTACAAAAAGATCAAGCATTAGTCTCGTAGCTTCTAAATGTTTATATAAGTTGCAAATATAATTAAGGTACTGAATCCAAAGTTTGATTGTTTTTGACTATTCACCTTATTATGTTTTTTGATTATAGTTTTTGCCAAGGTTTATTTTAACATCAAATAGCAAGCAAGGTTTACATATGCGTTATTATTATCAATTTTTTTGCTATCTTTTAGTTCTTAATTAAATACATCATAATAGAATTCTGCTAGAGCAGAGTGATCATATTGTTCATATAAATCTTCTAAAAACGTCTTTTAAGTTAGTAATGATTCAGGTATAAAGTGCTTATGCTACTGCTTTCTAAGAAATTATTATATTTTCTCTGATTTTTTTTAGATTTCCCTGTATAAATTTATTCTAATAGTCTTTATGAGTCTTAACCTTCAATATTTTTCTAATTGAACTGAGAGAACTTAATAAAGTATGAATAACTGTGATCACCTTAGTATATTTTTATATGACCAACATGACTCATATGACTATGTCAAGATCTCTGCAGTTTCCAACTTAAAATGCTATTATATATAAGGGTTGGTTAAATGTTGTACTTTGTGAAATGTCTTCAGCATATTTACAAATATTAAAGTGAATAAAATGCAGTTTTTTATATTTTATGATGGATTAATATTGATGGTCAAGGAGATTAGGATGTTTAGGGTTATTATTTTTAGGTAGGTGACTTTTACGATTTTAATGCTATTGAATATAAACATTTTAATGTGATCTGATGTTAATTGAATTAAATTAAGTTTAAAAATGCTACAAAAGATCAATTCTAAAAAATTAAGATATGATTGAAGCTTACTGAAGTTGAGAGATGGAAAAAGAAAGGAATATTGAAGAAAAGGAAAGAAAAAAGTATAAAAAATAAAAATAAATTTAGATAAACTAATTTTCTGGCGCACAAAGTCAACCAGCCCCGGTGTTCCCTAGTTAGTATTTTAAACTTTATTTAAGGTTTTTAATACCTATTTTATTCCTTGAGGTGTAGGTTTAAAGAGTTCGTAAATAATCTGCTTTCTCTACTTCAATGTTTTTTAAATATTGGAGTTAATTTTTTGTTTTAACTTAACATGTATCAAGTTTAAGAATCCAAGTTTTTTTTTTTCATAATTTTTTAAGATTTTCAGCCTGAATGTTTAATAAGTCTTGCACAACAAATTTCAATATAAAATAAATTTAGCAAATCGCACAAAAATAAAATAGTGTTGCAAAAATATATTTTTTTGAAAAGTATTTTATTTTATACATGTAATTTTTTCAACATTTTTTTTGTGTGCAACAAACGTTAAGTTTTTAAACTTACGCAAGAAACCCTTTTCATAGCAAGTCCATCAAGTTTCAAATTTTTTAAGATATTGTAAGTTTATCTGATGTTTATGAGGAATACATCTAGATATATGATGTAAACTAATATATGATGTAAACTAATTGATGACTAAACCAAGGTTTTGTAGTGGTTACACTCCATAATTATATAACACCATTTTTAGCATTAAATGCTTAGAAATTCCGAGGTTAAAGTACATCTGTCGAATCTATGCAAAAAATTTATTTCTAAAATTTTGTTCCGGTCCAACCTAAGCATTCTCCCTCAGATGCCTGCCTGATTTTAATTGTTGAAAATTCGGATAATGGAACCGTTCAACCTTGCTGATCCACCATTTGATATTTTTTGCAATCCATATTTCTTGGTTTATTACTGTTTGTATGTCAGTTATGAAAAATTTAGAAAACTTATGAACAAAATTGTTAATTGTAAATGAGGTCCAGAAGTTTTGCCATAAATAATGTTAAATAATATAGAGTGAATTAACAAAAATTGTTTTCAATTTATAGATATTTTTCAGGGACATCATATTGGAACAGACGGACTAAAATGCATGGGTCGTGATTTCTGTTTAGCCTTGGAGAAGTTTTTTGTTTTGTCAGACGTCATATAAGCAATAGAAATAGATCAGACAAAATAATTATATATGATTATATATAGAGAGAGATTTAATTATATATAGAGAGAAATAATTATATATATAGAGATAAATAATTTCCACGGTTAATTACCATGTAATTTAATGTTAATAATATACTTTTTAAATTTATTATCAAGTTTAATAAAATTTTATTTTCTTAAGTATATATATTTTTAAATACCCCCAAAATTGTTTTTTTCAAATACTCCAAAATTATTTTTTAAATACCCCCAAAATTGTTTTTTTCAAAGACTTTTTTTATACTCATAGTTTTACTGCTAATAATCCAACAATTATTAATTTTTTTATTAATTATATTATTGTATAATTATTTTTGTATATTAATTATATAATAATTATATTATTATATAATTATTATTATATTATATTACTTATAATTATTTAATTATAAATACTTTTCATTTATATTTCTGCCGCAACTAAGTAAAAGATGACTCCAAAGTGTAAGTTTTGAGTAAACTCTGTTGCGGCTACCCATGGGTAAAAACTGTCGTTGTTGAAGGTAATCAACAACGACAGTTTTCAGGGAGTTTGATGCTTCAGATGCGACACTTTTCTACTACTGGGAACAAAAATGCTCAATTAAACTGGCCCATTTTTGTTTTCAGGCTTTGACATACTTTGTAAAACATTCTCATTTGACATAAGCATAGTCATACTTAATTTTTGGAGTTTGCACATACTTTTTAAAAATTGCACGTTATTGGAGTTTAGAACGTGTTTTTTTACATATCTAAGACATTGAAAAATCTTAACTACGTTACTGATAAGCGGTTTTTGAAAAGTTAGTATACTTTCTAATGGACCTTTCCCCATAAAGCAATGCATTATGGTATTTGTATGTACAGAAAAATCAAAAACTCGCGATTCATAGTTTTTTTTATTTTTCATTATTTTGTGGCTTGCTTGTACATAGATAATAGTTTTCTCTCTTATAATTATTTACATTTACGCCAAAATCTTTCATAAATCTTATTATCTCCGCAGGAGAATAACTGCATTCTAAACAATATAAACAATTCTGCAAAAAAACATATAAACAAATATTTCAACGCAGTTGAAGTTAAGGGGGAAAAAAAATTATTTTCTAAAGTAAAGCAATAACAAAGTTATTTGCATGTTTTTTGCATTTTTGTTATTATTATATTGTTATTTGCATGATTTTACATGTTCCAAATAAAAGTACACAAAATGTTAAGAAGATTTTTCATATAAAATCGTACTCCGTTGCCATAGCAACATGGTAACTTAGAAAAATGTCAAATTAGTTTCCTCACCTTGGCAAAGATTGCAGTTAATAAGAATGATATTTTTAGCTGATTTTATTCCAACTTATAAGAGAAAAATAGATCTATGCAATAAGCAGACAAACAACTTTTTGCAAACAATTTTTCTGTCAGGCCTGTTTAATTTTGGCAAACATTTTAAGCACAAAAATGATAAACGTTTTCTTTAATTTTAGTTACAAAACGTTTTTAAAAAGTTGTCTGTTCATTGCATACATCTTTATGAGAGAAATATTTCCTGAAAATTTCATTTAAATCGGTCAAGCGGTTCTCAAGATACTTCTGCCGGGAGATTAAAAACACGCGTTCTGAGAAAAATGACAAATAAGTTAAAATTTTGATAAAAAATATTTAAAAATAACAAAAATACAAAAAATGTTATATAAAAAGAGCATATTAATAGTAGTTTTTAATCATGAACACCAGCCCAATACATATTTCCTTCTTTTTGTTTAAATTTATCAGATTTTTTATGTTTGCGGCCTCTTAAAATCTTCCTTTGTTTCTTAATGGTGTTTTAATTTTTATACTCTGACATGCTAATTTTTCTCTGGTTCAAATAATTGCATCTAGAAATGGTATGCTGTCCTGGTATCATATTAAGTCTTTCAAATATAATGATACTAGACTTTAATTTAATATTAAAGGTTCCAATAGCATCATAGAGTCCAAATTTCAGTTGTGTAAGCGAAACATACTTTGACACTGGTATTCTGGAACATATCATATCATTAATGCTTTAAATTTGGTTCTGTGTTTTTCTATGAAGTAAAAGATTTAAGTAAGCATATGATGTTAATTTTTCAGAAATGGGGTTTAACTTAACCCCTTTTTGCATAACTTTTTTTTATCGAACTAAACTAATGATTCTAGAAGCATTCTATGACCTAACATCCAAATAAAAAATCAAAATTTCAATTTTTAAGGTCAATTTATTGCAAAATAATTAATTGTATCATATATGATACATCATGCAGTAGTGGAACTTTATGAAAAAATTATAAACTAATGTTTGTTGCTAAACAGAGAGTTTATTTTGGAATATGACCTTGGTAGTTAAATATACTCAGTAAAGATATCATTATATATAAAAAATCTATTGATGGAAAGCTTTAAAACAGTTGCGGTCTTTATTAAGACACAGCGCAGTGTCACACTTTTCACAAAATAAATGTGTTAAGGCGAAGCACTTGCCATATTTGCAACGAGCCCGCTTTTTATTGAAAATGGGCCAATGCCCAACTTGATCAGACCGAATTGCTTCATGGGTAATGGCAATTTTTGAACCAACACGTTGTGTGATGTCAGCAAGTGATGGGCGACCTGCTTTTCGTGCAGGAGCTGCGAGTTTTTTTTCACTGGAGCTGCGAATTCCAAGTGTGGTCTAACCAACAATGTGTATAGTTGCCTTACCATTTTAAGATAAGTAAAGCTTTTTCTTATTAAACATAAGATTCTTAGTGCTTTACTTGTAGCTACTTGAACCTGATGATTCCATTTCATATTGGATGAAACTATTACACCCAAGTCTAGTTCTTTTGTTGTTGTTTTTAGAAGAAAACTTTGATTGTCGTGCTTTATAGTGTAGTTATAGTTAATATTTTTTCTTCCAATGTGCATAACACTGCATTTATTTATGTTAAAGTCCATTAACCATACATTTGACCATTCCGCTAACAAATCAATGTCATTTTGCATATTAGTTAGATCATTATGTTCTTTTATAACAGATATGATTTTAGTATCATCAGCGTATAATTTTGCGATTGAAGAGATACATTGGGGAAGATCATTGATATATAACAGAAAAAGAAGAGGACCTAATACAGAGCCCTGTGGTACACTACTATAAACCTCGCACCAATCTGATACAACTTCACCCATTACCACTCTTTGTTTTCTGTTTTTTAAAAAAGAATCAATCCAATTTAAAATATTGCCTTTAATTCCATAGTTAGAAATTTTATGTATAAGTCGATAGTGGGGCACCTTATCGAACGCCTTTTCAAAATCTAGGAACAATATATCAACTGGATAACCATTTTCAATTTCAGTTGTAATAATATTGAAAGTTTCTAATAGGTTTGTTAGGCACCCTTTATTTTGTATAAATCCATGTTGTTGAGACGTTAACAGATTGTTTTCTGTTATATAAATTATCAGTTTTTTTCTAATTATTTTCTCTATTATCTTACTTGGTATCGATGTTAAGGAGATAGGTCTATAGTTGAGTGGATCTTTCTTGTCTCCTTTTTTAAAAAGTGGTGTAATGTTTGCAGATTTCCATAATTCTGGCAGCTCTCCTGAATGTATCGATTTCTTGAATATTAAAGACAAAGGTTTGGATAATCCTTCTGCACAATGCTTTAGCACATAGGGACTGATGTTATCACAACCAAGTGACTTGTTTTCATTAAGTTCTAATAAATAATTAAATATAATGTCTTCTTTTAGTTCTTGGTCCCAGTCACATTCAAATAAATGACTAGTTTTATTGCTGAAATATGGTAAATCTTGATTTTCTTTGACAAATACTGATTGGAAACTACAATTTAGTAGATTAGCAATTACTTTTTTATCAGTTATTATTTTGTTGTCACTAGTTTTAAGTGCTAGCAATTTTGTATGTGTCTGGTTTTTTCTTTGTGCATATGCATAGAAGCGTTTTGGATTATGTTTTACATCTTTTGCTAAGTTTATTTCATAATCAAAAGTAGATTTTTTAATTTGTTTTTTAATTGTTTTGTTGATAAGTTTGTATTCATTATTTAAGTTTGTGTTCTTGAAGTTTGTAGCACGAACTCTACACCATAAACTACGTTTTTTTCTAACTAGATTCTTGATTTTTTTATTAATGCATGGATTTTTGATAGAACTAGTGGGTTTGAAGTGGCGAGGAATATATTGTTTGCAAGCTTTTTCATAAATTTTTAAAAAGTATTCATAACATTGATTTGTATTCATTTTGTCAAAGATTTCAACCCAATTTACTTTATAAAACATGAGATTCATTTCTTTGTACTTTCCGTTTCGAAAATTAAATCTCTTATTGTTGAATTTTTTCTCATATGAATTGAGTATGTTAATTTCCCATTCTAATATGTAATGGCTTTTAGTAATTTGACCAAGTGGAGCATCATATTCAATGTTAATTATTAAATCTAGATCGTCGCATATTATTAAATCTAATATATTTGCTGGTTTATCAACAGCCATTTGAAAAGTTGGCTTATTAACTACTTGATGTAAATAATTGTTTTACAAGTTATTAATAAATGCTCTGCTTGTTTGGCAGTTTTGCTTTAGCTCGATAGTTCCGTCTTCATTCCAAATAATATTTGGGTAATTAAAATCACCAACAATTATTACATTTGAGTATTTTCCATTCATTACTTCCTTTTTTGCAGTTTTTATTAATTCATTAATTGCATTATTTATTAGGTCAGTACTGTTTGGTGGTCTGTATATACATCCAACTAATATTTTTGTTTTATGAAGTACAATGCTACACCATATTTGTTCAACTTTTTTATATAAAGGTGAAACTGATACTTCATAAGCAATTATATCATATTTTGTAAAAATTGCAACACCTCCACCTTGTTTGTTTGTTCTATTATTGTAAAAGCAGTTGTAGTTGCTAATATTTATAATTAAGTCATTTTTGAACCATGTTTCAGAAATAAGTATGATATCTGGTGAGTCGATCATAATTTTTGTTTCAAACTCTGTTATTTTATTTACTAAAGACGTAGAATTTGTATACCAAAACTTAAGATAGTTAGACTTTTTATTGAATGGAAAAATAATGTCAGATTTGTTTTTATTTACACTAGATAATGAATTAATTTTTAGTTTTTTCACTTTTCTTGACTTTGACAATTGACTCATTTTTGACAATATACCAAAAGGGCTGGTTATTATCAGCATTATTTAAACGATCTCTTTCTTTTAGAAGCAATTTTCTGCTTTCACGTTGTGCAAATGTTAAATCCTGATTTATATATACTTTATTTTTATATTCGACATTATATTTCAAATTGCTTGCTGACTTTAAAATGTCTGCAACTTTTTCTTTATTATTTAATTCTACTATTACAATACCAGGTTTGTCGGTTTTTGATTTTAGGCGGTGGTGTCGTTTAATAAATGATTCATCGACCTTCAGGTAATTAAAGATCTTTTTTATTTGCTCGTTTTCATGTTGTATATTTTCTTCAGTTGATTTATTTAATTCATCAAGACCGTGTAGAATCAAATTGTATTCTCTTCTAGATTTTTCTTTATTTTCAGCTGAAATCGCGGTTAGTATTCTTGTTTCTTCTGGTTCAAGAGATTTGTTATGAAACAAGCTACTAAAATGTGGTTTGCTGTTAATTTGATTATTTTTGCTAATAATTTGAGCTTGATTATCTTCTAAGAACTTCAATTGCTTTTCTAAGTCAAGATTTTTAGATAGTAATTTTTTTACCAGATCTTCCAGTGCTAGAATCTTTTTGTTAGTCACTTCTTTGAACGTATCAAATTCTCCTTTTCGAACGTTGACCATATTGATTTACGTACTCAATATTTATTATTTATTTATTTTTCTTGATTACTATCTCTATTTAATGTATGTAGTTAATATTCTATTTTGATTACTTTTTGTTTACTTTTTGTTATCAAAAACATCGGCCATCTTTTTTACGCGGTTTTTGAAAATGTGATACCACTTTTTTGACCGAATTTTGTTCCTGTAATAGCCAAGTAGAGAATCAAGCAAGTCGACTCCCCTCATGTGCTTGTTGTAGATAGTGACTACTCCCGGACAGGAAATGTTGATATGACACATATCTTTTCTTGAAAATCTTCTAACCTCAATTGAAGGTTCACTTCCAATAAAATTGGACATCAAAGTTACAACTTTGTTGTCAAACCAGGAAATTACCGATACATCAACTCCGTCAACCTTGGCAACATGTTCTGTAAATGCTCGCGATCCCTTTGCTTCATTTCCTTATCTGACAAGACTGGGCAATTTCCAACACGGTTCCTACGTGCAGTTCCAACCATTTGAATTCCCCTCTTGAACATATAAACATTTAAACCAATGCTATTGAGGCAATTGTCAACATGCAATTTATGATTAGTGTCATCGGGCAGGATTCGGGCTAGGCGCATGACAACGTTACTACTTGCCCCAAGGTTCATTCTCAAAGCAAATGTTGTCACTTCCTCCACAGTAAACTTCAAAATTATAGCTGAAGCCAGAGACACCACTCAGAACAAAAACTTTAAACCCCCATTTGTGTGGTTTTTTAGGGTTGTATTGTTTGATTAAATGTCTCCCTTTGAACGGAATAATCTGCTTATCAACCAACCACTTAGACAACTAGAAGATCGTCAAAGGAGAAACAATCTTCGAATTGAAGGAGTCAAAGAAAATGATAACGAAAACTGGGATGATACGGAAGTAAAAATAATAAACCTTCTTGAAAATAACCTCAATGTAAAAGATGTAATCATAGAAAGAGCACATAGAACTGGTACTATCGATAATAAAAAACCATAGAACAATTGTAATTAAGTTAGTAAATTATAAAGACAAAGTAAAGATTTTAAAAAACGCCAACAAACTAAAAGGTTCTGGAATTTATATTAACGAGGATTTTTCGCTAGAATCTACTATAATAAGAAAGAAACTTCTTGGAGAAAGCAAAACGCATAGGATAAACGGTAAATATTCTGTTGTTATATATGATAAGCTCGTTGTTAAAGAATTTAGAAAAAAAAATCATGTTAAAGGATTTTTTTTTTTTTTTTTAATTTATATTGATTTATTTTTTATTTTGGCTGATAATATTGTTTTATCAAACATATCAATTTTAATTCACAGAAAAAGCCAATAATTTTAAACAAATATTCGGATCCTGATTATAATTTTTTAAACGATAGTCAAGTAATTAAAAATACTAGCCCGATATACTATAACCCAAATTCAAAAAATATTGATAAAGAAATGGAAGATAATTCGTTTTCAATGCTTCACAATAATATTAGAAGCATTCAAAAAAATTTTGAGTCATTGAAACAATTTTTACATAAAATTGACATTAGATTTCAGGTAATTTGTACATTATACCTAAATTTTATACCAACGCGAGTAACTAGAGAAAGTGCAACATCTTTAGATCAAATTATTACAAATGATTTCGTAAATATTAAAATAAAGACAGGTATATTTAAATCTGACATTTCTGATCACTTCCCTATTTTTATTCTATCGCAAAAATGCATCGACTATGATGCTCTAAGTGATAGAAAAAAATTAATTACAACACGGTTAATAAACGACGCTTCCATCAAAAATTTTCATAAACTTCTTACTGGTGTCAACTGGGACACCCTACAACTAAATCTAAATGCCGATAAAGCATATGATATCTTTTTAACTGAATTTCTTAATCATTATAATAAGCCTTCCCGGAAGTTACTAAAGTTATCAAAACAAAAACACTTTTAAACCCTTGGATCACGAGGGGCATTCTTTAATCCTCAAAAAAAAAACAACGTTTATATAACAAGTTTCTTAAAAAAAAAACTCTTCAAAATGAAACTATTTACAAAACCTATAAACGGCTATATGAATCAGTTTTAAAACGCTCAAAGAAACATTACTATTCGGAACAATTATTTAAACACAAAAATGATTCGAAAAAAACATGGCAAATTATAAAGGAGGTAATCGGTAAAAAACGTTTATACGGTAATTTACTTCTGAAAAATCTTAAAGTTAATAACAATTGTATTGTAAATAAATCCTTAGTGGCCGAAACACTTCATCAGTTTTTTGTAAATATAGGTCCTATTTTATCATCAAATATAGCAACTTCTCAAATACACTTTAAGTCTTACGTAACCTCAAACAACATTAGTGTTATGGCTAATCTTAAACTTACGGAAAATGAATTATTTGACGCAGTCTCTTTGTTAAAGCCCAAAAAAAGTGTAGGTTTCGATTCAATAAGTAGTAATGTCGTTATTAAATCGATAAAATACATTACAATTCCATTATTACATATTTTTAATTTATCTTTAAAACATGGTGTTTTTCCAGAAAACCTAAAAATTGCAAAAATCATTCCAATTTTAAAATCAGGTGATCCTTCTGAAGTTGCAAATTATCGTCCAATCTCAATTCTTAATTGTTTTTCTAAAATATTAGAGCGAGTTATGTATAATAGGCTTTATTCTTTTTTAAATGTAAATAATATTCTTTACCATAAACAATTTGGATTCAAATCTGGCCATTCCACCAATCATGCAATCATTCACCTTGTTCAGGACATATTTAAATCGTTTGATGAAGGCAAGTATACCCTAGGTCTTTTTATCGATTTAAGTAAAGCTTTCGATACAGTCAATCATCAAATCCTTCTATCGAAACTCAAAAGTTATGTTATAAAAAATACTAACTTGTCCTGGTTCGAGAGTTATTTGACCAATAGGAAGCAGTATATAGTTTATGATGAAGGAAAAACTAATTATGAGACAATTAAATGTGGTGTTCCTCAAGGATCAATTTTAGGGCCACTTCTATTTCTTGTTAATATAAACGATTTAAATAAATTTTCTAACATTTTAAATACAATTTTATTTGCAGATGATACCAGCTTGTTTTATTCCAATAAAGATATCAATATATTATTCCAAACATTAAACAAAGAACTAGACAAACTAACCCAATGGTTTAAATCAAACAAGTTATCTTTAAATATCACTAAAACAAAATACACTTTATTCCATCGTCTACATAAAAAATCAGATATTCCCTTAGAACTCCCAGACCTTTTTATTGACAATCAATTAATAAAGAGAGAGCAATCAATAAAGTTTTTAGGCGTGTTTCTAGACGAAAATGTAACCTGGAGGGAACACACAGGTGTAGTTGAAGATAAAATATCAAAAAATTTAGGTATAATGTACAAAGCAAAGCAGTTATTACATCGATCTTGTTTAAAAAACATTTACTTTTGTTTTATTCATTGCTACTTAAGTTATGCGAACATTGCTTAGCAAGCAAAAACAGGCTATAAGGATAATTTCAAACGTAGATCGTTTTTCACACACACACAAACACTTTTTAATGAACTCAATATCCTAAATGTATATAAACTAAACCTCTATCAAGTTCTTATTTTCATGTTCAAACTTGATAAAAATATATTACCAATCCTATTTTATTCAATTTTTGAAAAAATAAATCACATATACCCTACAAGATTTTCAAAATACAACTACATTCAATCCAAAACTTATTATTCCGCTACTAAATTCTCTATTGTAAACCGAGGACCAAAGTTGTGGAACATGATATTAAATAATGAAATGAAAACTAATTATTCTCTAAACCAATTCAAAACAAAACTTAAGCAATTACTTTTGTTATCTGAAAATGAATTAAATTTTTTCTAATAAAACTTCTTTATATTAGAAATCAATAATTAATAGTTAATTAATTAATTACTTTAAATCATTAATACATAATTAATCAACAATTGTACATATATTTTTATCATTTTAAATGATAATCTTCTTTTTGAGAAATTTATTTTTTATTTTTGCGTTATTTATTAATCTTTTACTTTTATTTTATACTGTTTATTTGCTTTTACTTTTACTTTTTACATTGGCAATGAAAAGTATTATAAAAATAATTAAATAAGTTAAACTATAAAATACCAATAAAATGTTTTTATATAAAATCATATCTTCTTATTTTTCAAACCAAGTCTTAAATGTTATTTTTGTAATTTTATTATTTTATTAAATTTTGTTTCTTTTATTTTACAAAACAATTATTAAATCTTTTTCTTCTTTAAAATCTTATTCTTTGAAAAACTATAAATTTTAAACGATATGCGATATATTTAAATTTTCTTTTACAATATAAATCAGAGATATATACATTGAAATATTATTGTTAAACTATATTTTGTCTAGTAATGACGCATTTTTTGGGGCTTAATGATAAGACTAAATTTGTCTTCTTCTAGCCCTGGTCATGTAATTATTTTCTTTATAAGTTACGACTGTAAATTTTTTTTTATCGGCAAAAAAGTGTAAATAAATAAAAATAAATAAATAAATAAAACCGCCAAATTTTCTTCAAATGGAATACTGTTCAGCTGTTCATTCATTTTATTTATGAGAGGGCGTATCTTGAAAAACTTATCGTCTTTGTCAGCAGAGTTGTTGTCAGCAAAATGAATAATGCTTTTTAATTTTTCAAAGCGGTTGACGGGCATAATATTAGCTACATGAGCAATTCCAATGGAAGACGACCAATAATCTCTTGTGCTTGGGAGTTTGACAACAGACATATACAAAACACATGCAACAAAACTAATTATATCTTCCTCTTTTACAGCAACTGGTTTTTCAGGATTGGTTTGCATGGAATACAACGTTTTCTGATAGGCAAAATTCCTTGAAAAATCTCTTTTGGAAAAATCCGATAAAAGCATGACAGTTCTGAACCAAGACGATCCAATAACTCATCCATTTTTTGTTGGTAGTTACCTTTAAATTTGTAGTCTTCTTGTTTATTTGGAAGACTTTTAACTTTCCACAATAGCTGAGATTTTTTTGCAGGCTTTTTTCCATTTGCGTTTGGTTTATTGGTAGCTTGCACCACTGTTGCAATTTCTTTTTTACCCGCGCTGCCATTTGCTCTTCCTAAAATTGAAAGTAACTGATTGTCATTGCTGTCAGCATTCTCATCACTGCTATCAACTTCCTCACTGGACGAAGAAGGTATTGGCAAAAATAGTTCGCAATCAGTTATATTTTCTTCATCGCTGGAATCTCCGCCAGAGGAGCATAGATCTGTGTCGTCATCAGCAAATTTGATCAAGACAGGCGCTTGTATTCTGTGGATACCAGAAGGCTTTCTACCATAAAAAGAAGTTGGCTTGATTGCTAAAGATTAGAAGAAATAACAAAAACGTTTTATAACAAAAGAAATAACAATAAATCAAAAATATGAAATTAAATTTTTTTGCTTTAGATGCATGATGTATCATTTCTGATACACTTACAAAAAGAGTTGTTGAGGAATGAAAGTTTAAGATAATAGGTAAATAAAAACACAAGAGGACTACCAATAGGTATAAGAAACTTTGGGAATTTTTGTGGGTTTATGATTGAAAGGAATCTTTCTCAACAAAATGATGTACTTACTATAATTAGTTGATTTGCTGCCGGATGCCATTTTGATAATATGAGAAATAAAATTGAAAGTAAAATTTGCAAAAAACATTCCAAGTACGGTGGCCACACTCACTTAAATATTGTACGCTTTAAATAAACTTAATTCTCATGTAAAATTCCTGAGCGTTCGACCAGTGATACACCAATTATAAACTGTATTATATATGATACAGTATGCAGAAAGGGGTTAAGTACAACTTCAATAGGAAGACCTGGTCCTGGTTTATACTCATTGGTTCTATAAGCTTAATCCCAATTGTATTTACACCAACTGTCTTTCCCAGTGGGACAATGCAGGTAATGCTAGTTATTTTTGCTTATAGATGCTACATAAAATAAACTTGCTGAGGCTGAAGATCTCATACCGTTAAGGTTGCCACAATTTTGACTGATGCAATTACCAAAATAATTTTGCAATCGATCAATAATGTTGCGATCACCCCATTGTGTGAACTACATCCCCTTTTTTTCCATGTTCCATCAACAGAAACTCCAGTATCTACAATCTCATTAGGAGATTTGTCTTCCTTGAGTTCTTGTACAGCTTCATTCATAGTTTTATTAACAACAGTTTGTACTGCGATAGTTAATTTCTGAACAATAACATTGTAGGTTTTATTGCATAATCCTTTTGGGATATTCATAAGAGTGGTAAACCGATGTGGCCTTGACCAAGTGTTCTCATGGCATACATTAAACTTTTATTAATATCATACCATGCTACATTTTTTGATGTATCAAAATCTAATTTAAAACCACAAACACAAGATAAAGATAAATTTGATACTTTTAATCTATAACAGAGTTTCAGTTAACCTATATGGGCATTTTGAGCGGCACACTGTAATTTTGCTTATTGGTAATTATTAGACCATTAGTGATTGCTGCCAAAAGTGGATGACTATTCACTATTAACAACTTTTTTAATTTTATCCTTTTTAAGACTTTTTATTCTCGTTTAACGACAACTGTGATGGTAACAACATTCTGGACACCCACGTTTATCAAAAATGGAAGTTGAAAATTTCTATATCAATAACCCTGTAGCCACTGACACATTTTAAGTTTCCACTTGGTACCATTACTTGCTTCACTTTTTTTTTGATGCACTTATAAATATACTTTCACTTTTAATATTTACATAGTAAATAAGTTTTTTTCTGATAATACTGTTTTATTTTATTAACATTCGGCTGTATGCGTGTGTAAAATAACAAAAAATATCCAGGAAGAGGCAAGACTCGAACCTTCAGTTTACGCATTTAAACAATTAGTATACTTATTTATAAATTTTAAACTCTTCTTTCCATATAAAAAATAAATTTAATTAAAATTAACTAAATTAGTTAACTTATAGCATAACTAGTTATTGAATATCGTATTGTCATCAAGCAAGAGCATGTATGCAAAATTTGAAGAAAATCTATCATCAGGAAGTGACTTAAAAACTGATACAAGATTTGGTTTTGCGGCCGTGCGAATGGCCTTTTTAGAATGGGAACACGGCGGCCGTGCGAATAGCCTTTTTTTAGAATTGGAACCACTGATCTCAAAATATTACTGGATAGCGGATTCTATTGTTTTTTCCGAAAAAAGTTGAAGCCAAAATTGGCCTCCCAAGATGGCGGCGATTTTAGTTCCTAGCGGTGAAACCGATATACATTCTATTTTACTTTATCAAAGTACAAAAGAAAATAATGAAATAAGACTAATACATTTGTAAAAAAAAAAAAAAAAAAAAAAAAAAAAAAATGAATTTTATAATTATTAGAGAAAAAAAATATATATATTTTTAAATAATTGAGTTTATTATTAAATGGCATCAGTATATATAATTTATGTGCCCAATGCTGTATTTATAATTTATGTGCCCAATGCTGTGTGCTAGAAGGTTAATAATTGCTGCTGTTTACCATTCATAACAGCATGGTAAATAGCAGCAATCATGTCTACCTACAATTTTATACTTTATATTTTTTAAGCAAGATACCAATTTGAACAAATGCTGTATGAACTATTAACTGAGTGCTGTAAGTACACAAAAACTCAGTGGCTTCTTCTAGACTTATATTATACTTAAATGCTATTATTGCATAAATTATATGATTAAAATATTTAAAAGTGTCACTTAAATTGGTAAAAAAAAACAGTTCTGAATTATAGTTATTTATAATAACTTTTAAGACAAATAAAAATTAAAATACATTTGTTTGAAAAAAATGTACTTATATAATTTTTAATATACAAATATTCATAATACCTCTTTGAAATATCTCTTTAATTAAAGTTATATATAAAGTTTACCTGCTGTTAAAAATTATGGATATATGTTATAGTTTACTGACTTTTTTATACTATTAAACTGTATGTTGCAGTTAAATAATTTTATATATATGCCGATGAGTTTATTCGCATAAAAGATTAACTTTATGACATATTAAATTCAAGAAACCTATTTGCCAATAGATACAAGTCAGCATTGTGTGCATGTAACAAGACTTTTTGTTATCCATTTCTTGACATGGTATATAATTATATCATTATTCTTAAAGAGATTAATTGGTACGCAAATGATCTTGTATAGTCTAAAAACTGATTTCATTAGATATTTGGTAGCAGGTAAATCTGTTTAAAATATATATCTCGACTGAGAAGAAAAAGAAAGTTCACCATAAAATCATTTAACATATAAGCTCAGTCAAAACCATTTAACAAGCTCTTAATTGGGCTGTGAGATCTTACTTAGTTAAAAGATCTGCAAGAATGTTTAACAACAATATCAAATGCCAACAACTTACAGCCACATACCAACAACTCTTGCTGGGAAGTAGCGTTCAATGTTCAAATGGAAACTGCAGCATCAGAGATCAAACTCATATTTTAAAAGCTTTAGATTCTTTTTTCTTTTGCTCACTCCATTACTAAAATATCTGACTGAAATTGAATTAATAAGAAAGTATGATTTGTTGGAGAGTAAACCAACTAATAGTGACCACGATTATGCAGATATTCCAATTGCAGCATTCAAAAAAGCATTGATCTCATATTGTCAGATACCTATCTAAAATAACATTAAAATAAAGGGTTCAAATAATTTTCTGTATACGCTATCCAGTTATATTTTGAGATTAGTGATTGGAACATGGCGTCCGTGCGAATAGCATCGGCCGAATTAAGCACCGGCAAATTGCTTTTAAATTTGCTAATCAAGTTTAAACGAGTCCGAACACTGAGTATTCCTTAAACTTTGGTTATAAAGTTTAACACATTTATCACATTACTATTCGTTAAACTAATATTAATATTTGTTGAACAAAAAAGAATAATATTATTTACTTAACGAATACTTTTTATTGTTAAACGAATAGTTGGTCCTTATAAAACTTTGGTCAATAAATATACTATTTGTGTTATTTGTTTTATAATTTAAAAAAAAATTTGTTTCCTCATTCGTTAAAATTGAGTTTAAAATTTAAGAAGTTATTAAGGTGCTTCCAGAAGTCTTTATGGTGTGGTGGTAGAGTTCTAGCTTCAGAACTGGAATTCAGTGGTTTTGAGCCGGCTCTAGCCATATGTCCATTATTAGTAAGGATGAAGGCGTGTCCTTTTTAAATGCTATTCTTACTGCAGCCCCTTCTTATTCTTAAGTATAATGTATGATGCAAAACTATAAATATAGTATTATAAAAACCCAGTAGACATTTAAATTAGCATGAAAAGTAATAAACTGCTAAACTATCTAACAATGCTGAAACTAAGAACTTGGTCTTAGTCAGGCCCGGCGGAAGGGGGGTACAACGGGTGATTTTCACCCAGGCGCCAAGGCGACTAAGGCGCCAAATTTATGTTAAATATATATACTTTTTTTTTGAGAGTATGAAAATATATAAATTTATAGGAATAATTATATAAAAATTTGTATACTTGTTTATATAAAAATTAGTCTATAATATTTTATATAAAAACCATAATTACTAAAAAAAAAAATTATTATTTTTCTTTAATTTATTTATTGTACAACTTTAAAAATGTTTCAGCCAATTAAAAAAAATCATGTTTGAATTTTTCGGCTAACTAATCATTGACATTGGCTAATAAAGTTGTTTTTACTTGGGGCGCAAAAAGGGACCAATTCAAAAAAAGAAAAGAATTATTGGATCGAAATTAATTTCTAAAGGAAAGCAAACATTTCTTTAAAAAATCGTTTTTGTTTTAATCAAGAAATTTTATAAAAGCGTTTTAAATTAAAAAAACGTTTATTATAAATTAATTTAGAAACTAAAGCTTTAAAAGTAACTTTTTTTTTTTGCGTTAAATATTTTTTCATTCTAAAGTGTTTTAGCGCTCTTATTTGAGAGTTTCAATAATTTTTTTATTATGATATAAAGTTATCTAACTATACTTTCAGGTTGGGAGTTTAAACAAAAACGTCTACGAAAAGAGGAACAATTGAAATCAAATCAATCATCTTTAGAAAAATTTTTATTAAAAACTCATCATGATAAAATGGCCAAAGAAAGTCCATTAATTCATAATATAGCTGATTCTGGAAATAAAAGCAAACCAACTGAATCTACTAATTCAGTTGAAACTAATCAAACAATTGAAAGATTGAATGAAATTGCGGCTACTTCAGAATACTTTGACAATATTAGCGATTGGCAGGAAAATTTAAACATTGATTTCATACAAGATGCTGTTATAAAAGGTCCTAACAGTTTCAAAGAAGGTTCTAATAACTATCCAAGAAATGTTGATAATTTGAGTTTTTCAAATCATTATTTTTACCGCGTCATGGATAATGGTGAAAAAAAATCATAGAACGTAGTTAGTTTATTCACAAAAAGCAAACAAAGTTTTTTGTTTTTGTTGTAAACTTTTTTGTTTAAATCCTATTTTGTTGGCTCAAAATGGTGGTAATGATTGGCGCCATATTTCACGAATCTTAAAAAGACACGAAAAAAGTCTTGATCATTTTAACTGCTACAGCAAGTGGGTGGATCTGAGAAACAAATTACAAAAAGGCACTTTAATTGATAAAATTTTGGATAAAAACTTAATTAAAGAAGTAGAACATTGGGACAACGTAATGAGAAGATTAATTTCTCTAACTATTATGATGGCAAAGCAAAATATGCCTCTCAGAGGCTCTTGTGACAAAGTCTATCATGAATTAATGGAAACTTTATAAAATTTTTAGAGTTTTTGGCTGAATTTAATCCAGTTATGGAAAAAGATTTGTTTAGAGCAAAAAAAAAAAACAACCGAATTCTGTGCACTATTTGGCAAAAGATATTCAGAATGAAATCATTGACTTGATTAGCAAATCCATTAAATTTAAAATTTGCTCAAATGTCTAAAAGTCCGTGTGTTTTTCAATTATTGTTGATTGTACACCAGATATCAGTCACCAGGAGTAAATGTCAATGCTGGTACGATATGTTTACGTAGAGGATTAGAACGAAATTCACATTAATGAAAGTTTTATTGGATTTCATTTAATTGACGGTTCGACAGGACAAGATTTATCAAATGAGATTATTGACTCTCTGGTAAAAAATAACTTATTGAAGAAAACATAAAAGGTCAGAGCTATGACAATGGTGCAAATATGAAAGGCGTAAGAAATGGTGTACAGGCTTTTATTCTAAAAAAAAAAACAACCGAGCGGCTTATATTCCATGCTGCAGTCACACATTAAATCTGGCACTTGTTGATTCTGTGAGATGTTCACCTAAAATCGCTATGTTTTTCAATATAATTGATCAAGTTTACAATTTTTTTTCTGCTTCAACAAAAAGATGGTTAATTTTGCAATCAAAGTGTCCATCTTTAACAGTTAAACCGTTAAGTGATACAAGATGGGAAAGCCACATCAATGCTGTAAAAACACTTCGATTTGAAATGCCAAAAATTTATAAAGCTTTGCAAGATGCGGCTAAGACCGCTAATGAAACAATTGCAAAAATCACAGCAGAGTCTATTGCTTTAAAAATAACAAGCTTCGATATTTTGTGTTCGATCGTAATTTGGCATAAAGTTTTGTTCGAAATTAATTTGACTAGCAAACAATTTCAAGCAGCTTCAACGAATATTTCAGAGGCTTTAAAAGCAATGGAAAAAACGATTAATTTTTTTAAGGAAAATTACAAACAGGAAAAATTTGACTTTGTTGTGTGTATTGCACAAGAACTTGCTTCTTTTTTAAAGGTAGAAGAAAGTTTTGCAGCAGAATCTGCTTCAAGAGTAAGAAAAAGAAAGAGATTCTTTGATGAACCTGAACAAAACTTTGAAAAACAGTTATGTCCAAAAGAAAAGTATAAACAAGATGTTTTTAATAAATTAGTTGAATGTGCGACTATTCCAATAAAAAAGAGATTTAATGATTTCAATGCTGGTATTGCACATTTTAGCTTTTTATTTGATATTAAAAAGCTCTCAACAGTCAAGGAAGATAATTTAAAATCTCATTGCATCGCGTTAAAAAAAAATCTGAAAATGGAAAAAAAGATATTTCTGGCGAGGAACTAAGTTTTGAATTAATGTCTCTTTCTTCTCATTTTACTGAAAATTTGGATCCTGAAAATGCTATAAAATATTTGTACGCAAATGGTTTGAATAAAATCTATGCAAATGTATTTATTGCTTTGAGAATTCTTCTTACATTACCAATAACAGTAGGTAGCGCCGAGAGATCTTTTTCGAAATTAAAAATTATCAAAAATTATTTAAGATCGACAATGGGCCAGGACAGGTTGAACAACCTTGCAATGACTTCCATTGAAAATAAAATTGCCGCTGATTTAAATATTGAAGATATCCGGTTGAAATTTTCGGAAAAGAAAGCTCGGAAAGTAATATTTTCGAAATAAATTATTTTATCAAAAGAGTTGTATTAAATTAAGTCGAAAATATAAACTTTGATTTATAAAGGCGCCATAATATTTTTTTCACCTACCTTCGGAATGTCTAGCGCCGGGCCTGGTCTTAGTAAGCTTAAGGAGTAAATTAGAAGACAATGGTTTTTCTCATAGAAGTTTTAAACTTTTACTATCATACCTAAGTGATCGCAAACATAGCGTTATATTGGGTCCATCATTTTCTGAATGATTAGAAGTTTTACTGCCTCAATGATCAATGCTTGGGCCAATATTTTTTAATATATTTATAAATAACTTTTTTTGTTTATTAAAAACTCCATTGTCTTAATTTTTGCATACTCTCTATGTTAGTAACAATTTTTAAAGAATTATGTTATTTTACGATTGCAAAATAAAACATTAAACGCCATTGAATTTTTTAAATTTAATCATATGATCGTAAATTTCAATTATTTATAGTTGTTCACAAATTTTCAAACAAGTCATTTTTAATGCTTGGTTAGGACAAGATTTTTGCCTTGGATAAAGTTAAGCTACTTGGGGTTACAATAATTGTAACCCCAAGTAACTTTTACCACAACCAGCACTACCAGTAATAAAAAAATATAAACCGTCGTCAAGCCATTTAAAAGTTAATTTTTGTTTTGCTGACAAATATATTTATTTTTTAGGGTTAACTTTATCTTCAAATAACGGGTCTGGAGTCATTATTAAATAATCCAATGGTTTTGTTACTTGCGAATCATTAGTAATGATAATATAAGGAATTTATAACAAATGTTTAAGCATTTGCAAGAAGGGCAACTAATGAAGCTCTGCTATAATAGACGTCAGTTTTTTTCTTTTAATAAACGTTCAGAAAAATATGTATCTTGTAGTTTTTTAAATTTGTTCAATGATGCGGCAGATATGATGGAATTAGTGAGTAAGTTCCAGTCAGGTACGACACGATAGGTGTAGAACAATTTTTGTTAGCCACAGTTAACAGTAGCTAACCATGCCCAACGACAATTGTTTTTTTGCAGTTTTTGTGCCCAAAAACTACAAAAAGTCCATGGAGGCTTTTTGTAGGTCCCTGCACACTTAATGCTGCAGCTGACTGGTTTGGTCTCAGGAGCTCGACATTGTTGAGGCGGTGGTATATCTTAAAGTATTGGATGATTATAGATTGAATATTTATAGCGTTTAGTCTTTGAGTGCTTCATACAATACTTTAGAGGCCTGAGATGAAGCACAAACTTAGTGGCTTATTCTTGCACTGCTTCAAATGCATCAATGTCTCGGCAATAATAATGGGTCCTCGCGAAAGAATAGACTTAAGATATGGTTGTACATAAGTTGTATCAAGTATGTAAAAAAGTGAATAATATCCCAAAAGAGAAAGACTCCTTTTAATATACCTAGCTAAGTTAGTCTTGGTAACAAAGTGTGCGACTTGATCCCGCCAATTTGAGTTGGTGATGATGCCGAGGTCGCGCTCAGAGGTGGTCTTGCCAAGGCTGTGGTTGTTGTCAAGGTCGTCTGTTATGGTGAAGGTTATGTGCAAACCCGATAGGTTGAAAATAAGTGGTATTAAAGCGGTTGCTAATTCTTTTTTCAAAAAATATAGCTTTGCACTTGTTTGTAAAAACTCATGCTCCAGGTATGGACCCATTCAACAAGGCGGTCAATGTCATTGTGGTGTCTGATATTTGGAGGTGTTTTTTATAACCACTATTAGTTTCGCATTGGTGGCTAACGGCTTACAAACGTGACGAGTAAGACCTGGCATGTTGTTAATAAAGATCACAAAGAGGAGAGGCTCCAGTATAAAATCTTGTGGAACTCCACTGAGGACCTCCAACCAATGAGATCACAAAGAGAAGAGGCTCCAAACAAGATGAGTAAGAAACAGAAATAAGTAAGATTGGACGGTAGTTTGCTGGGTTTCTCCTGTTACCTTTCATAAAAATAGAAGTTACGTTGAGTTGCTTTCAGCAAGTTGGAACAGCACCGGTAGTGAAAGATTTTTTATATATAAATGATAAAGGCAAGGTGTGGTACGGATAAGGCTTCCAAGAGGATGTATCCATCAATGCCTAGTGGTCCAGTTTGTTTAGTTTTTTTAGAAACGCAAATCAAAGTTTGAGGAAAGATATTTTCATTTATGCTGAGAATCTCATCCGTGTGTAGCTGAAAAATAGAAGGATCACCCGGGAGATCCTTGCTACTTGCAGAGAACTGTTTGTTCAACAAGTTGCACATCTCGTCGCTATTGTTTGTTCAACAAGTTGCATACCGTCGCTATTTCCAAGAGCTCAATTACAATCTTTACAATTTTTAGTTTTGTTAATTAAGCCATACAGTAGTCTAGGATTATCCTTGAATTTACTTATGATTCTTTGTTCGTGCGTGTAGAGAACTTCATAAACAAGTTTTTTGATTTTGCTTGTGGCTTTGTTAAACGCCTGTTTTACAAGGTTTTTTTACGGGTTTTTTTGATGAACTGATCAAACTGAGTAAGTAGGCAGTCTTGAACAATTTTAGGAAATGCGCTTGCCTGTATATTAGTACCAGTATAGTACCTACCTGAACTGTTTCACACGATTTCAGAGTAGTTGAAGTCTCCAAGGATGAGAAGTTTTGTAATTTTTTATCTGATTAGAATGGATTTTCGACGAATTAAATTGTTAATAATTTTGTTAATTGCTAATTCGGCCTAAATTGCTCGGCGCCCTAAAGATGCAACCTAATAGAATACGTTCTGAACCAATATTTATTTGAACCCATAATTTAACTTATTTAAATAAGTTATCGACTCGCATAGATGGTTTTGTAAATTTTTTAATTTTCTAAATTTTATTTTGTGAATACTTGCCCATCCAAAATTGTGTATGAAAGATGACTACTCAGCAAACATTCTATAGGGAAATTTCATTGGACCTTATAGACATTTTGAGCTTTTTACTAAGGTTTCGCTCATTGGTTACTTAGAGCTTATATAGGACTACTGCAAATCCACTACGAAAATTTTTTCTGGGTATAAATAGGTTAATAAATAACAAACAGCATTTTTTGTTCTTTATTATTAAGTAAGAATCTAGATTTAATTCTTTTGTATAAAAAAACTCTATGAGGACTTTATTTAGATAGATTTCAATCGAAATTTATATATAAAGTGAATTCACAAAAAATAATTTTCATGTTAAAATAAAAGTTTCTTATACTTCTAAGTTACTTCTTTTGTTTTAAAACTTAATTTTAAAATTTTACCAAGAAATAAACCATCCGTAATTGAAGTGAAATAAAGTTTAATTTGTCAAAGTTTGGTTTTAAATTTTACTCAGAAATTATTTAAATTTATTTTTTAAAAACTATTCGTAAATTAACTGATTTAAAACAATAATTAACCCCTCACAACTATTTTTAAACTTTTCGAAATTTATTTTGTTGTTTATATAGTAAAATATAAAGCAGCCATTATGAATATATTTCCCCCTCCGCTATATAAATAATATGGTTAATTCTTAAGTTTGAGCCTGAAAAAACAGTCTCTGGTTCCCATTTACGATTTAAGAAATATCAAAAAGAGAATCCTAATAATAAGCTTAATATATCAAAGGACAAATTGTTTTTAAAAACTACGATTTTAGTGTTTCGACCTTACAACAAAGTGTAAAAACCTTCTGGATTGGATTGTCGTTCATATTACTATCCATCTACTCCATAGTAGATACCTGTTATATATAAAAGTCAAGAAATACTCCATCAAAAATAAAACAAATAAAACCGAAAAAGATTTTTACATTGAAACAAAAGAAATTACAAAAAGTTATTTTCCCTTTTGCTTATTCAAGGCAGCACATGCCTGGCCACATGCGAATGTTCTACAGTTATTACAATCTAATGGATCAGGTTTTTCTTCCCTGGCTATCCTGTGTCTTGCTAATGCTGCTTCATTGATCCGTTCATAAGCAACAGGTTGTCCAGTTCCGTGTTTGAGAAAAACAAAAACCAATGCCAAAACAACGAGAAAGATTGTGTATTTCATGTTAAAAGATCTAAACAAAAGATTAAAAAAGTATAAGCACATCTACAAAAATTTTTAGGAAAAATCTAAGTCTGCTAAAAAGGTTGCTATGAAATCATGCTCAAAATCGTTGAGCAAGGTTTTATGGCAAGTTGTAAATGTAAATGATTTTACGCATAAATCAAACTTTAATTTTTTCTCTCAATTTTTTTCATCTGAAAAAGGATCTATGATTAAAAGTAAAATTTTCAGACGGTCAAAGCCCTAGAAGTAAAATTTAGAAGAGTATTCAAACTCTCTAGTTGCTGAACTAGCAAACTTGAAACTAATATGAACTAACATTAACTTTTGACTTAATGACGTAATGCGTAAAATTCTGAGCTAATTCAAAAAACCTTGCAACGCTTCTATATAATGTTAATTCAAAAACTTAAAATTTCTTTATATTACTAATTAATTAGTAATAAAATTTATTAATAATATATAAGTTTTGAATGAATATAATAATATTTTAAGTTTTTGATACCTATGCCTAATGAGGAAACCTTACAAAAATTTGGGATGGCGGAGGTCTGAGAATAAAAAAGGCCTAAAAGGCCCAAGTGCAAGCTTTTTTTTTATAGAAATTGTTTAAAATGGCACTTGACACTTTAGTATCTAATACAAAATTAACAGAAAAAAAAAAGTAAAAGTAAAAAAAAAAAAACACATTATTTGTTCATACTTTTTTATTGATTCAGAAGAATGTTACAGTATATAACGCCGTCTTTTTGATAGTTATATATAAACGCGATATTTCTTGATTTGTTGGATACCCCAAAGTAAAACTATAAACTTTAATTTAGTTATTTTATTTTTATCATCATACCACTGTTTTTATATTATTGACTTAAGTCAATTGCGTAATAAACAATTGTTTATTACGTCATTATGATGGTCAGTTGTAATCGAGACCAGACTAAACTTTTTTTTTTCTGTTTTTCCAGAAAAACTAGTTTGAATTTTGTACTTTAAATGCTGGGCTGTCACACAAACAAAGTTGTGATAAGAACCAGTTTTTTTAAAGGTGACCAATAGTGGCATTAAGTAGTTGTGATATTTAACTTTTAATCATTTTACGTGATCGGTATTTACAAACGTTTTTTGAAAATGCATTTGAATAATAAAAGTAATTGTTCATGAGTAAATACCATCAAAAATTAATTAGATATCTTATTTCTCAGCGTAATAAAATTTTTTTTTAGCATTATTTACATTACAATCATAATAATCAGACTATTACATTTAAACATAATATATATATATACATATATATATATATATATATATATATATATATATATATATATATATATATATATATATATATATATATATATATATATATATATATATATATATATATATATATATACATATATATATATATATATATATATATATATATATATATATATATATATATATATATATATATATATATATATATATATATATATACATATATATATATATATATATACATATATATATATATATATATATATATATATATATATATATATATATATATATATATATATATATATATATATATATATATATATATATATATATATATATATATATATATATATATATATATATATATATAACCTATATATGACATAATAAATCAAAAATAAAAATGTAACGCCTCAATTACTTTTATAAGCGCAATGTTTATTTAGAGTATTTTCTTAAATTAAACCTTTCGTCTGACAATATAAACAGGGAAAGTTTTTCATGATAATGAATGTAATCTATGCTTATCAAATGATCTAAAATGAATATTTAATTAAGACCACTTTTATTTTTTTTATATACAATTTAAAAAATAATTTTTATATCTATTTTTCTAAATATATAACTTATTAAAAAAAAAAATCATAATCAATTCATAAAACCAGGGGTGTGGAGTCGTAAAAAAAAAGTAACGACTCCGACTCCAATTGTTGAAATTTTTTGAGTACAACTCCGACTCCGACTCCAACTCCAAAGCAAAATTTTTGAAAAATTCTTTGAATTCTTTAAAAAATATTGCCCGGTAAGTTGAAATTTCTTTTTTGAAAAATTTATGAAACATTCTTTGAGGCTTAGTATGAACATAAGGTTAATTGAATGTTTTGTACATGCACGTGCAATACCAAGAAATTTTACTATCGGAGTCGGAGTCGCGATATTTTTTAGCGACTCCGACTCCGGTAAAATTGTCGCAACTCCGCAACTCCACAGCCCTGCATAAAACACTCAAAAGTCCGGCTTAAAAACGGGTCATGATCTGAATCACACCTTCCACTTATTTTTTACTCGTTTTTAATAAGTTGCAGAAAATGGTCTAAAGTAAAACTCAGCTTCATTAGAGATATAATGTTAATTAAAGATTTATTAATTTAAAGTTTCCTTATTGCGTTGCTGTTATTTTTTCCTATAGCATAACAAAGTCAATATATATAAAAATTGACTTGAAACTTTAGGCTCTTATAACATGAAAAGCATTTCCATAAGTGTGTGTGTTTTTAACTATTTAGTTTTGAAACTTTGTTTTATTCTATTACCTATATCTATTTTATTTAAAAATGCGGCAGAAATTAAAAAAAAATTACGGTAAACGAATATAAAGATCTACCTTAGAGGTGTTAACGTATGCCAACCATGTATTTGCTTCAGCATTTATCCGAGTTATACTTACTTATACAGAAAATATTTAGCGAAAAGTTTCTGGAATATATTTTGCCTTGCCTTCGTCTTAATTTTGAAGTAGTTTTAATCAAAATTTTTTTATAGGTAATAGGCTGAAAAAGTTAGAAAACAGATATATCTAAAAAAATATATATTTTAACTTGTATTTTTGAAAAATCTATCAACAAACCCATAAAAACAGAATGTCTTAAATTCATATATCTTTAAAACAAATTTATTTAAATCAAGTAAATGATATTTAATAATTGTATGAATAATACAAACAAAAAACAAAAAAACAAACAAATAAAACACAATATTTATCAATTTTCTTTGAAAACAATTGAGGTTAAAGACTTTTGTAATAAACGTACTTTAAAAATTAGTAATAATAGTCGCCACACAGGACTGAGGCCTAGCACAACCTATTATGAGGCCTAGCACAACCTATTATAAGGCCTAGCACAACCTATTATAAGTCCTAGCACAACCTATTATGAGGCCTAGCACAACCTATGATTAAGAAAACCATATTATAACAGTTTAAAATATTTTTCACTGATGACTGAGGGGCGATGATTTAACATGTATTAAAAATATTACATAACTCCAAAGTAGTGGAAAACTATTAATATTAAAAATCAAAATTATCTCTAAAAATATATATTTAAAAAAATTACTTTATTATGAAAACATTTTGGCAACTGGATCGATCTTGAAATCGTTTTCTTTTTTGAAAAACCAACTATAATATCTCATTCGAAGAGCAAAATCATTAATAACACAACATAAAATAAAATAAAAAAAAATTTGAGATTTAAGTAATTGGATAATAATATCAAATATTATCTTAACTTTTGGTATTTAGATTAAAAGCAGTTAGGTAGATTAATAAAAATACCTATAATGATTTTTAACGATAGGCACTAACGAAAGGTAAGCCAAGCTGTTTATCAATACAAAACATTACAACAAAGTACATCACGACAATTACGTATAGTAAATAGCAATAGCAAATAGCATAACATGTTATGCTATTTGCTATTGCTATTTGCTATGCGTATAATCATATTATAATACACTAAATATTAACATACATGTGTTTTCTATAAACTATAAAAGATTAGGGAACAGAATCTAGATAAACAACAGTAACACCTCTGTCCTGCTATCCACCTGCTGTAACACCTTTTCTAAGTACAACGCTTAGCTGGCAAGAATGGCAACCATTACACCATTTTTTTTTTAAATAGCATTTTAGTTATAAAAAAGAGCCAGCTAGTATAAGTTTACATGCACTGCAAGTCACTTGCTTGAATAGTTTCAAAAGTCTAGCTCTACAAGCACTAAAAGTTGACAAGCACTAAAAGTACACGATTGGCTATTGATTACATTACAAATATCTTTTTAAAATCAACAAATGGATTTACTTCACTAATTATAGTTTGCAAATTAATCATTAAATCATGCGAGCAAAGATCAGCGCCATAGATATACAGCTGACAACATATGGGAGGAATACCTTGATCTGACCTAAGATTACCTACAAAATGAAAATGTTGACCACATATTCTAAAACACGTTGGACCATGGTTGCTAAGTTGAACCACATTAGCTGTGAATAAAGCATAAGAAAGACACGCATTATGATTTCTAATATATTTAAAAAAATTCATAATGGAATTGTGATTTATATAATTCCCTGTAAAAAAAACTTGTAAAGCTTGCGGATGTGGTAAAAGTGGAGGCAAAATTATTTTTCTATTATGGAAACATAGAAAATGAGCTTCATTAGGAAAAATTTTAACCTCACAATGTTGACAGATCTGGTTCAATTCTCCTAAAATATTAAAACCTGAAATATTATTACTTCTTGCTATACAATGTATTCTTCCTTGTCTAGCTGCATTTTGTACACTTTGTAGATTTCATTATTAATTTCATTTCACCTAGCTCCGTTTCTTTCATTTCGACTACGATTATTACTAATTTTTCAACCACATTATCTTTATTAGGGTTCAAAATTAATTTCATTTTACCGAGCAGCATTTCTTATATTTTGTCGACAACTGATTTCATTTTGTCTTGCTCTATCTCTTTCATTTTGAGGAATAAACTTGCCTTAACACATTATTCTCATTAGGGTTTAAACTCATTTCTGCTCTCTAAGCAGTATTTCTTGCATTTTGTAGATGATTAATTTCATCTCGCCTAGCTCCATTTCTTTTATTTTGACGGTGGTCTCGCCAAACCACATTATCCTCATTAGGGTTCACATAATTTCTGCTTGCCTTGCAGCGTTTTTATATTTTGACAGTAATTAATTTCATTTTGCCTTACTCTACCTCTTTCGATTCGACAATTATTTTCAAGTTGTCTATTAGCATTTAGACTAATTACTACTTCAAGCCCAATATAATTTATTTCAATTTCACTGTTATCATGAAGCATATTACCAATGGTATTACTATTGTATATAACAAACAGACGTAAAAAATCTTGTGATCTTTTTAAATAAAATTTCTTACTACTACTCTAAAGTAAAGAAAATACAAAAATAAGTAACTTTAATAAACCTCTGCTTTTTTAAAAAATAATAAAAAAAGAAAACAAAATTAAATCACAAGAGACTAAATTAAATCAAGTATATACTTTTCTAAAGTTATAAAACAATGACATATTTTCAAAAACATACTCTTAGATGTTTAACAAACGGAGGGGGAGGGGGCGGGGGCGGTGACGTTTATTAAATTTGAAATATTTTGCTTCTCACCCCAAGCTTATTAACTCTAACCCCATCTTTAATCAATTTTACTTGTTATCAAAAAAGTATCTTGAAACAAAGAATATATATATATATATATATATATATATATATATATATATATATATATATATATATATATATATATATATATATATATATATATATATATATATACCAACCCCCTCTATATGTGTGTGTGTATGTGTGTGTACTCAAATACCTTTAAAAAGAAGCATAACACTTTAAACAAAGTAACATAGATAAAAATAATTTTTTTATTTTTCGACTACTTTCAGCACAATGTTTTGTTTTTTCTATTCGTAATTATTTTTCTAAGAGAAAGTATACATACAAATACGGATAAGTATAAAATTACTGAAGCATACGCACATTTACGTGTTAACATATAACAATCTTGTTTATTTTTTATGTTAAATACATAAAATAAAATTCTAACTGAAAATAAAACTAAATAGTAAACTTACTTAAGTCAGTATCAGTTTGACTGTCTAAAAAATGTTATTCTCACTCTTACTTATAACTTTATGCAAAACAAAAAATAACCTGTACAGAACAAAATAAATTGAGTTAACTAAAAAGGGCTTCAACTCCCTCCAATAGTTCCTGAAAAACAAAATTTCCTAAAAGACTTGTCCTAAAGAAGACTAAGAAAAAAACTAAAACACCATAAAGGACCCATTACTGAGAATAATGGTTTTGAAAATAAAACTAAATAGTAAACTTACTAAAGTCAGTATCAGTTTGACTGTCTAAAAAAGCTCCTCCCGCTCAAGGTACCAAAACAAATGGTTTTGGTACCTTGAGCGGGAGGAGCTGTTTATGGCTATAATCTAGACACACCATCCCATAGGAGGGAGCTAGAAAAAGATGAAAACCAGTTGGATGAAGTTCAGGATCAACTGAACAAGACTATAGAAAAAAACCTTTGGAATTACTTGGACATTTTGGAGCAAACATTACATCGTTACTTTGCTTGGTAAGGATCTTTACAAGTATAGGAAAATCATACTCACAGTAAGGCACAAAGGCTGCAACACTGGATAACATTACTCTCATGTGACACAAAGTAAATAACATGTATTACTCCCATATAACTCTTTGTGTCATATGGGAGTAAAACGTGTTATTACTCCCATTATATTACATTATATATTACTAAACGGTGGTTATGCGATCCCCGATCCGTTTAAAGACAAAATTTTAATGAAACTTCAAAAGAATACTGCTCAAGGTGCAGCATTGGCCAAGATTTTTTCAATAATACAGCATGTATTGACTTTACCGTCCATCAACTTACAAATTGCAAAGGGTGCTTTACAGCAGATCGTGGATCCAAGGCTACAAAGTGTTACTCTGCTAACCACGGCTGCACTATCCGACACATTAACTCTAGACAACATTAAGAAAATTCTATCGTGTAAAATCGTGTTAAATACTCGTATGCCTCAACAAAGTGCAAATTGGCTTGTGATAAATGTGTCAAGTGCCTTTTGTACAACCCCACCACACAACATAAGTAAAAGCAAATGGAATTATTAGATCACTTTCTGAAGAAAAATACCACAACCCAGTTGCCTACATCAACTATATCAGTAATATGAGTGCATTAACTATATCAATAAAAATTCAACAAAAATGCAGAGTATGAAAATTGAAGAAAAAAAAAGCTAAGAAAGAACATGCAACAAATGCTTTTATATTATTTAAAATAACTTTGTTTTTAGTAGGAGTAATTGTGGTAAATCATTTTAATCAACATTTATTTGCAGTTCTTATAGAGGTTATAAAATTGGTGGAATATTGGCACCAATAAACGATAAACTTTTGGTTATCGTCTGTTCTTTTTACACTCATTAAAAAGTGCAAAAAATTGAATATTCCGAATACCGCAGCGTCTTAAGAATAAAAAAAATTATTTGAAGGAAATCAAGCTTTAATTGGAAATACTAAATACAATATTAATACGTGTGTACCATGAACACTTATAATAATAATAGCCAATGAAAATTTAACTAGCGAAATTTTGATGCATGTAAGTAGCGATAAACAACCCTTATTAAATAGATATTTTTTTTTAGACTCAACAAGAAGATAAACCAGATAAAACCGGAAGCAATATTTCCTTTTGTTAAAGAAAAGCAAAAGCGCCAAAAAAAGTCAAAAAGTGTCACAAATTATGGCAAGATTGTGCGAAATTTGCTTAAAATGAAAAGTATTGCTATAAAAAGACGACTCTTTTAAAAAGACTGCTTCTTTGTCGGTTTTTCCGACAAAGAAGCAACCGTCCTATATATTAAAAATAATATTGTATACTTTTAGTATATTAGTAAAAACACCTATTGTAATTTTAAATTAATTATTAATAAAAAATATTATACATTTATTGTGCTTTTACTGGGTTCATCAGTAAAACAAAAGGACGTAGTATACAAAACGATTGCGTCGCAGTTTGTTGCTGCCCATCCATTTTGCAAAACAGTTAAAAATTATTTCAATTTTTTTTTGTTTATTGACATTATAATTAGAAGTAATAAATAATTCATTTCTTGTGCACTTTCCTAGAAAAGTTTTATAAACGTCATAAGATTTATCATACCGATTACTTATTCTACATTTAATCGTGTGCGCAATTCCAACTTAAAATGTACATTTAATATGAATATTGCTACCATCTCCGCCAATATATTTGTTTAATCTAAATAATATAGGTCTCCTTACGTTATTTTCAAAATAAGGGTGATTGTAACAGTGTTGTGTTGGCAAAGATGTTTTAGTCACAAATCCTACGGGTTGTTGAGGTTTAATAGCAATGCTCTCGTTAAATCAGTTTGATAATTATCATAATCGTTATTAGTACGAGTTGCCCTTTTTATTACTTTATTAATATTTTTATTTTGGATTTCCGTATAACATAGTTCTCCCAGATGAAAATTAGGTGTGTTATCAGGTAAAGATACCATTAATTTACTAGCTAATAATCTACGCTGCAGATATGTTGTCCAGTCCATCTCAGATATAATGTCCAGTCCACTACACCTCAAGCTAAATAACTAAAATTGTGATTACTATAATATCTTAGTCTTGGAATTTCTATCTTCGGAATATCGTTGTAAGTAAACAATCCTTCCCATGTTTTATTAGGGTCTAAGTATATATATATTAGTTGAGACTAAATACTTCAATTCTTGTTCTTCAAGGCGGATTCACGCAGAATCATTCATTTTAATATCTTCGCAACCACCAGAACGAAATCCCACCATTAACTCTCTTGTAGGAGGACTATTATACAATTTTTCATCAAAACCATATCCTTTTATTTGCCATTTAATCATATCTTGCGGGTCTCCGAACACAGATATATTTAATGGTCCATCTAAACCAGGTTTAAAAAAATTAAAACTCAATACCTGCAGCTTTTCTTTGGTGTATTTATATGATATACATTAGTATTTGTCGAAGGTTATATAAATATAGTTCTTCCAGTGTTAAAAGAAACTTAAGCTCACACAGGTTTCCACATATCTACACCTTCAAATAAATCTTTTAAACTTTCTAACTGATGTATTTGAATAGATTCCCATGGTATATAATAAGGATTGACTTCATTATTATCTATTGCAAATTGAATAACAGTTATTACTTTTCGCTCACATTCAATATGACGATCCAATTTATGTAAATTAGCGTTTTATGCTCGAATAAGAACTCCACTATTATTTTCAGTTATCCAAGCATTACCTTGTGAAAACGTTGATGCAACAGATTCTGCTCTTGGAGTCATAAGTGGTTCATCTAAATCAACACCTCTAGAACGTTTAGAACCAACTGAAGGAGTTGAAAAGGTAGGTAAAGATGGAGATCAGATACAATCATGTCGTGTGCATAATGTTGTTTATAATAATGCCACATACTACTTACTGTGTTATATAATCAATAATAATTGTCGGGTGTACTTGGAATATGGCCCATATGTTGTTACAACTACATATGTCCAATAAATCACAAGCAAATAAATTATATTCTAAACACTCTTGCATTAACAAATTACAAGCTGTTTTTCTGCACCAGTCATCATTCATACTAATTAACAAAACTAATAATAACAGCATTTTTAGAGGTTTCCTAATTTATACTATTTATACTTTACTATTTTACAGAACCATCATACAAATCCCACCAATCATAAATGCCCAATTCAACAGACCAGTACAATTGGTCTTCGTTGGTTCATTTGGTATTTGTGAGCGGGACTAATTATGGCCATAAACTATAGATACACCCCGCCCACAAAGACCAAACAGACCAAAGAGAACCAATTGTTTTCGTCTGTTGAATTGGGTCTTTATGGTTGGTGATATTTGTTCGGTGGTTCTGAAAAGTTAGAAAGCTTTGCGGGGGGTTATCAAATTTATATAAATCTTGCAAAGAAACTTAGATTTAGTTCAAGTTTAGACACTGAGTTAAACAGTTCTAAATAACTTTAATGATAAAGACGGCTTTGAAGTTTTTGAAAAAATATCGAATACTCAGTTAGTGTCTAACTCTTTTTTAAATTATAATATATCTTGTTACATAACAAATAGACCTAAGGATGAAGATGAGTGTATGCAAAATCTTATAATTGATTACGTAGACCTATCTCAAAAAATGAGTAATTCTGATGTAGAGACGAAGAGAACGACTATCGAGACCTTGTTGGGGGAACAGGATCAATTACAGAATCAATTGGACAAAATCTTAATGGAAAGACCCTTTTGACTTTTAGACAGATTGGATGCCAATTTATTCATATTATTGTGTCTATCCTCGGCAAAGCTTTTGCAAAGTTCGACAAAACCATACTCAGCGTTCAACACGAAGGCTGCAACATGAGAGTATACTACCATGTTGTTATTATTTTTCCAAATGATCAAAGGAATCAAAGATCCATCATCAGACGAAATTATAATGAAGCATCAAAAGGCTATTGTGGGAAATGCAATATTAGCCCAGCTCTGTTCCCTGGCAAAACATGTATTGGGTTTACCGGCCATATACTCACAAACCATATGGCTGGTAAATCCAGTACATAACGTAAAGGTTCCTATACAGCAAGCCGTGCATCTAAGGCTACAAAGTGCTATCTTAATAATCACAGCAGCACAACCAGATACCTTAATGGTCGAATACATTTTAAAAGTAATGTTATCTACAATCGTGTCAAGTACGCCTATCATATACATATACTATCGGCCAAGTGCAACATAGTTTGTGATGAATGTATCCAGTGCCTATCCTACGATCCAAGCTCACAAGTAAACAACATTGCTTGATTTTTTACTCAACCATAATATCACAACGCCGTTACATAATGCGGTAGTGGTGTGGTTGTAAAGCGCTCGCCTTATAAGCAAGAAATTCCGAGTTCGATCTCCGCCACGTACCTAGTAGTATCATGCTCAACTTGTTTCTCTGCGCAGCAGCCTTGTTTGTCAAGGTTTGTGTTTCAGAGTTATAGAGTTGAGAGAGAGAGGTTTGTAACCACAACTAAAGTAGCCTTCTCGACTGTAGTGGTCTTCATGGCCCTGGAGAGGTGAAGTAATATATATATATATATATATATATATATATATATATATATATATATATATATATATATATATATATATATATATATATTTATATACAATTTATGGTTGCTATTGGTGATAGCAACCATAAATTGACTTTATGGATATTTTTGACCTTTATGATTGTGTACGTACAAAAAGTCCTTGGGTTCCAAGAAAAAGTTTTTTTTACATTTTAGTCCAATTTTTTTTTTAAGTTGATTAAGATGCCCCAAGAAGTCCTTACGGTATTATCATAGAGCACCGTGGAAAAGCATTTAATAGGAAGTTCACGCCTCCTTCCCAACCGATGTCGCAAAACTTGCCCAGAGGTGCGGTTTGAACCACGGATTTTACGTTTCTGAGGCAATTCAAAGATTTTGTTTTAAATTTATTATTTATTTATTTTTAAACGATTTCTTTTATTTACAAATTAAAATTTTTTTTCAACATTTTTTGTTTTAATTACTTTTTCGATCGATTTCGTATATTTAAAAAAAATATAATAACAAAGTGCACGTCACTATGTTTCAAAAAAACTAGATAAAAGATAAATTAAATAAAACTGAAATAATTGAGCTAATATATATATTAATATTGGCATTGTATAAACATATAAGCAATATTCTATGTAAACCAAAATAGTATTTACAATTCACAATGTTTAATGAAGAGAAAAAAGGAATCCCGGAAAATATTTTCTTGACAGTATGTAAATGGAATTAAAGACATTTATTAAATGAAAAGCTTCAAATATTCTAAGATTTCATTCTTAAACTCAAAAACCTTCTAAATTTTGGAAGTAGATGTTAAAATTAACGTGCTTACTAGTTGGTATTTGATAATACAAATAAATTAAATTGCGTCTTAGAAATCTCTACATTCATTGTCATAGTTTTCCTTTTGGTCGTCTACATTATTATTTTTACATCTTTCACACTTACATATATCAGTACAGACAAGTTTATTTTTCAAACATTTGCACCTTTTGTTACTACAATCTCCTTTACAACGACAGACAGTCAACTCGATAAGTGCAATTGGTGCTGACAGGTTATCAGTCATAATGGGGTCAAAAGATCCATTGTTTTGTTCGCAACCATACTCCACAGGCAATAGTAGATACTGTACGGGCATGCTACGGAATATATGGTACTTAAGGACATTCATTGTTGGCGGAAGTGGTGTAGCATCATACTGAAATTTAGAGAAAAGGAACCAACGAAGTTGTGAAAGAGTATTAACATCTTCTGTCCGTTTTTTATCACCATAGACTCTAACAACAACACGTTCAATGTTAATTATTGTAAACAGATGAGTTAAAGCTTCCAATTGACCAAGATTTGAAAGTGAAGCTAGGGTTCCATTGTATGCTTTTATAAATTCTTTCCACCATGATTTTGTAGTGAATCCAGAAAAGCGTCTAATTTAATCACAGCCAATAAAAATGTGAAAACCTAAAGAAATAAAAAATGTCATGAAGACCCTTACTTTCATTAAAAATGAGAAACAACAAAATATAAACAAAAGTACCTAAAATAACTTGCGCTCGTAACATTTTTGAATTAAGATATCTCGTTCCTTATCCCCTCTACCAGTTCGGATAGTTATGACACGTGGCAGGACTTGATAAAAATGAACTAAAAGTAGAAAAATGTCAGTATCTTGTGAATGCACATTACATTTTTAAAATGGTTTTTTTTTTGAAACGTCTATGGCATGCAAAATTAACTGAGTGTCAGCTTCTTCGTGATCATGGTTTACCATTTCTGCAGATAGATGTTCTGTATTTGTTTCTTTTGTTTTTGAATATGTTATAACGAAGCGAACTGCACTACCTATGTTTATTTTTCGTATATTCAGCAAGATATTTGGTAAGAGCTTGCTCGGTTTCAATAACTTCTTTAGCAACTTACTACAAACTATAGGGTCATCAGTTACTTTATATTTGATTTAATTACCAGAGGTACGTTTTTTTCTTGTTCTAGACTTTAATGAATGTTCAATGTATCTGTCTAAGACCAATCTTATCTCTTCGCAATTTAGAGATACTTTTCTAAGTATGCTAATAAATATTGCAGCAAAATCCTGAATAATTGAATAAACATGAGTATTTATGTTACATAAGATATATATATGTAAGGTATATATGTATCGTGCGTATAGGCATGATCAAGGTACATATTATTACTATTCGTTTTAAATATTATTACACTAAATCAGTTAACTTATCAATTATACATACACAGTTATTACAGTGACATACACATACATACATACACAGTTATTACACATGATGTGACATACATACACAGTTATTACACATGATGTGACATACATACACAGTAATTACACATGATGTGATGGAATGAAAATACTACCACAGACAATAAATAACATAAGTATTACCTTCCAAGTTTAAATATTGTTATCTTTATGAACTTTATTGACCAAGGCCATGCCATCAAACATGATATTTGATGCATTTCCTAAGATTTCTTGTTCTTGTGTCGAAATCTTTAATCTTTTTGAAAAGTCTTTAACTTCATGCAGAATTTTTTTATTATCAGAGGTGATCAATGGGTGAACATCTTGAGTAAACATTGATTTCAGTACAACTGAAAACTCATAGCTACCAAGGCTTTTTTCCAAATCAAGTTCTGGCGTTTTCTTGCACTAAGTGTAAACAAGATAATAAGGTGCGCTCTTCTTTTAGTTGAATTACTTTATTATCTATCTTTATTTTCGAAACTTTGGCTTGATTTTGAAATGTTTTCAGATTTCTCATCTTCATTGGCGACCATATAGAAATATCTCATTTTAACCTTTCAGTAACAAAAGAACGGTAGAGCTCTTCTCCGATCTTTCCTTGATGAACTAATTCATCTGCTACTTCTTTTGGCAAAATGACTTTGGACACAAGATTAAAAAACACTTGACTTTTGTTGAAGTTGATGCCAAATGTATGAAATGCATCAATGAATTTATTTACATAGATGAAATTCTTTCGTTTGTAGATCCCGCCAGTTGGTAGATTTGTTTGCAAAATTGTGATCCAATACTATTTTTTTGCAAAATATTTTTGATATGGAGTTTAAAGCAGGAGCAATAAGACAAAAACGGTTTAAGCACGTTGAATTTTGTGTAATACCAATCACCCCTCCTGTTACCTTCAAAACATTGTTTTCATGTTCAAAGGTATGATCACAACCAATATTACAGAAAGTACTGAAATATAAAATTACAATATTTTCAAAAATTTAACAAATCTCTGCACTGTTACCCAATACTTTAAGTGGTATTTAACATCATTTGCAACGGCGTCATCAGAATTTGGGATAGTGTTCATTCTAAGGAAAAATTCTTGATCATTAAGCGACTTGGAAACTTTTATCATTATTTTTTACAGTCTCTGTAAATTCAACTTTTCGAAGTTCCCCGCCTTCACATTCGCAAATTATACAAAGTTCTTTGTTGTAGACATGAGATTTTAAACGGAGCGATTTTCTCTTACCTTTTAACATTTTACTTGAATCTTCTGATTCATCTATGTCTTCTACGGGTTTAGTTTTAAGATTGCTTGCAATAAATATACTGTGTTGTTCAAGCAAACGTTGCAAACTTTTTTGGTGAATGAACCTTTTGTTACATTCTGAGTAATAAACACCTTTTTCATCTAGTTCCTCGCGTGGTATTTCTCTTAACTTTTGGTAACAGTCTATTGCCTCTGGATCATAATAGAAGTACCTTTGCCTTAAATATATCATTAGTTTTTCCAAAGAGTCACGCAAACTAGTTTTTACAATCTGAAAATAAACTTAGCAATTGCTCGGAGACACTTTTAAACACTACTTAAAGAACATATCCAAAATGCACCAAATCGTATTTTTAAAGGATAAGAGATGTAAGAACGTGTAGATTTATATTTTTACGTAGATATATGAAATAATATCTTAATCAAATAAACAGAAAAAATTTTTTTTTACGATCATCTTCCTGGCAAACAATGCATTTAGTAAAGTCAAAAATAAGTTTTCTTTTTTTTCGTTCTTCGTCCTCCATTTGTTAATAATGTTTAATACGTGAAACAGCAATAACACAGTATAGAAACGTTTTTAAAAGTCAAAAACAAAAATAAATCATTCGAATTGTTGCATTCTTATAGGTAGAATTATGTAAAAATAAAATAACATTATCAAAACATTCGAAATAATACAATCGTCAAGCATGAAATATTATATTTTATCAAAACAGGTATAATGTTGTAAAAATCATGAACTAAAAAAAAAAGATTTTTGTCTAATATTTGTTTTAAATAATATAAATTTTATAACAACTAATATTTCTTAAATTATAATAAAAAACAAATTTCAAAAAACATTAAGTCCGTGTTCGAGAAAGTATTTTTAAAAATTATTAAAAATCACAAAAAAGCGGTTTACCCCCAGTTTGATAAAACATATTTACCCCTGTATCTTTTTAAGTAAAAACTTTCAACATATGTTTTTTATATTAGTTTGAATACCTAATTTATGCTCTTTTGATTGGTGTAAAAAAAATTTAATTTGCTAAAAAAAAATTAGTTACTATGGGGACCAGTTACGTCATACCACATGTCACGCAAAATGAAAATCGAGTGACACCTGTCATTTTTCAAATCCTTATCATACAAGGATCTCATATCAACAAAAAGTTTGCTTGTAACACGTATGTGCACACAACAGTACATAGTGGCCTGCACAAACATAAATAAACCGAAAGGACAGTAAATTATTAAAAATGTTATAATAAAAAAAGTTGGAAAACTGTAATCAGTAGTGACTTTAATGATGAACTAAAAATCTTAAATTATGGAGAATATATGTTTCCAGAAACAAAAATAAGGTTTTAGACTGTTGATTTAAATTTTAATGTTACTTTGTTGAAGATGTCAAAAAACTCTCAGGTACTAAGAGAAAAAAATTAGCTAAAAATTCTGAGGCAGCTCAGGAAGCTGTTTTAAGTAAAGTGCCAAAGCTAAAACATTCTTTTCTTTCTCGAAGTCCTTCACAAGCTTGTGAATCAAAAATTTTATGCGATGAAAACTGCTTAAAAAAATATCAAGTTCGACCTCCACTCTGTCTAAATCTAACCAAGAGGAAAATAATGTGAGCACACCCGTGTTGTTTAATTCAACTTCTTCAGCTAGTTTTGTCACCTGCTCATCAACTTCAACATTGAACATTTGTAGCCAAAAATCTTAGGAAGCGTCAAAGAAAGACATAGAGTCTGAATGTAACTTAAAGCCTATAATAGTTGAAACAGATGATAGTATCACAATGACAACAGATGTTTTGCACAGAAAGACTCATATCTGATGACCAGTCTGCTTGGCCAAAAAGTTGACTGTAAGTAAGAGAGATTGCACCATCAAGTGAATCCAATACTTTTACTGAAGAACGATTAGGAATATCCTAAAACCAAAAAACACTCTCAAATGAATTTTAATACAGGTTTGCAAGAAATGGTGAACAAGTTAAAAGGAGATGGCTTATATACTCTTCAGAAACTAATTCAGCTTATTGTCTTCCTTGTCGTTTGTTTGACCCAACTCCAAAACCATATTTTGGGATAAAAGAAAGTTTAAACAATTCGAAAAAGTTCACAGAGCAAGTCAACATGCATGAGACATCTCCATCATCTTTCAGTTGTTCTGAGAAATGGATCGATGCAACAATCAGGGTAAAAAATGAAGAAGCTGTCGATCAAGTTCTTAATCTACAAACTAACAATGAAGCAGAAAGTTAGAGTATTCTTTAGAGAATAGTGTCAGTGACTATGTACTTTGCTCATCAAAGCTTATTGAAGTTGAAAACTTAAAATAATGAAAACTTCCTTGGTCTCATCCAATTACTTGATCAATCTGGTCAATACAATTACTTGGTCAATTTGATCCAATTTTGATGGAGCACTTACGGCAAATCGAAGACGAGGAAAGAAAAGTCCAAACTTCTCTAACCATCTGCTACGTTCATGAAGAAGATGAAGTAATAGTCATCATCAAAAAATTTTTTATTGAATATGCAGTGTCTGAAGAGTAATAAAACTCTTGCTAACCTTTTAATTAAACAAATAAAGTCTTGTAGGCTAGACCTAAACAACGGTAGAGTTCAATGTTATGACAACGGGTCTAATATGGCAAATATTTTTTTTAATTAAAAAAGGTATTCAAGCTTGAATTTCAACAGAATACCCACTTGTCTCATTTACACCCTGCTATCTATGCCCCTGCTTATTTATCTAAGAAATGTTAATAAAAACAATGCCAAAATAAAACTGCTTATGATCAGAAAAAACACGCTATTAGAAGGTAAAAGGGCGCCGAGTTTGTCCCGATTTTGTCCCGAGTGCCGCCAACCATAAGAACGGCCCTGCTAAACTATATACTTGTTAAATTTTTTCACTTTAATGCTCAAATTATCATAGATTTCAAGAAACATAATGCTCGAATGATCAGAAAGCCTAAAAGCTTAGATAGGGTTGATAATACTTGATCAAAATAATTTACAATAAATAAAATAACTCCTAATGTATAATTACTGTTTATGAAATTGGTTTGATAAATATTTCATTAAAAATTTATTTAATAATAAACTCGCAATATTAATAAAAGCATTTGTTTTTCAACTATAAACTATTCACTTCAAATAATTTCTCAGAAAAATGGACATTTACAATCATCTCCCCGAGGGTTTATTCATTAAAATATTATAATTGATATATATCAATTTAAATAAAGTTTTTGTACTAACGTTTTTATAACATAAAAAACTAATATAATTGAAAAGCTATTTCATAATTTTATTTTTAAAACAATCTTAAAGTTAATCAAGATGGAGAATGGCAAACATGCGCAAAATTATTAAAGAAATCCACCATTTGCATCGTTCCCAGACTGCACCAACTTTAAAATATGCATTAATAATCGTTATCTTTCAGCGTTTTAAAATGCTATTGAACTAAAAACACAATTAAAAGGTCATAACCATTTTAATTTTCTCATAATAGAGAACGCAATAGCTATTTTTTTCTGAAGCATTTATCTTGGTGTTAGAAGTTGCTATAATGATTTGGTGATTAAATAAAACATCTTAACGTTGTTATGGCTGCAGAGAATTAACTACGACAAAGGAAAATAACTTGGAAGGTAAATTCTGTATTTTTATTTCAATATTGTGCTCGCATTTACAATTTTTTAAAATCAGATTAAACGGTTTCAAAAGCATAACCTTCAGCATGCTACTGGGATTGTAAGGGTTTACAGTTTAAACATTTTAACTTTGTTAAGCTTTATAAACAAATATTTGGAAATAAGTAATTAAAGCAAAAAAACGGCAAAAAAAAAAACTCAAAAGCTAAAAGTATTAACATACATTTTCAAGTTTGTACGATTAAAATGAAAATTAATAAAATTTATAAAAACAAGTTTAAAGATATTGTTGATTCCGTTGTTTTTTATAATTTATATTATTAAATTGAAGTTTTATAAATGTCTTTAGGTTTAAAAGTGTATAATTATCATTTTTCAGTTAAAATGTGCATAATTTATTGAAATACTTGAAAAGCTTGTTTCAAACAGTTATTAAGTACCTTTTTTATGCAAGTACCATTTTAATTAAGTACCTTATTTATGCTAGTACTTTTTTTTTAAGTAAACAAAAACAGAACTTTGGTTTTTGTTCACTGTTATCAATTAACTCAGCTGCTGCCATCCTTTCTAGAAAATATTAAAAAACAACTAACTAACAAAACCTGCAGTGAGGTAGATCACTTGACTTCACTGACCCGACCATATAAAATTGACCAAGTCAAGTCTTTGTTAGTTTTATTTTACTCGTTTATTAATCGTATTTAGTTTTATGTTGCGTAATTTTCTTTACGAGTACGTTTTTTTTATTCTTTTAGTTTCTTATGAATTTTTTTTTTCGGCTTGTTTAAACCCAATATCATGTCCAACTTTTTGTTAGATTCTTGCGTGACTTGGTCTAATTTTGTTTTAAACTTTTGAGTGTTTTTGGTCCAAATTTAAAAACTTTTTTTGGGCCTCTTCTGAATGTTTAAACAACAATTCTAATATTGTCGGTAACTTAAACGTTTTAAGTTGTAGATTTGCAAAACTTTTCAGCTTATCATATTGCGATCTCAAATCAATGTCATTTTATTTCTTGTTTCTTATTACAGTTGCAATGACCAACAGTTTACAAAAAAAAAAAAAAAAAAAAAAATACTAAAAACGCTAATCAAAGTTTAAATGTGATTAAGCAACTTACGTAGGCGGTGTAATAAATATTCGAAGTTAATAACGCCCGGCAACTGTCAGAGGATTGAAAAAATTAAATAATATTAGATAACAAAAATTCAAAAACTTTTGTTACATTAGACTGACTGAATCAAAGTTATAGATTTAACAATTTATTGTAAAAAGTCATGAAAATTCATATTCATTTAAACTCAAATAGTAAAGATTACGCTTTACGCGTACGTCGATAATCTAACCTACGGCTTTTTTACTTCCTTGAAAGAAAATTCCTTGGTTCCCTCAAAATTATCTTTTAAACTTGCTAGAAAAATTCAAACCTCTTTAATAATAATTTTATCAGACAAAAAAAAAAGTATAACTAGAACAATCGACAAGCAAATAGAGAGTTTAATCAGAACGCTAAATCTGTAATCATTTTTATTTTTACTTATTTTTTTTTCAATAAAGGAAAAAATATAAATTTTAATTTTATCGTGAAAATATTAGTGACTATGACGCAGAAAAAAATAATAATGATAACGACACAAAAACAAATTTTTCTGCGAATAAAGTTTTAAAAGTAAAAGTAAATACTATTCAGTTTACGGATCTGCGCAATATATTAAAATAAAATACGCATTTTTTATATTGAAATTTAACTCCTAAAGTAAAATAAAGTGAAATGAGAAATTTTAAAAAATTTAAAACTTTTACGAATATGTTTTACAAAAAAGTGGTACAGGGCCGACGAAACCGGGGGTGGATGGGGGAGGGGGCGGGGGGCAAAATCCTTTTTTTTTTTTAAAGAAAATTCTAGATACAGAGAACTTTTTGTAGAAATTTACGATTGTGCAAATAGAACTTGTTGAGGCACGCTTTAAATAATGTTAAACAAATTACAGAATATTATTCCAACAATAAAAGAAGAAGAACAAAAAGACAAGGCAGGCTTATTAAACCATTTTTCTACTTTTATAATTACTAATAAAACAACAATTGATGTTAGAGAGTTTAGCTTTTAGCACAAACGAAGTTCCCCAGCCGGCAAATAACGTTGAAATATCGTTGAAACCTAACGTTGAATTAACGTTGGTTTAACGTTTAGAATGAAAGTTTTTTTCAACGTTGATTTATCAACGTTAAATCAACGTTAGGTTCAAACGTTATATCAACGTTGATTCGACGCGAAAAAACGTTACAATAACGTTGAATTTACGTTGATTTAACGTTTAGAATGAAAGTTTTTTTCAACGTTGATTTATCAACGTTAAATCAACGTTAGATTCAAACGTTATATCAACGTTGATTCGACGCGAAAAAACGTTACAACAACGTTGAATTTACGTTGATACAACGTTTAAAATGATAGTTTTTTTAACGTTGATTTATCAACGTTAAACGACTGTAAAACACTTTTTCACCATCAAAACGTGCTATGTATGTCAAAATGTATATATGTATGAAAACGTTCTATGTGCGTCAAAATATAATCACCATCAAAACGTACTATGCATGTACATTAGTGTTGCTGTACATTATCAAGGTATATTATGGATATTAAATCTATTCATAGTCTATACTTAGACTATTTAGAACTTTTTTAGTTTAGTTTAGTTAAAATAGCCAGGTATGATTAAAGAAAAAATAGCTAGGTATGATTAAAGAAAGAGATAAAACTTGTTTTATTCAAAAACACATATTCAAATATTACATATATTTACATGTAATTGAATAAAATCTACACAAATTTCTTCTCTTTTTCACCACCTTTTTGAAATAAAGCGTAATTTAGAAAGTCAAACAATGTTCCATTAACCGAGGGTTCTTTTGGTCCATTGAATACAATATAAAAAGCTGTAAATAAAAAAATATATTAAAAAAAAAAACAAAAAGGGAAGATTTAAAAAATAAATAATGAATTGAAAAGTGTTACAACTTATGAAGGTATATCTTTTTCAACGCCATATAGATTAGTGTTCATATTTTTCCATCTTTGCCCTTCATATCCATGGAGGCCATATAACTTTTCGAAAATACTCTGAATTTTTAAAAAATAATATAACTGTTAGTTGGTTATTTTTAATATATTAAAAATAAATTAATAATCAAAATATAAAACATTTCTAGCATAGAAAAATAATTTTCGGGGTGGCCACATAAAATTTTTATAAGAAATTTTATGTGGCCTTTTATTAATGGTTTAACGTCCATGTTTATACACTTATGGGGCTTGGACAGGGATCAAATAATGTTATTTATTATGTTAAATAGCATGCATTTTCTAAAGCATTTTTTTTACAATTCCATGCACTTTAAGGCGTTAACCAGTTTTGCAGACTGAGAATGGGTATTTTGAACAATATACATCCATCAAAAATTAAAAAAGGAAGAATTAATGAGAAGCTTTGATCAAATTTTTACCTCTTTAGAGGATAATAGAGGATTTTAGAAGTGGTTTTAAAAAAAGAGGACTTTAGAGGATTTTAGAAGAGCTGCAGACACCCTGATTATAAATGAGATAACTCCACCAATTAACTGTAATTGATTTATCTGTAAAAAAACATGAAATAAATCTAATATTATGCTTGTGGAGATATATTATATTGTGGAGAACCATCCAAACCACACAAGTGAAAAATTTGCATCCAAGTTTCCACTTGTGTGCAAATCTTGCATCCACTTGTCAACATTCTCATTATAACATTTTTCTTTTGTAGTTGTGAATTTAAAATTTTCACAATACTGTTTGCTTTCTTTTAGAATTGAAATAGTTATACAAATAGTTATATATTTTGTATCAACAGAATAACTCTTCTTACCACATTATTTAAAAAATAATAATTGTAATATATAGATGTAATACATGAAGAGACTTTAGTTTTTATTTGTATAAACTTAAGCCAATTCTTCTCTGCATTTTAGTGCAGTCAATGCTTTGGTACCTGGAAGCCGACAAACAGTTTTATCACTAATCCAATTAGATGGAATTACTTCTTCTTGTAAATCTTCATTCCAAACAGCTCCTTTCCGCATATTCGATTTTGAAAAAATTACATGAACTAATGTAAAATGAAGAAACCATAATATAAGTGTACTAACAGGCCTAATTAAACTAGCTAAATTTGAACATTTTATAACCATGATACTTGCTAAACAATAATATTAGTAGACATTATAAGCAAAGATAAGATTTTCTTTATTTTATAAATTTATTATATTTTAAACTCATTTTTATTCATTTATTTATTACTCTATTATTCAGCAGAGTTCTGAATATATTATGTTCAAATAACTTAAGGCTCAATAACAATGACAAATAATGAAAGAATACTAGGTTGCTAAAACATAAACATCTACATAAGATAATTATGGAATATTGAAAAAAATTAGAAATACAAAAAAACAAAAATACTCATTATTAATATAAAATATAATAGTATAATATAAGGTATATTATAATATATGACACAATAATATCTACTTTTAATTAAAATATAAAAACAACAAAAATTAAAAAAGAAAATACTTTGATAAATAATAAATTATCATTCAAACAATTTTCAAGACCAAAAAATAACTTGTAACTTATTTTTTTACTTATCTTCATCAAATAAAAATTACTTATTTTTTACTCATCTTCATCTAATAAACATTAATATTTTACCAATTTTAAACATTATAATTTTTTTTTTATCAAAAAATAAAAATATTACATCAGTTACTTTTTGGGCTTTTCTTATTTTACTTAAAACATCAACTCAATTCTAGGCTTTTTTCATAATTGAGTTTTAATTTGTAATGTTGAATTAACACTGAAAAAATATATATTAGCAGACAAAAAGAAAATATTTCTTTATTGAAATATATGTAAATATTTCAATAAAAAAATTTTCAATCGATTTTTATAAGTATAAATTTATATCAATCAATCTAAATTTTTTTCATTTTTAGAAGTTAGACAAAATGCCATCAATTAAAGTTTCAGTTGCTCTATCGTATTTAATAGAAGAAGCTGGTAATAAAAAAAGAATTAGAAAAAAAAAAAAAAAAACACAAGGAGAAATTTTTGAATATATTAAAAATGAGAATAAAAAAGTTCTACATATCTTATAAAGGTATACCTTTCACTACACCATATAAATTAGTGCTCTTAAAGCATATTTCCACCTTTCCCCTTCATATTCATGAAGGTCACAAAATTGTTGGAAAATATTATAAATTTTAATAGATAAGAGAACTGATATTAATTGTGCGAGAACTAATAATAATTTTTTTTTTAATTTAAATTGAACTCATTATCAAAGAATTTTTTTGCTAAATAATTTAATCCTTAAAATTCCTGAATAATTAAAAATTATTTTGATTACCTTAGCATTTTAAAGATATTCCATCAATTACAATTGATTCATCTAAAAAAAAAAAAAAAAACAAGTAAAGCTAGTATTATTGTTTGAAATTTTAATTATCTTTATACAAATACTCATCATATTTTTAAAGTGACTGATAAAATCACTTCATTTGTATTAAAAAATTAATATTAAAGCCTTTATCATACATTATACAAGAGTATTTTGTAATACAATCTAAATAGTTGTTGCGATATGTATTTTTTTTATCCAAAATTTAGCTTCTGTAAGCTTTAGAAATTTTTTAAAGAAATTATTGATGAATTTAGAGCTACGGGTACTAATGTTGTAATGTTTGTATTCATTCCCTGTTAGTTTCTGTAAGTCAAAAATTTAAGGTGTTTCCATAATAAATTCTGTTATATCTGAAATTTAGTGTTAGTCTGAATAATTTAATTTCTAAAATCTGTTTTGCATTGCCAGTCTTATAATATCTTTACTTGGAACAAAAACCATGTGGTTTAAAAGTGAGCTAGAAGCTTTCAACAATGAAGAAAATATTGCATTCACTAATCCTAAAAATATATTAAACCTGTCAGCAAAATCAGCTGTCAATAATCCAAGTATTAGCATCATTAAAAATTCATCTTTGCTGCATTACATTTATTTTGGTCCAAGTAGTTAAGGATTTTTTTAAATTTCAAAAAACAGAAGTAAATGTTTTTTTAATATCACTTTATCTCTTTTGATTAATGGTGATACTGCACTAACTGATGAAACACATTGACAGATGTAAGGCCAGTATAAAAGTCGCAAGATCTATTATTTTTAAAATAAATGTTTGTATAATTGCATGTTGTATAATTAAATGTTGCAATAACACGATTTGTTTTGATTATGTTTATATACAAGTTTGTCTGTTTTCATAGTAATAACTAATGTGGTTGAAGTTAATTTTTTATATAAATCTTTATTTTTTTATTTCGTGCTGAAGTTCTTTTTTAAAGTTATCAATTTCCTTTTTTAATTTTTGATGCTCTATTAATAAACAACGCTTAGCATTAAATTCAACATAATTTAATGGATCATTTTTTGAAAAAGTTGTACTATATTTACATTTAATAATATCAGTCTTTGAGCATTGTAGCCCAAGTTAAACGAAAAATATCGATTTTTAAACGATAATGTTCTTTCAGGAAAATCGTCTGAACATGTTTTCGATCTCTTGAAAATTCTAAATGATATAAGTTCAGTATTTACATTTTTTTTCCACTATAACTTTAACCGTTGAAATAATGTTTACGATTTTACTTCCATTTCTGCGCGCGCATAAATTTTATATCGTATTTTTTGTCAACAATGATTGAAATAATGACGTTGAAATAACGTTAAATAATCAACGTTTAAACTGTAACGTTGATTTAACGTTGAAATAACGTTAAACGGTAACGTTGAAAAAACGTTTAAACGGTAACATTGATTTAACGTTGTGACATAGTTGAACAACGTTGAAACAACGCTTCAACCGAATTTCAACGTTGAAACAACGTAATAATGCCGGCTGGGATCTTTAAGACTCAATTGAAAAAAACACGCGGAGTACTTTATGGCTGAATTTATAGACTATAAATTCAGCCATAAAGTTATGATTTTCCTTATATATTTATTATTTTTTTTTTCTCTCTCATTTTCTTGACTGTTTATGATGAAGATTGGTACGATTGTTAAAGATGGGTTCAATCGGATTTATTCTCATGAAGATAATTGCTCTTGAAATAGTTTATGAAAATTAAACAAAGAAAACAAATAACTTATATGAAAACTTATTTGGCGGACTAAAATAAAAATAAATAGTTACTTTAGAAATAATGTTAACAAATTTTTAATACTATAGTAAAAACACTTCAGCAATTCAAAGCCAGATTAAGACGTCATTTAACTCATATGCATTTTAGTTTTAATAGATTTTTTAAAATGCTAATTTAGTCATCAAAATAATTGATGCTAATTTAGTTATTAAACTAAATTAGCATCATAATTTATTACTAAGCTAAACTGATAAGTGTTAATACTATTATTAAGAAAATCAGTTATAGTATTGTTAAGAATTTTCAGAAATGCCATTGAAAATGTTTTCGTTCAAAGGATTTGTTATTTTGCATTTAATTTAAATTTAAATAACCTTTTTTTAAGTTACTTTACATTTACATTATTTCTCATAGTTTCTGAGAATGTTTTATCATTTTTGAAAAAGCCAATAGGTATCATGAACCAAAAATAAAAAAAAAAAATTTGAAACAAAAAAATAATAATAAAAGTAATTATAATACTCTCAACAAATTTAAAACTAAATTATTCATTATGCTAAACTTTAGTTAAATCATATTTATTTATTTAAAATTTAAACTAAGAGTCTCATAAAATATTTTATATCCATTACGCATAGTGGTTCATTCCCAAAATAATAAGTACCGAAACCCGTTTGATTTGGTTAGGACGAATTGTTGAATATATCGTCGGTATACAAGGGAAATGCTTTAAGGGAAATGCTTTAAGTCTATTTTAGACAGAATGGAGTTATTTATACCACTATTTAATATTTTAAATTCTCTATCGTTTGATATACAACACAATTTTAATAAATCTATTATTAATGAGTTATTAAGATTTTTTATTTCAACTATTACACAAAAACTTATTATTTTAACTATTACGCAAAAGCATATTTGTTCACTATCTCAAAATGATAATTTGAGATTCGAGCATTATCCCTTGTATACCGACGATATATAACGCTAGAAAGAATGCTTGGATTTTTTGAAATTTTCAAGAGGAGAGTGGGGCACCATGATACACTTTTGGTTTTTGTTTCATAACAAACTTTTTAATACGCCTTTTTTTTAAGCAATTGGTTTAACTTGTCGAATGAATTTAAAGCCACAAAAAAATTCTATTAATTACCAAAATATAACAAGTTAAACTTGTAAGACTAGTTAAAGTAAAATTAAAAAATTGTTTCAAGGTACCCCACCCATGGGTACCTTGACACTACAAACATCATTATAAAGTAAATAAAAAGTATAAAACTTAGAGAAAAGGCAGATTTTTATTTGAATTATAATCAAATTAATATTTAGGGGAGAGTGGGGTAATGGCGAACGCAGGGTAACTCCGAACATGATCAAAACAGCATTATAGAAAAATAAACTTGACAATTTCTTTCTACCTGCTGAGAGGGGATCCCATGTTTAGTTCCAGACGTGCAGTAGTGTAATAAAGCTGCGGCTGTTGTTCACTATAATTTGATTTTAACTTTTTCTGATAAGTTTAGACAACTTTTTTTTTAACTAACGTTCTGTTGTAGGTTCTATGGATATAAAACCACTCCTATTATTTTTTTGTTGCATAGTTTAATTTTTGCACTTAGTTATTACAACTAGCATTTTATACGTTATTACAAAACAGTGTTTGTGATTGCCCCCCGATGTGTTCTGAACACCAATGGTTTTATTTTTGCCATAAATTTTTATTTTATAACAAGATTTATAAAAATTACTTTTGAGGGTTTGTGACTAAATATTTAAACTAATTGGTAAGCAATAAATATAATCAATTTTGTATAACTGGTGTCTTTAACTCGCATTCCCACTTAGGTGTTCGCCAATACCCTACTCTCCCCTATAACCCAAATAATGCATCCAATGGTCCAAATCACATTTCAGAAGGCCAAATAATATATTATTTTAAGTGTCATTCTTAAGCGTCAATAAATAATGGCTTTGTATCATATTGGGATCTCCTTGTATTACATTTACATAAATCTTTTTAAAATTAACTATACATATTAAAAGAAATAATTTTTAGAATTGTTTATGACACAATGGAGTACTATTCTACATTTTTAGGGCCCCCCACAAATGTTGTATCAAGTTACCCCACACTTGCTAATGGAAAACAGTCGCAGTTCGACTTTAATTAAACTAATGGAAAACAGTTCAAAGTTCGATTGATCAACTACAATTAAATTTAATTAACAATAAGATACGATAAGATACGAAAAAATCAACATAAAAACAACAAACAAACAAAAGATAGATTTTATTTTAGTGGTCGCTGCTGCTATAAACATTTTGACTAGCTTAAATAAAAAAAAGCCATTGCCGATTGAGTCAATAAAAATGCGCAACAAAACAAAATCACAGTATGCAAATGTAAATGGATTGTACTTTGCATAAAAAAGATAAAAATTGTCATAAATGATGTTGGTGTTGCTATTTTGTTAATGTATCATCGACAGAATGGAGCAATCGCAAGTTTTTAAACAACCAGAACATTATAAAAAAATTAAATTTTTGTAATGTAATCTTCTGACAAAAAAAAATTCAAATGATGGATCAATTAGCCTAATAAACTTAAAACATGTTGTACAAGAATTTGCAACCTTATATAAGAAACTATTAAATTGATACCACTGAAGCCATGTTCATATTCAGCAGAACTCTAAATAATTCTATAGTAACAAATTATTTCATTGAGGTCTTCTGGTATAATTTGACCACAGTTTGCTACATAATATTAAAACGTTTGCAAAATTGCAACATTTTGTCTTCTCCATATTGAAGATTTATAAATTAAAAATAGAGACCATTTATTATGTTCCTTTCGTTAATTAATAATAAACTCTTAATTCTTTAATAACGGATCAAGTTGAAACTCGTTGATTTTCTTAAGCATCCTTTGTACTAACATTTATGTTTTATATTATTAACAGCACTATTAAAAAACGGGTTTCTTTCTATAATTAACAATAGTATTTAAAAACTGTCTATTACATTGTGGTTATTTTACTGCCTAAATATTATCCAAAGGTTTGGATAATGTTTAGGATCAATAAAAAATAAAACCTAAAACAAAACGTCTTAAGGACGCGCCCTTAAGACGTCTTATTTTAGGTTTTATTTTTTTAATTAGCCTTAAAATCCATTGTCTATGACAATGGATTTTAAGGCTATGTCATACTTTTTTCCATTAACAATGCTAACTAATAACTAATCAAGCTAGAATTCCTTCTATTTCTACTATTATTGACAAGTTTTACATAACCCCAGTGGGCAAAAAGACGTCCATGAGACGTCCTGAAGACGTCCGTTTTAAATCAGGAGGTATAATCAAATTGTAAATAAAATTGTATATTTTTAAATATGTTTATGCAACTTTCATATCATTTACAATAATTAAATACATCTATTTTTTATTTTAAAAATTTTGATTTGTATTATCAAATTTACTTTATGAAGTTTTTATTGAAACTTTATTAAGAGATATTTAACTTAATTTTATGGAGGCCATTAATACTAGTTAGTATTTGTAATACCAATAATTATTAATACTAACTAGTATTTGTGTTAGTAGCACTTATTTGTATGAATGATTAGAATAATTAATGGCTGATATGAATGATTAATAGGTGAAAAAAATAAAATATGTTTCTTGCTAAATTTAGAAGCTAAAATCCTTACTGTACTAGCACAGTAAGCTTTTTTGCATGAAGAAGTGGACTCCAGTTTCTTCAGCCATTGCCATTAATCATTTAATAGTTACTATGTACCTTAAATCTTACGAACCAGAAATAAATATTGATATATACTGGGACATTTGTTGACAAACTTTTTTTTTTATTTGTTTTCCAATAGTTTCTATCACTTTCGAATCTTTTTTTTTTTTTATTGTTACTTTTTTTGCATACTTACGTCGTTTAATTGTTGTTAAGATATTAACATATTTGGAAAAATTTAGCGGTTAGATAATTTTGTAAGGTAGTTTAAGAAAATTAAGTACCAATTAGGGATTTAAACAGAACGCCGTAAACTGTGTAGTTAAACATCTATAGTTTTGCTTCAAACTGGAAATGAAAAAAACTGTTAATTATTTAACCTAAAAAATGTTTTACAAAAAATCGGTAGTTAAAGAATTTTTAAGTTTTAAAAGTTTTTTAGAATTTAAATTTTTTTTTTAATTTTTTAAAAAAGGAACATTCTGACAAAGCAAACAGAAAAATTGCAATAAAAATTATTCTGTTCAGAAAACTGAAACTTTATTTCATTTATAAAACCATTTAAAACGTGAATATAATAATTTACGCAAAAAAGCATCTAAAAAGTGCGTAGGGGAGAGTCGGGTAATGGCGAACGCGGGGTAACTCCAAACAAGGTTGTTAAGGCATGTTAGAAAAGGATAGCTGACAATCTTTTTTTTTCTGACAAGAGTGGGTTCCATGCTCAGTTCCAGGCGTGCAATAGTGTATTATAAATGCGCAGGTTCTTCGCGGTAGATTGCTTTTAAGTTTTTCTCTTAGTTTTATGTAATTTTTATTTGCGAAACATTTATGTATTGGCTATACTATGTATATAAAACCACACTTTTATTTATGTTGTTGCAAAGTATCATAATCATGGAGTTTGTAACACGTATTATATTTAGGGAATGATAATACTACTTCAATATATTCGTTTAATTTCATTTGGTTGTAACGCGGGGAAATAACGAACGATCTTAGTGGGGTAATCGCGAACACTTATTGTCTTCAAAGTATTCTAGCGTATATGATAACACACGGATGATTCTTAAATAAAGTTATTATACATTATTTATTTAGTTTATTATTGTAAAATTTATATATATATATATATATATATATATATACATATATATATATATATATATATATATATATATATATATATATATATATATATATATATATATATATATATATATATATATATATATATATATATGTATAAATATATATACATATGTATATATATATAAATATATATATATATATATATATATATATATATATATATATATATATATATATATATATATATATATATATATATATATATATATATATATATATATATGTATACTTATATATATATATATATATATATATATATATATATATATACACGGTATGTTCGGAATTACCCCACGTACGTAGGGTAATTCCGAACACCGAAGGTTTTGTTTTTAATCGAATTTTTTATTTTTTAATAAGATATATGAAAATTGCTTTTGAGTGATTCTAACCAAATGGTTAGACTAAATAATAAGCAAAAAATATCATTAATATATAGTAATAATTGTCTTTAATTCGCATTCCCGCTTAGCTGTTCGTCATTACCCCACTCTCCCCTATTTGATACAAAAAAAAAAGATAAGAAAAAGAAATCCAATCAAATATATTCCAATAGTAATCAGGCTCTTTATAAACTCACATTTTATTAAACCTCGAATAGATGCAGTTGTTAAAGAAAAAGTATGATTGTGCAGTGGAAGATTATTTTATACAGCTTTCGGATCTGTCTTCATCAATTTGTGTTCGGTTTTCACTCAAGAGAAATATAATCCACCAAACCCGCCCAATTTATTTCAAATTTTGGGTGACATGATCAATGATTTGAATAAAATTTTCTTAAAAAATAAACAATAAAAATAAATTTTACTTCCAAACCAAGCATTACTTTTAATCACCTTAAGTTTGATAATGGCGAGAGTTTTCTTTTTTCTATTTGTCACTATGTTTCATTCTCTTAGGTTTTAGAATCATGCTGTTTATAAGTTGTGAATCTGGAAATAATAAATGCTTTTCACAAAGCTATTTCCATTAAAAAACTATAAGAAACGTGCTGTTGAAATTTGACTTGACTTCAGATAATATTTTACGAGTTCCAACTGACGCTACACCTAGTATGCTGTGCGCACTTAAACTTCTTGAAATAGATTTGCTAGACTGCTGTACTCATAAACTCTAATTTAATTAACAAAACTCATAAAATAGTTGAATTTTTTCACTCACCATCGGTCGGACAAGCAGTTCTTAGATTTTTCAAAGAAAACCTGATTCGAAGCCTCCAATGGATGTGGAAACGCGCTTTAACACACTTATAATTTATTGGGATGAATTAAAATAAATCATGATTCTAAAAGTCATAAAACTTTCTCAAGTTAAGTGCACACAAAAAAAAATGTATGAAAATGCCACCGACTTGTCTAACTGAAACGCAAGTGCAATTATTAACAATTGTCGCTCTTTTTTTAAATGCAAATTCTAAGTGAGGGAAAAAGCGCGAACATTAGTTTAGTTTATCCATGCATTAGTACTTTGAAAAATTGTTTTCGCTCAATGGATAAAAGAGGGATAAATAAATTTGTTGATGACCTTGCTACGCAGTTGGAAATCAGGTTTGAATTAGATGAAGACTTTTTTCTTATCGCTACTTGCTTAGATACTCGATTAGTTTCAGCAATGTTGACCTTGGCAGAGATTTAAATTCTGGAATCTTACTTAGTTAAGTACATCCGTTTTTGAAGTAACATCCGTTTTTGCTATGTCTAATAACATTTATCCAACAACATCCGTCATTTCATCGATATATAATAACATCCGTGCAACTACATCTGTAGATTTTTCGGATCTACAGATGTACATAACTACATCCGAATTTTTTTTTTTTATAATGCATTATTTTAAGAAGATGTAGTTACACATCTGATTTTTTTCGGATGTAACTACATCCGCAAAAAATAAATTATTATAATGCATTATTTTAGGCATAAAAAATTATTATTTCTTAATTATTTGGTAGACTGCCTGCCCAAACCAAACCCTCAGTCAATGCAGCAGCACTTCGTTTCGAGTCAGGCTGTTTGTCAGTCGATGTAGCAGCACTTATATAATATAATAACTATATATATAAGTTATATATGTTACTACATCCGGAATTTTTTTTTTTTAATAACGAATTATTTTAACTAAAAAAGGTTCTGGGGCCATTCCTTTTTGAAACATACATGAATGACTTGCTAGAAATAATCAAAAACACAATGAAAATGTATACAGACGACACCGAAATCCTATCAGCCGTATATTCTATTGAGGACGCGAAATTAGTACAAAGAGATTTAAATATCATAGTAGACTAGTCAGAAAAATGTTTTATCAAACTGAAGAAAAGTGTAGTTACGCAATATGCTAAAAACAACATAAAATTTAATTACACAGTAAATGGGTCAAAATTAGTAGTTCTACGCATGAATTTGATCATGTTGTATATTCTGATGTAGTAACAATTTTATCAAAAGCTTATGCAACTAAAGGGAAGATAAAAAATACATTTTTTTATTTGAATCAGTATCTTCTCATTCAATTATACAAAACCTTTGTTAGATCTATGATATGAATTTGCAGCACTAGTTCGGTCACCAAACTGTATAGTCGACATTGATAAAATCGAAAGAGTGCAACACAGAATTACAAAAAAGGTAAAGAACTTAAGAAGCCTGCAGTACAAAGACCGTTTACTGATACTTAGTTTAAAAAAATTGTCAGCAAGAAGGCAGAAAGGAATCTTATTCAAATATTTTAAAATTTTTATTAACTTCAAGCACCAAACAAACTATGCAACATCACTGACGCAACCCTGAAATTTAGTATTTTTTTAAATTTGCTACCTTTTTAAAAAATTAGGTACAACTTGCATGAACAAATGAAAGATGCATTTTAAAGCTCTTATAAATGCATAAAAATATTTAAAAAATTTGAAAATTCTCTATTTAAAATCTCTAATCAATATTTTTTATCACCCTAATACGAATGGGCCTAATACGAATGGGTTTTTTATAACACAGTGAGATAGTAACGTAGATATGTAACTTAGAGATAGACTAAGTGACTAAGTGAGTGTAATTTGCCAGATTGTAATCATTATAAAGATTTTTTTTTAAAGTCAGCATTAAAAATGTTAATTTTTTTTTTGATAAATAAATAGTTTTTTTTGTCGACAATAAAGACAGTCAAAAGATTTTTCTAAAAAAATTATAATAAAATTTTATTATTGAATGTTCTTCTTGTGATGATTTCCGACATTATTACGGACCTTACTTTAATATTAAAGCTTTTTGTAGACGTGAGAAAATTTCAATAAAAGCAAAAATATTAATGAAGTGACAAAACTTACAACTTCATTTAAAAAATTGGTGCAGAAATCGTGCGGGAAAAAGAGGTGGGGCGTTAAGAGATTTAAAAATAAAAAAAGGTTTTAAAAACTATAAAGGAATCTTTTGAGTTATAAAGAAAAAAACGGCAGTTTTTTAAAAATGATATCTATTGATGCCGTTTTAGTTGACTTTATGCAAGTAAAAAACAAATTATTATTGGATAGCAAGTTATAAACAGCTTGCGATTGGATGGCAAGTTATAAACAGCTTTTGATTAGATAATCAACTTGTGATTGGATAAACTATAATTAGTTAAGTTTATTCGACAAAATTTTTTTTACATAAAATATTAATATTCTTTTTTCTATATAATTTTAAAGAGTTCTATATTCATTATTTTTTTATTATATAGTTCATTATTTTTTTAAAGAATGGGGCAGTTTTCATATAAAAAACACTGAATCTTGGCAACGGGGTTCATCCTCTGTTAGTCGGTCTTTATTAAAAAACAACTATCTGAAAATTTTATATGATGAATTCGTCATTGCATGAAATTTTTACAAGGTATAGTTAATTCTAGGTAAATTCTGTTAATATTTATTAGAAATTTTATTTACTTATTATTATTATTTTATTATTTTTATTAGCATTTATTATTATTTATGTTATTTGTTTAAAATAAAATAAAAATTCCAAATATATATATATATATATATATATATATATATATATATATATATATATATATATATATATATATATATATATATATATATATATATATATATATATATATATATATATATATATATATATATAGTCAAAAGATATTTTTTCACTTAACGGTAATAGTGTTTAGCAGATAGTAACAAACATTTACGATTCGCATTTAGCGAATACACATTGTTTATAAATATTTTTTTGGGGGGAAATTTATGAACCCTTAACCTAAATAAAATAAATAACTTATCTATTTAATGTTTTTTTACTTTTTTATTAAACTTTTTTCTCAAATCTATATCTTAATGTCTATAGTTAGTTTATTTTGTCGTTTTACACATTTTACAATGTTATCTTTAAATTCGAATAAATATATATATAATTACAAGCTGACAGGGGCAAGTAGAAGACATAAAGTCTTATCATCAAGCCCTTTTGTGAAATAGAGAAATATAAAATTTCTAAAATTCCAATAATATAAAAAAGAGTTAAATTAAAAATTTTGAAAAAATAAACAAACATTCAAACAAAATTAAAATAAAAATAAAAAAATTTAAAGAGTTTGAAATAAAGTAAAAAGATTGAAAAAAATTAAAAAGTTTAAAATAAATTAAAAATTAAAAAAAGTAAAAATTAGAAAGAAAAAAAAAAAATAATAATAATAATAATAAAATCTCGAAATAAAAAAATAAAAATGTATACAATGCGTAAATTAAAAAGTTTGAATTTTTTTTTACAAATCAGTACATATACGTATACATATTCAATACAAAGCGAAGTATATATTCAAAAATATTTATATATTAAAAAGATTCCAAACGTTATGTAGATTTAAATTCATTTGTTAGTATTTATTAAAAAAAGTTAAAAAAAAAACAGTCAAAGAGAAAATCAAACAAGAAAGATATATATGTATATATATATATAAAAAAAAAAAAAAAAAAAAAAAGCTTTTTATCAAATTTATCAAAAAAATATTATTTTTAAAAAAATTAAAGAATGTATGTAATGTTTGAGTTTAGTAAGTGTTTTTTTATAGTTCTTTTGAATATATCAATAGATTTTATTTTTTTCATATTTTCGTCAAGAACTGACTTCCACAAGCGTGGCCCCCGACATGTAATTGAGAAGTCAGATTTTTTGAGTGATGTTGGTGGGATGTAGTAATTATTTATTGAGTGTCTTGTTTCATATTTATGGTTAATTAGAGAGAAACCTTTATAAAAATATTTTGGAATTAGTTCATTTTGAAGTTTAAACATAAATAACAAGTTATGGTATATATTTAGTTCGTATACGTTTAGCGCATTAATTTCCTTGAGTAACGGCTTGGCACTTTCGTACCTATCTGCGCCCAAAACTAATCGACTTGCTTGCTTTTGTTTAGTATAAATATTTTTTAGGAAAGATGAATGATTGTTTGCCCAGGCAATATTACAATAGTTAATATGACTATGTATAAATGAAAAGTATAAGTTTTTTAAACATATTTTATTCAAAAGATGTTTTGTCCTGTATATAATCCCCACAGTCTTTGAAACTTTGTTCTCGACTAACTTTATTTGGCTTTTCCAATTTAAATGTTCATCGAAATTTATTCCTAGTATTTTCATTGAAAAAACTCTTTTTATTTTAATATTGTTAATTGTTAGTTCTGGAAGTTTAAGTGGAAGGTTCTCGGATTGAGATGGTTTAGCAAACAAAATATATTTAGTTTTTTCAATATTTAATGATAGTTTATTTGCTATAAACCACTCATTAAGATATATTAGTTCAGCGTTTACATAATAAAAAATATTTTTTAAATTTGAGTCAGAAAAGAAAACATTAGTGTCATCAGCAAAAATAGTATAATTAAGTATTTTTGAAGACAAAAAAATATCATTGATATAAACTAAAAACAATAAAGGTCCAAGTATTGATCCTTGTGGAACTCCGCAACTTATTGATTCAAAAGGGGAGCATGTTAGATCATATGGTACACCTTGTTTACGGTTTTCTAAATAACATTGAAGCCACTTTAAATTAGAGTGAACTACTCCGTAACTACGTAGTTTGTAGATAAGAATCTTGTGGTTTACAGTATCAAATGCCTTTGATAGATCTAGAAAAATTCCAAGTGTGTAACAATTGTTTTCAAAACCTTGTAAAATTTGGTTCGCAAGATCAATTACGGCATGTTCCGTAGAATGGTTTTTTCGAAAACCAAACTGTTTATGATAAAGAATATTATTTTTTTCAAGATAATTGTACAGCCTGTTGAACATAATACGCTCTAATATTTTGGAAAAACAGGAAAGTATGGAAATCGGTCTATAGTTAGATATTATTGAGTCGTCGCCGCTTTTGTATATTGGAATTATTTTTGCTAATTTAAGTTGGTCGGGAAAAATGCCGTTTTTTAGGGATAGATTAAAAATTATGAAAAGGGGTTTCTCTATGATATCAGAGACAGCTTTTACAACATCAGGTTTAATTTCATCCAGACCCGCACTTTTATTTGATTTAAGCATACTAATCGCTTGCCGAAGTTCTTCAATCAAAAGCTCTGACTCATCCATGAAGAAATCAGATTTTTTCAAAAAGGATTTAAATGATTTTTTTCCCTCCGGAATTGCATCGGCTAGTTTTTTTCCTATATTTATAAAAAAGTTGTTAAATGTTTCTGCAATTTCTTTATTTACAGAAGCATCACCTAAATTGTCATCTCTTTGTAATCTTTTTGGGAAATTGTCTTTTTTTACATTACCCACGCCTGTTATTTCTTTAATTACATTCCAAGTTTTTCTTGCATTGCCAAATGTTTTATTAAGTAATGAAGAGTAGTAATTTTTTTTTGATTGCTTTTTTAATTTTTCAAAATAATTTTTATATTTTTTGTATTTTGTTTCGTTTTTGTAGTTCTTTTTTTTAAGAAATTTTTGGTAAAGTTTTTGTTTCTTTTTTGACGACTTAATGAGTCCTTTCGTCATCCACGGACTAAGCAAACTTTTAGGTTTAATAATTTTTTTAAATTTTGGAAAGGCCTTTTCGTATTGCTTAGTGAACACGTGAATAAAAAATTCATAGCCGTTATTTACGTCATTGCAATCAGTCAATAGTTCCCAGTTTACTTCTTGTAAGAGGTCTCGAAACGTGGCGAGTGATTCATTATTTATTTTTCTTTCATATACAGTTTTTGTTTTTGTATGTTTCTCAGGGTTTGCAGAATATGTACTCAGAAAAACTGGAAAATGGTCAGTTATATCTGTTTTAATAATACCACTTTGCCATTCCACGCTTGTGTAATTGTTAGTAATAATATTATCGATAATGGATGCAGTTGTTTTAGTCACGCGTGTTGGCTTGTTAATCATAGGGAAAAGATTGTACTGCAAAAGTGTATTTGTAAAACGCACGACGTGGTTATCTGTTTTATAATTCAAAAAATTCAAATTAAAATCACCTAATAAATACACATGTTTTTTTATGAGCTTTGGTAGCAAGTAGTTTAAGTGGTTTTCAAATTGATTGTAATTACCATTAGGTGGTCTATATAATGGTGTTATAAATGCATTTTTATTTGTTTTATTAATTATTTCAATTGTAAATGACTCACAATCAACGTCATTTACTTTGAGGTTTTCTATGTACTTAAAAGTCAATGAGTTTTGGACGAAAATTGATACGCCCCCACCAATGCCGTTTACTCTAGGTTGATGAATGGATTTATATCCTGATAATTGAAAGTTAGAATTAATCGTGTCTCGATGACACCAAGTTTCAGTCAGACAGATAATACTAAACTTGTTACTTATATTATTTAACATAAATTTTAAATTATCAAAGTTTTTATTTATGCTTCTGATGTTTAAATGTAATAATGAAAAATGGGATGATAAAGAATTAAGAACATGATTAACATCGTCAACATTGTAATAAGCCGTTTCTACTAAAATTTCGTCAAAAATGTTAATATTTTTATCATCGTCATTACTTCGGTTTAGTGTGTTTTTCCTTCCTGATATGTCAAAAACATTATTATTGCTGGCTTCCGCCATTTTAGCAATAATAAATAAAAATACTATTTAAATTACAAAAAATATATACAAAAAATAAATAAACTTTAAGCATTTTTATGAGATTTTTTAAAATCTTTAACTACTAATTTATCATAAATAACGACAGAATATTTACCGTTATTCCTGTGAGCTCGCATTTCTTCAAAGAGTTTTTTACGTATGGTTAGGGTATCCAAAGAGTAGTCTTCATTTATAAATATTCCTGTTCCTTTTAACTTTTTTGAATTCTTTAATATGTTAATTTTATCTTTATAGTTCAGGAGTTTTATCACGACTGATCTAGGTTTACTCTGCCCGATTTTTCCGGTTCTATGCGCCCTTTCGATAACTACGCCACTTACATTTAGTTGTTTTTCAAAGATACTTAAAACTTTTTCTTCAGATTCATTCCAACTTTCAGATTCGCTTTCAGTTATTCCTTCAAGCCGCAGATTGTTTCTTCTTAGTCGATCTTCCAGTTGACGCAGCTTATTTTTTTCTTCTGCATTAAATGCTACTTTTGAGACAATTTTTTCTTCAATTTTATTGATTTTTTCCTCTTGGGTATCTTGCGTAAAAGTTATGCTGTTTTCAATATCTTTTTGAGTGTGTTCAATTTTTGAGACTCTGTCATTTGTTTTTACCATTTCAAATTTTCTGAGATTATTTTCATTTTGTAAAGTTTTGCACGTTTCTTTGATTTCTGTTAATTCTTTCAACAGCCCATCAATTCTTTCATTTGTAATTTTTAAATTACCACTAATAAGTTTGAGAATGTCCTTTTGCTGTTTCTTAAACATCTCAGAGAATATTTCACGAACTAATTTCACAGATATTTCAGAAGCTTCTGTATTTGTTTGAATTTCTTTTTTATCATTTTTATTTTTATCCATTTTATGGATAAAAATAAAAATGATAAAAAAGTATTAAACTATGTTAAAAATGCAGTGAACACCTGTCACTGCATTTTTAACATAGTTTGGTGTATCAAAACTACTGTTAATATGCAATGACAGATGTTCAGAAAACTACAATAACTTTGCAAACGGTACATAACTTTTTTTTTTAAGGAGAAAAACAAAAAACGTACACATTAACTAGTTTTAACATTGTGGAGCAATTTAAATTTTATGGCATCCCCTCCCCACTTCAAACATACTTGTGCCGGCCCTAAATGTATGCATTAATACCTCCAGGAATAAAGACTAAACTAAAAATGAAAGACATACATTCATTCTTAATTGAGAAATAGATAACATCATATTTTCCTAACTTGTCTATACTCTACAACATCGTCTTGACTCTTCCTTTTACACCTGCTTATGATGTTTCAGTAGACTAAAGTAGAAGTTTCATTAGAATAAAGAATATCAATAATTATCTGTGATAATTTGTGATAATCTTTAGTCTAATAAAACTTCTATGCTTTTTAAACTTTTAACAATGACAAAATAATGTCTTTTTGGATTGAGATTAATTTTAATCAAATGTGAGCTTGCTGAGAGCATTGACTTATGCTGAGAGCATTGACTTAACTATCAATAAACCATTTTTCTTTAACACAGAGGGCACAGACATCCGTAGGACCTTTATATAACTCCTTACAGACGTCACAAGTCCGCATGATATTTCTAAGACGTCCAACTAACGTTCTGTACCCGCTAGAAATGAAATCTCGCAGAAAAGTACCTGCCTCCTCTAGCCTCTCCCCCCCCCCCTCTCGCACTATTTAAACTCCAATTTTAATTCAGTGCTTCAAAATAGTAAGACGTTTTACTTTTCTATTCAAAATTTAATCCTTTTTAATCGAAAATAAATTAAGGAATCATAAACTATTATTTTACAATTATTATCATTTCCGCTTAACACTTTTACGTAAATAGTATTTAAATTTAAAATATATTTACTTCATTTAAGAAAAGAAAAGTTAAAAATATTGGTTTACAAATTTAATCCGCCATTTGTAAAAAAGCCAAAAAGCGGCTTCACTTTTCGTAATGAAGTTAGACATCTAGTTATATAATATATCATTGGTTTTACGTTATTTAGTTTACCAACAAGGGATAACAATAGAGCATTCGCAGGTCACCCAGCAACACGGTAAAACCACGTGTTCCACTTAAAAATTTCCGTCAAATAAGGCATTACCTCAAAAAGATTTCCTCGTAAGCAAAGAACCTGAATAGAAAATTGTCATTAGTAGTTTAAAACGGTCTTTTTGTTTTTAATAACTTTTATATTTATTTTTACTTATTTCTTAATAAGTTTACGTTTACGTTTTTTTTTATATTCTATTTTGACTTGATTACATAAAAGAGTATGCAAATGTGTAATTCGACCTTATCTTTAAAAGAATGCATTTTCTAATGCGAAGACTAGCATTTTAGGAGTAATGCACCATAATCAACCGAAAGCGAAAAAAAAAAAACAACAAAAAAACAACAAAAAAAAACAACAACAAATGTTATCAAAAGTTTAGAATTAATTATTTGAGGTGTCTTAACTTTAAATTTTTTAACTACTCCCTAACAGAGCCCAAGTATAGTTAGTACCCTAGTCAATTGATCTGAATTTTAAAAGTGTGACGTGACTTAGCAAGATTATTTTCGCACGTGACCTACTTTTCGCATGTGACCAAGCAAGATTGATTTCGCACAGCTAAATCTTTTTTATAAGCTTTTTGTAAACTTATTTTTTATCTTTAAGAATTTCCTTACAGCATACTAAATTACAAAGTTTGTGCGTCTCAACACCATTAATTTTCTCACTTTTTAGCATCTCAAAAATCCATAAGATGCCTGAACAAACCGTGCAGTTTACGTTTTACTATAGTTTCAGCCTAACTGTAAAATTGTGTATTTTTGTAGTTTAACATTAAAATAAATTTTTTCCATGCAACATTTATTGTTTATATATAAACAATAATTGTCGCATATAAAAAAATTTGTTATGTAAACTTTAAATGTTACATATATGCAACATTTAAAGTTTACATAACAAATTTTTTTCAATAATGCGCAGACTGGAAAAAGTTCAAAAATTTTGGTTGTGTTATCTATACGTTATTTATTTAAACACTAAATGCAAAATAGTATGTTACATGCTTACTTCGTACCTAAAAGTACTTAAAAAAAGAAAAAATTAAAAAAAGAAAGGTTTCAGCATATAAATTGTTAGCAACATTATTTAATGAGCATTTAATTCAAATGTCAAAAGCTCACAAAAGCTTAAGTATTTTGAATGGTATTTTAGACACTGTTTACTATTACTCGATATTTCAGACCTAAGATGAAAACAGAATTGAAAGAGTTGCAGTCTTCAGAAGAAAGTAATTTGATTTCATTGCAAACAAAGCATTTTACATGTAAGTAAATTTTTTTCAAATAAAACCTTATTACATTTAAAAAAAAAAAAAAAAAACTACTTAATGTTTTTGTAATACTTTAAAATAAAATTAAAAATATAAATGAATATAAATAAATATATATGAATAGACGTATCATATAATCTATCATATATTTTCAAAGTTTGATAGTACTTTACAGAATCAAAAAATTTGATACATACAGAGTAAAAAAATACATAAAATCTGCATTAGTGACAAGGCTAGTTTGTTTTGACTAGGGTTGAAAATTGTTTGTTGTCATAAAACTATATAGTTTTATGAAATTCATTTCTTTTTTTCAAAAATATGCGTTTTATCATCGTCTATTTGGGTATTCTTAAAATATTTCTACCAAAAATATAAAATAGTAAAGACCCACAAGCAAAAAATACACATTTTTTATTCAATTTTTTAAACCAAGCTCATGAATTTAAGAAGCGCGCATTTTTTAAAAAAAGCAATAAAACGCTTAAATTGTTATATGTTACTTAAAATTCTTATTTATAATTATTACTTTGAATTGTTTTATGTTACGTATTACTTTTGTGTAACAATGAAAAATTAGATGTTTTCCAAATTAGCTTGTCTTTTGAGCTAGTGTATAACATATTTCTAGCTTCTCTCAACTACGACATAAACTCGCAAAATACAAAGAATAAAATCTTTTTTAGATTACCATTTTTTATAGTGTATTATTTTTATAGAGTTTTAAAGTAACAAAGATTGCATATATAAAATTTTAAAAATATAGAAGGATTTTTATATAAAAATGACATTAAAATAAAAATGACATTAGAAAACAAATTTGATTTAAAAGTTCAGTAAAATAATAATAAATTAATTTTAGGCACGGATCCAGCATTTTTTAATGCTTGAAATAGCTAACTCTCTGACATGGAACAAACTCCAAATATTTATAAGTTTATATTTATGTCAAATAAGAATGCTTTACAAAAAATTGCGGTGATTGGAGTCTGGAATCAAAAATGCCCTAAAATTTTGGCACAACTACTAGAAAAAAGAGAGTAACAAGTTAATAAAATATTATTAGCACTATTCTTAAATAAATTTATATACACAAAATACGGGTGATCAAAGATGTTGCAAATGCTATCAAATTGAATAGCGAACTCTTGGGCAAATTTATCCCAGCCGAACAAACAAGCCAACTCTACGCAAACAGCATAAAAAAGCAAGCAAAGCAGTAAAAAAATTAGTTAAAACAGCCGTTCTGGATTACGAAATGGAACTGGTAATAATAGCAGGTATGACCCAAAAATAATCCACTCGTACGTCAAAAGCAAACAAGAAACACACGATCGTATCCGTCAACTTGAAACAACTAATAATCAAACTACAGCAGATCCTAAAGTAATCTGCAACACTTTTAACAAATATTTCCATTCAGTTTTCGAAATCGAACCACTAGTGTTTAAACTAACATTCAACACTCGTTCCACAAGCATAAACTAACCGACCACACTCGCATCATACGAATCCGTCAAAAAAAAACTTTTGAACCTGGTTAAATCCAAATCAATGGGCTTCGACGGTATTCACCCACGTGTCCTGAATTACTGTACTGCAGATTTTGCGATCCCACTGAGCATTATCTTCTCTGAATCGCTTAAAGCTGGAGAAGTACCGTCTCAATGGAAAAAAACCGAAATTGCTCCTATTTTTTTAAAAAAGCTGCAAGTTAAACCGCTCAAACTATCAACCTATCTCACGGACTTCTGTCCCTTGCAAGGTAATGGAAAGCTTTTTACACAAACACATTACTGACCACTTAAACAAAAATAAAATCATCAGCTCTGCTCATCACGGGTTTCGAAAAGGAAAGGGTTGCGTCATAACCCTACTCGAAACTTGCAACATCTTGACTAAAGCTGCCCGCAAAGGTTACCCAACCGATATCATATTCACAGACTTTGCTAAAGCTTTCGACAAATTTTCGCACCGTCGTCTGCTGCACAAGCTGAAATCATATGGAGTGTCCGACAACTTGCACCAATGGATCAAAAGCTGGCTAACCAACCGGCTACAACGCATAACCATTGGTAATAATAAATCTAATTGGAAAACAGTCTCTAGCGGTAAACCACAACGATCTGTTCTTGGACCACTCCTGTTCTTTATCTACATCAACGATTTGCCAGACAAAATACAAAACCACTTTAAAATGTATGCAGATGACTGTAAAATAATCGGAACTATAGAATCAAACCATGACATTATGAAACTCCAAGCCGATATCAACAAAGCAGTGAAGTGGTCGCACACATGGCTCACGTCATTTAATGTCGACAAGAGCAAAGTCATGCACACCGGGCGCAGCAACAAAAAAAATCGACTTCAATTTATACAATGATTAACCTGGACAGCCAACTGCACCAGCTATCATGCACGTCATCTGAACGAGACCTAGGCGTTTTTATGACGAGCGATCTAAAAGTTAAAAAACAAGTCTGTTTGGCTGAATCAGCTGACAACCACATGCTTGGCAGGCTCAAGAAGGTTTTTCGACGTCGAAGTTCTGCATTATGGCGTATACTGTACATTTCGTACGTTCGCCCACACCTAGAATTCGTAGTACAGGCCTGGTCACCGTTTTTAGCTCAAGACATTTCCAAGCTTGAGCAAGTTCAACACCGAGCCACAAAACATATTGCCTCCCTTAAACACATTCAATTACTCAAAGACTATCAAGCCTTAACCTGACAACACTAACTGAACGACGAGAAAAAGGAGACCTTATTGAGCAATATAAAATTATGAGCAAAATTAATAAAGTTAACTTACACGTCCCTTAATATCAAACTAAAAGTATTTAATTAAAAGTACAGTTTTCGGCCGCGTGGACACACTAAAGAACTAAGAGCACAATTTGTCCGAAACTGCGCAGAAAGAAGCAACTTCTTGGCCAACCGTGTTGCAAGATTATGAAATTCTTCAACCCAAAATGCGGTGGACGCAAAGAAATTGAACAATTTCAAACACGAACTTTCTCTGAAATTGAAAAACTGTATTTTCATAACAGAAAGGCCTGATGTGCCGCTCTTTTTCAAAAAAAAAAATTTGTAAATTTATTTTTGACCATGAATGAATAAACCTAACCTAACCTAACCTAACTATACATCGATAAATTCAAAATTTCAAGTAACAACCTCTTAGTGTTCAAAAATTATAACAATTCAATGTTTGAATCCCCACCTTCGTCAATTTGAGGGGGTTACAAATTTTATTAGGTCATAACTTTTGAACGCTAAAATATTAATTTATGAAATTTAGATGTTATTGATGAATATAATTTTATTTAAAAATAGTGCAAAAAATATGTTATCAACTTGTTGCTCTCTTGTTTGGGGTAGTTGTGGCCAAAATTTTATGTTTTTTTTTGCAGATTAAAATCATCGCAATTTTTGCGCAAAGATATTGACATATGTACATGTCTGGAACTTAGCATCAAAAATATCTCAAACATCAAAAAATGCTAGATCTGCCCCTGAATTTGCTTGTTATGATATTTATAAAACACATACACAAATCCCCCACCTGGCAGTAATGGTTGCAAATTACGGTATACATTTAAACCATTTTAAAGTATAGCATAATTTTCAAAGTTATAGTGAGACTCAAATCTTAAGCACTTATTTAAAGATAGTGACGGAATTTATACCCTCAAAATGATTAGTTCTTTATTTTTATTGCGAACTATTTTTTTAAATAGTTCAAATTTGGAGAAAAAAATATTTTATATTCAGCTTTTCATTAATCAACTAATAAAATACGTCATTAAATCAACAAAAAAAATTGTAAAATACTGTAAATATTCAATCAAGTCTTTTTATATAAAGTTTTACAGTTTTTACAGACATTGAAATGCCCCATTTCCTTTAGGGATAGGGGAGCAAGTTATGTTTAGCTTTAAACAAAGGTTGCAAGGCAATTAAGATCAGTATGCATAGTGAATAGCAGGTAAAATAGTTTTAGAAAGTTTGAAAAACAAATTATCATAGTTGCTACTTACAGTTATAATAAAAAAACTAAACACCGATCTGCTTCACAATATTTTATCATAATATTGTCTATAATAAATGCCTATTTATAACAAAAAATTTTAACCATTTACTATAAAATAACTTTGATATAAACTATTTATTAGTTTCTTGTAGTTTTGAAATATTGTCATTTATTTTTCTTTCTATTAAAAAAAAAAAATATCCAAGATTTTATTACGGGAACTTTAAAACGCTGTTATAAATTGATAGTTCAAGGTGTCCTAGCCAATGTTCCTCTGGCAGGGGTAGATCCAGCATTTATTGGGTGTTTGAGATTATACTTATGTCAAATAATGGAGCTTTGCAAAAATTTGCGATGATTAGAGCCTGGAAACCAAAAAGCCCAAACATTTTTGCCCGCTTCCCTCCTGCCCTAAACGTAAGAGCAACAAGATGATAAAATATTTTTTATATTATTTTCAACTAAACTTATATTCATCGATAAATATTAGGTTTCATGGTATAATATTTTAGCCTTCAAAAGTTATGACCATATAAAATTTGTAACTCCCTCAAATTGAGAGGGTTCAAAATAGGTTCTTTGAGATATCTTGCTTCCATGTCTGGAAGTTAGCTATGTCAAAGACCGAAAAAGGTTGGATCCACCTCCTACTCTGAACTAATAAAACAACAAACAATACTGGAAAGCCATTTACATCGTAATTAACTTAATAAATGATTTTATTTAACTATTTTTTGAAATAAACAGCATTGATTTGAACCTTTAAATTTTTATATAATTTATCTTGGATATATAAGTTAAATCAAACCTTATATATATATTTATATATGTGTATGTATGTTTGTATATATATACATACATACATACATATATATATATATATATATATATATATATATATATATATATATATATATATATATATATATATATATATATATATAAATAAATATATATATATATATTTATATATATGTATATACATGTATATATATATATATATATATATATATATATATATATATATATATATATATATATATATATATATAAATATATATCACGTTCTGAACGTGATATATATTTATATATATATATATATATATATATATATATATATATATATATATATATATATATATATATATATATATCACGTTCAGCTTTTGTGTTACACGATGTATAATTGTAATTGCAATCAATATCAGTCATTATAAATGTAGCATTTGGATTTTTTTTCCCAATATGCATAACTTTGCATTTTTCATAATTAAATTTTGTGAGCCAAATAGATGACCATGCGATTATGTTATTTATATCATTTTGAAGGCTTATTGAATCATTGGGATTTTTTATAATATTTATTATTTTACTATCATCAGCGTAAAGTTTAATAGGGTTTTTGACTTGATCTGGCAAATCATTAATAAAAATCAAAAACAGCAGTGGTCCTAAAACTGACCCCTGTGGTACACCACTAATAACTGGTAGCCAATCTGAGACAGTGTCGCCAAGGACCACTTTCTGTTTTCTGTTAGTTAAAAAGTTCTCTATCCATCCCAGATAATTTCTCACAATACCATATGATTGAAGTTTAGTGATCAAACGCGAGCCTAAATATATATATATATATATATATATATATATATATATATATATATATATTTAGGCTGCCGTAGATGTAAATATATTACATTGTTTCCAGTTAAGGATGTTGAATGCTGGATCTTTTTGACTCATTGCATGGATTATGTCACTTTTTTTATAACTAGGCAACTCTTTTTAGTATCTCCTAATGAGGATACAGCTCTAAAACTCAGTTTTATGGTTCTGAGGCCGGCTGGTAGTCAAGCTTCCCGAACTCTGTGGTAACTTTTATGGAGGCTGATTCCATTAACAGCTGTAAAATACCAGAGTACTAGCAGGCCATGTTGATTTATTTGTTTCTTTTATTTATAGTATTATAAATAACTTTGGGGCGCCCAACTATGGTGTGAAAAGCTGGTATCAATTTCTAAAATGTTCAAAGTTGGATTGTTGACGAAAATTTTACTCCAAGTTTGATCAATTGAGCAAAAAAAGCTTTTTTACAAAAATATCAAAATTGCAGCTGGCAAGATAATAAATCCTATAGCTAAAATAGTTGTTCACTGTAAATACTCACAATTGCTTCGGTAGCTAGAACTAAAAACCAGAAACTATTTTGATATTTGCATTATGAAACTGAAAGTTTATGATTGTGGTGGTTTACAAAAAGTAAGTTTTGGAAATATTGAAAAAGATTCAACTATCCAATCTCAGTCTATTTTAGCATTTAACGGCGGAAAAATTCGTCGGAAAATTTCTGGCATTAATGATTGCCATTTCAAGAAAAACCATTGCAACTCAGAAAAGTTTTAGATTTAATGAGTTTTGGTGTATTCTGTTCTGTGATACGAAATTGGCTTGTACAATTAGCGGTTAACAAGTGCAATCTACTGCATATGGTCATGGTGTGACATTGTATCTAAAATATTTTAAGTACAGATCAATAAAAACGTTTGAGCAAAAGCAGGTTTCAGGCATTCTGCGAGTTTAGTTGGTGCAAACATAAAAAAAAGTTCATTCAGAAATTCAATCTATGCATTTGATTGCATTGCAAATGCGTTGATGATAATGATGCATTATCATCAATGCATTTTGTTTTTTTATTTTTACTTAGGTGCCCCAAAAAGTTCTTACGGTCTTATCACAGAGGAACGCGGGTGAGCATTTAATTTGAAGTTCACGCCTCCTTCCTAACCGATGTCATAAAACTTTCTTAAAGAAGGGGTTTGAACCACGGATCCTTTTTTTCGGAGGCAAGTGCGCTACCACTGCGCCACGGTTGCTCGTTCTTTTTTTATGCAGAGCAAACAATTGAAACACTCCATTAATTTTTTAGTTCCCACTAGCAAATTTACAAGAGAGCAAGCAACCACCTAGAGTATGAAAAAAGGCTGCAAAGATGCATTACAGTAAAAAACTTGGTTAAAAAAAATTCAAATTATATTAATACTAAGTATAGTTTTTAAATTGAGATAAAAAGAGTAGGTATTAAGAGATTGTATATAACCACGTGGCTTATGAATTGTTACTTAATCATGTCAGAATTAAAGAAAGTTATTTTTTTATCATTGAATTTACTTCAAACATTACAGTCATGTTGTAGAGATATAAGTTCTTGATATTAACTTGTTACATGCTTATTGTCTACTTATTTAGTACATTTTATGCACAATTTTAAATCGAATTTTCTCCTGCAAACATTATTTTTAGGATTTATATCCCAGTGACTACCAATATTAGCACTACCACCCTACTAAATATTTTTCTGGGATTATGATATCAAGCGCTTTTTGATTTTTTATTAGCTGTGAAGAGCTTGTGTTTTTAATATCCCCATTATTATAAGCTGTGAAGAGCTAGTGCTTTTAATATCCCCGTTATTATAAGCTGTGATAAGCTAGTGTTTTTAATATCCCCGTTATTATAAGCTGTGATAAGCTAGTGTTTTTAATATCCCCGTTAGGGTTTCTCATTTCCCGTAAATTTAGCATCCCGGGATTCCCGGTGTGTAACTTATTTATCCCGGGATTTCCCGGGATTTCCCGGCATAATTTTTAATATAATAACAAGCGGTTTCTGACACAAATTTATCTTAGCACGCTAATCTATATTACTATTTAAAATGAAATATTGTTTTAAAAAACATAAACAATCAATTGATTTGTCACTTAATCGTGAACGAATTTTTCCCATAAATAGACCCGCGGCAGAAAAAGCCCTTTCTGATTCAATTGATGTCGGCTTGATGGTCATTAATGTTGAGTATATTCTTTCTAAACTTTCGCTACGCTTTCCAGTTGCCTCAAAAAGTTTGATTTCTTTTGTGAGGTTTTTTAAATTGCTAATGTTTTCTAGAGCTGCTTTTTCTACTTGTTTGACATTACAAATAGTCGCATCCAATTTTTGTTCAAGCGTCAAAATACTTTTGCCTAATAAATATGGAGCAACAGGTTGAGGTATTGACGGGTCAGAAACCATGCTTTCATTATCACGACTCACTTCAACTATTTCATTATTTGATGAACTAAGGCTAGCATCCTCTATGTACAACCTGGTATAAATTTTTTTTGCTGTTGCTTTTAATGCATGTTTGGGCGGTAAGAGTAGTTTGGAGTTGATATTTGATTCCTGATTATAACTAATTGGGTTGTTTAAAAATTTTAGTAATCCAATTAAATTGGCATTTCTGCGTTCTTCAATTCTCTGCTGCACAGATTGAAGCAGTTTATTAGCTATAAAATTTTTTTTCTCCGTCAAATCGTCTAAGATGAATATCATTACACCTTCTGCGTCAAGTAGAGTAGCATTACTTCTACCAAGTCTTTCTATTCCAACTTTTATTGGTTGCAGAGAAAATGTTATGTCGTTCATAATCGCATATTCATCTTCGGAGATATTCAGAACTTCTTTTAAATCGATCATTGCTTTTAGTATACATGTTTTTACTTTAAGGAATCTTTCTAGCATTGCAACAAGACTATTCCACCTCGTTTTGACATCTAATATCAGCTTAAGCTCTTTATTAAACATAGATTTTACGTACATTTGTAAAACTTCATTTTTAAGAGGTGATTTACGGAACATTCGAACCACTTTTCGAACCTTCTGAATTGTTAAGGCTATATTTACGCTATTTTGTAAATCATCAATAAACGTAACGCCTGTTGAGCTGTGTGACTCATCATTACAGTCAAATACATCATCAAACTCGTCGTAATCACTCAAATTTTCATCGGAATCTTGAAACTGCGATTCAAATTCAATATATTTTGCTGAAGAGTCTGACTTTTTGTAAAGAACATCACATACTGCCAAATGAAGTCCGTGGGCATAACACAGCTGATGTTCAATACCACTTAGCCGTCCAAATTTTTTCATTACGGATGCTCCGTCAGTGACACTAGCTATGATGTGCTTTTTAATTGATAAACTGAAATCTGACAGTTTATTTTCAACTAGATCAACAATTTTTTCTGCAGGAAGTGATCCAGCTATCGGAGTCATTCCCAGGTTCCAAAACTTTGTTGATAAGTGTAAATTTACATTTAAATAACGTCGATTTTTTAAAGACGTATATTCGTCTAACGATAAAGAAAATCGCGACCCGCTAGAAATTTCTTTTGTTATCTCTAAAACCACAGTTTGTCTAGCTTATTCATATTGTTTTTTTATCATACCCATAACATGGGATGGATTTTTTGGTAATAACATGCCTTTTTCAGACAATGATTTTCTAATGAATTCACTTTTTGTTATGGCATTTATTGAGAAGCCATCCACCGTTGCTAGCTTTGACACAATTTCCTCGATAGTCTGCTGTTTAACAAACAATGTTATTTTCTTTTGAACAATTTTATTTTCCGAACCAGTATCTTCAAGTAGACGCTTCATATTTAGATCCAAATCTTTATGTGTGTTTTTTAAATGACGTAGGAGCCCACTGGTCGAAAATCCTTTGCACATTATCTTTACATTGCACTTTTTGCAAATTGCAGATTCGCCAGATTTTTCTTTACAAAAATACTGCCATGCTTTGGATCCATTTACAATTGACATAGTATAACTAAATTGAATCGCAGAACAACTAAAAGTAAAGTTACAAATATTTCTTACATATGTATGTTATCTTACGTATGACTTTTATGTGTTTGTTTGCCGTTTTTTAAATACAAAAATTATTAAATATTTCAATAATTTGATACAGAAAAAGTTTAACTTTTCAATAATTTAGAAGTTTAAAAATTAAACTTACTGTTTTCGTCGCAAGAAATCTTTTTTATTTTTTACTCATATTTTATAATAATGAGAAAAAAGAAAACATTGCATTGCAATGCATTTCTTTTTAGTTTAAGATAGTTTCAATAGCATTTCTTGTTGTGCTAGGTTTTAATATAAGGTATGAACACATAAAACACAACTAAATGCAATAATATTTTTCTTATTTTTGGTCGAATTAGTTCAAAGTTATCATATGTAAAATTATTTTAAAAAAAATTATATTCCGGGATATAAGAGTGATATCCCGGGAAATCCCGCTGCCACTTTTATCCCCGGGAAAACGGGATCCCGGGATCCCGTTTGAGAAACCCTATTGTGGGGTGATTTCGCCTCATAATAATAAAAGAGTCCCTCTGTTAAAAAAATAATATAATGTACAATATTTTTGCTTTTAAACAATATTTAATAATAATATTAATTATTATATAAACAATTTTATAAAATCATTGGACATATATCAGGAATTATAGCATAATAAATTTATTTAAAGTATTTTGAAGATATAATAAATCAATAGTTTTTAGATATACATTTAAAGCTAAAGTACTTTATAATTTAACTTAAAAATAGTTTTTTTAAATTCTCCTTAAATTTTGCGTTTGAAAATGTCATTTGTTCCAATTGAATGCATTTCTTATATTCGCATTACTTATCATTCAATGCTCACCATCGCAGATTGTTTATAGCTATTAAATGCTCACTATCGCAGATTGTTTATATTATCGATATGTGCCACTATATCGATTAGCATGTTTAAAATACACAATTATAAAATCCAAGCATCCATATTTAAAAAGATAGTTATTATGCCAATCAATAATAACTATCTTGTTGTATTTTTAGCCAAAGTCTAAAAATCTAAAACTCGCTGTATATTACCTATGTTTCAGATGGTACGCAAGTATCTCCCAAAGAAAAAGAAATCCTATAGTAATACCAACCTCCAATTGGCTATTCAAGCTGTTAAAGATGACAGTAAAATATTAACGGCAGCAAAAACATTTGAAGTTCCGAGATTAACGCTGAAAGGTAAGATAAATAGACGACAAGCACTAGTAAACAGGCTTTTTTACATGGCATATTGTGGATTTCCATTTACAACAAATTGATTGAGGTATAATGCTTATTTATATGTTAAAAAAATTACATTATTGTCGATTACTTCAAAAAGATTTGCCCACTACATTGCAAAATTCACACTTTTTTTTTTTGAATTTTTAAACGTGGTTCAACTAAGAATAGTCTATTCAATGTAATTTAGTAAATGGAATAGGAAAATAAGCGTATCCGGTTAAACAGACAACATAAAAGCAGCGAAAGTGGCGAAATCACCCCGCTCTACCCTATATATGTGTGCATTAAAACAAAAAAAAATAGCGCTGAAAGTCTGGAATATATTTTAAAGGTATTTTTTTATTACTCAGAAAAGCCAATTTTACACAACAATCACTTATTAATAACTCTGTTCACAAATAAGGTTTGTTAAATAATACCTTGTGAAGATGATGCCCTTTTCAGAATCAACTAAAATTCTGGACATTATCCACAATAATGCCTTTTTCTTTTAGCTATAAAATTCATACTAAAGATCTTTTATTTAACTTAGTTACATCTAACCAAAGCAATGAAATTCATCAAACGTTTCAACCACTTTTCTAAATAAATAATGGATGCTTCATACACTAGACCATAAAGCAATTATAATCTTCTTCTCTGTTGCTATCTATATGTTTTTCTTATATCTTATCTTATATCTTCGGCTTTAAGCAGTAAACTTTTTTTTCAATTTTCAATATCGCGGCAATTGAAAAAAAAGAAACGTCAGCTTAAGAAGTTATGAGCCTACCTCTACCTTGGGAGCTTTAAAAAGCAAATTAAAAAACTTATGCTTTTTACCTGCCTTTCAGACAAAGTATTGGAAAACGATCGGAAATATATTCTTTGAACCGTGATACCGTTGAAAACCTTATGTCGAAAGACAGAAACAAGAAATGTCATCTAATGATTTTCAATGAATTTTACCAGTTAATCAACAGTTTTGGGGGATATTACCCGGTTAATGATTGTCTCAAGTTTTTGTTTTTGCGCACAAATAGTTTTTGCAATTTCCAAATGTTCAAACAACGTGTTTATTAAACCAGCTGTGCAGGATATCGAGTTGTAGAACAGATAATGACAAACTGTTTGAAATGGCAAAGTTTCTTCAGCCGCGTAGGGTTTCTGCAATATCTTTGAGTTTTTGAGGTTGAAAAAAGTACGCCACCTTATTCAATGCCGCTGACACTTTGATTAGGTTTTTTTATTTCTGACTAATAACATGGCGCTAACAAATTGTTCACTATGCCTCATTCTCGTTGCGCCCTTCAGCAAAGCAGAAATACTTATTTTTCATAGTACTTGAGAATTTAAGTTCTCTATAAAATCGTAATCTTCTTACATAATATATATATATATATATATATATATATATATATATTATATATATATATATATATATATATATATATATATATACACATTTTTTTTTTTTTTTTTTTTTGTTATTCACCTAGAAGGCCATATCTTATATATATATGTATTATAACTACGGACGTTGTAAGATACGAGTTTAAATCCTGCCACCGCCAACTCAGCGCTTGAGTAATACTTTGGTACGTAAAAATGTTGGTCAATAACGGACGCTACTTTGGATTAGTCTTAATGACTATTTGTGGCTGTTCCTATGTTAAGCAAACAATATTGTTGGATATAAGAACATTGTATAGAAAAATATAGTATGAAAATTCAAATAAAAAGAAAAAAAAAGGTTACTTTTCCTCGGTGCAAGTATTCGGGTCAACAAAAGCAAGCGAATTCAGAGTTTGATCCAAATACCTTGAGAGTTATTCCATGAAGCCCATAGGTTTAATTCTAAGAGATTCTTTATAGGCCTTTCAATTCATGGTCTTTATACTTATTTTTATACACACTTTATACTTGACCAAATTTTAACATCATAAGTATGCAGATCAGGATAATGAAGGAGTTCTTATAAACCAGATCGTACAGAATAGCGAAACAAAACCAACTATAAATTTTATCTCATTACTTTGTTCATGTGTGAGCTGGCTATAAAAAACATTAGGTTCCAAACAGTACACAGCTCTTCATATAAACCTTGCATGGGGTAAGGAAAATGAAGGTTTAGGTTTAAAAGAGAGTTTTTGCACAAATATGTAAAGATAAGGGTCAACAATACCGGGGGGACAAGGGGGTATGTGCTCTCCCCTTCTACCCCCCCCCCACACACACACACACACTTTTTTTCTGAAGGACTTTTTTTTAAAAAAATTCCAGATATAGAGGACTTATTTTAGTTTTTAGAAATTGTCAAATGTGCCCCTCCTTTTCAAAACCCGTTTCGTCGGCCCTGAAATTTAACACAATATGTTCCGTAATTTCTTCTTAAAAATAATCTGACTATCCAAGATTTTTTTTTCACACTTATGTTTATAACTTCAAAAGTTTTCTAATTTTCAGACTTTCAGATAATCTGTTACTTAAAATAAAAGTAATATTTTTGTTATTAAGTCACATAAAATAAGTTCTAGCCTGTTGATGTCATGTTATTATCAGTGTTTAAAAAGTAGTGTCAAAATATGTTTTGCATTTATCAAAAAAGTTATAATTTTTAAAACGATTTAAAAGCAATTCGTGTTGCGCTTCTACTATACCATAACTGTTAGATCTAATGCCAAACAGATTTAAGTGCCCATCATATGTTCATTTTTCTTTTATAGTGAATTATTGTTCTTTTTGCTTCTTCAGCTAATTTGTTTAACTCTAATCAATATTTATCTATATTTATGCCCCATTGTTGTAAGGTTTCTTTTCTACAAATACAATATCATGGTTGCCTGATATATATATATATATATATATATATATATATATATATATATATATATATATATATATATATATATATATATATATATATATATATATATATATATATATATATATATATATATATATATATATATATATATATATATATTTCACACCAAATTATCGAAACAAGCATAAAATCTTAGCAGCAATCCAATATGTTTTTTGAAATCGTATTTTGATTTCTGAAATGATGGTTTCGAGAAAAGGTATAATCAAGCCCCGTTTATAATGTTCATGGAGACCCTCTGCAGGTACGTTATTTCTGTAGGCCTGTTACATAGTGATTCTGGGAATCGTTGGTTATACAAATAGTTTACTTGCCATACGAGTAGCTTGTTAGTAAATTACGTAAGTTTCTTTTTCAACATTTTTCCGTATATGGTTCAAATCGTCGATTGTTTCTGTATGGATACACAAATGAATGTTACTGTATGCATACACAATATCAGTTGTGTGCCCTTGTAACCTCTCTGTTATATACAACTATGGGTGAAGTAAGAGGTACAAATTATTATACCAGTTGAGAATTCGAACTTAGTGAATGCATCAAGGAGTGAGTTGGCCTCTCTTTTTTCTTGTACGTTCCAATTCATACTAAACTTTATATTGAACTGTTCTATATTAATTATTTATTAATATAATAAATATTCTATATTAGAGTGTATTCCTAAAATAATCTCTAATGCCTCTGCCATAAATGGTATAGCTAAATAGAAGTGTTAATATGCGGCATCTCTTTCTGACCATCTTGTTGTGCACATCCCTATCAAAGTCTTTTTTCTTTCAGTTGATTTACAACGGATCTCTGCAACATGCCCCAGCAAGCGCTCTCTTTTCGGAGAGGTATTGAAACAAATGGATATATTTCCGTATACCTACAAAATGTTATCAATGATTGGTTTTTTTGATGTTAAAGCTATTGACAAATTCAAATTATGTGAGCTACAATGTGTTACAATTGCTTTTGGTGATCCTTTTAAAATATAGCTGGCAACACCTTTTTTACAGATTGCATGTTTGGTGCGCCAACATAACACTGGCCTCTACAAGAACTAAGATCAATTCCACTTTCGCTATAAAATTTCATCAAACTTGCCTCAATATGTTTGCCTGTTATCCTGTCAAGGTTCAAAAAGTCAAGAAATACTTCTCTAATTTCATTTACTTCGTTTACGTATCACATACATACTGATAGAATTTGTTGGTTTGCAGATGTTACCTCGTCTGCTGAAATTGAATGGTAATTTGCAGCTTTGATTTCATTAATTAGCCGCTTTTGTATACATTTCTTTCCAATTATATCAATTAATTCATTTTGACTCTTTGGGCCAAGGTAGCTGACATCTTTGCGTATAGATGTTTTTATATATGCATTAAGTTAATCCAGGATTACCTTTTTGGTCTGAGTTTTCCATAAAATTTTCATAAGTTCCACGAAATGCAAGTCCTTGTTTCCCCATCAAATGCACTATTCTACCTAATGTTTCAACAATGTACGGGTACATTTGTTGTCGGTTTTTTAAAATGCTATTACTTTGTAATAATACAATTATTATTATACTATACCAAAATTAAAAAAACTCGAGTAAACATTACAATAAAAAACAAGTAACAACAAAAGTACTATCATAAAAAAATTTAACGTATAGACAATATCTACATCTAGTTAATATCTATATCTAGTTAATATCAAAGTAATCAAATTAATTATTATAAAAAGAAGATCAAAATAACTTTTTTACTAAAAATATCCAGCTAACGATTTGCATTTCTTTGCAGCATTTTGAAGTTCTTTTTTATCAGCAGATTTCACAATGCAATGACTTGTAATGACGTTTGTGAATGATTCTTAAAAATCGAATAATTATCATAAAAATTTTGATTAAATATTTAGACATCGAAAAGAGTCTATAAATAATTTTTGGCGTGAAATTAAATAAGGCACTTTGCATAAAAGGGGGATCGATCGCACCCAACGACCCCCCACCCCCCACGATACGGGCCTAAACTGATGCTTTAAAAATATAAATTGATGCTTTAAAAATGATTGATTAAAAAAAGTAGAAGAAACATTTAGAGAATCGGCCTAAAAGCTTTAAATTTCAAACCAGACATGTCGTTAAGCACACAATTAAAAAAAAGAAATAATTGAGTTGATTTTGTGTGTTTTATATTAATTTTTTTTAATTTTCCGCTAGCAAAACGGTATTTATATGACGTCATTTAAAATACATGCGGTTAAAAAAACTCTAGATAATGGAACTTTTTTGCATAATGCTTTTTCTTTTAAATAAATTATTTTCTTTTTAAGGGTGTCAAAAAAGTTTGCAATAAAAACAAAATTATTTCAATAAGGTTTATTTACTTATAAAAGCAACTTAAAAAAAATTGTGGAAAACGAAAATAAAATGACGTCACAAAGATAGAAAATGACCGGAAGTATCCAAAAAGGTGCTTTTAGTCGAAATTCACTTGGAGTTCAAAGCTTTTATTTTTAATTGCTTTTGAATTTGTTTTTCCTAGTTTGATATTCGACGCAAATTATTAATTTTAATGAATTTATAATAGGAATTATTTTTACGAAAGTTTCGTTTAATCCAAAATAATAAGATTTTTTATTTTTCATACATTATTTTTATTTATTTTTCATACATTATTTGAGTGTATAAAGTAATATGAATATCAAAATTAAAACTTTATTTATGATCCAAAATATTTTAACAAAGATCTTAATAAAAAATTTGTTTATTGTTTGTGTCAAGCGTAAAAAAAAAAGTGTTTTAAAAGACGAGGGGCACCAGGGAGTTAAGTGGAGGAGCAATAATCATAAATTTGGATATGATATTTATTATTACATTTGGTTAAAACAAAAAAGCAACAATAGCAACTTGAGTGGCGCCACCGTATTTTACCCCTAAACAATATTCAGTTCTTTCAATAGAGGTAAACATTTTAAAATATTTTTTTTATTCGATAGTGTTATAACTTCAAACTTAACATTTCAATTAAAAAAATTATAAAAATTTATTTAAAGCATCAAAGCATATTATTTATTACCATTTGATTTAGAATTACAATTTTTTTTTAGTTTTTCCTAATGAATATTTTTGTATAAACGAGTTCTAATCATCTTTTACATGGATTCATTCTTTGAAACTTACCATTTACCAACTTTTAAACATTTTAAAACTGTCACACTTCGAATTTTTAAATTGTGGGCTACCATTTTTAATTTACTTAACTTTTTTTAATTTTCTTAACTTACACCAGCGATTTTATTATTAGCAAGCTATTTATGTATTTTTCATTTCTTTTTTTTTTTTATAAATTCTATTTATTACCTCCTAGCAGCAATGAATACTAAATTAAAAATTAAAAAATATTTCTTGTTAAAAATTAAAAATTTGTACACGTGTAAGAACTATTTTTGCTTACTTTTTCCAAGATAAGACAAAATATGAAAAGTAAATACATGTACTACTGTAAGCCCTTTTTTTTTTTAAATGACTTTTAATTTAAAAACGTTTTAATGAATAAAATTTTTTCAAATAAAAGTTTAAGTTTAAGATTTTAATTGATAAGTGTTTAATATTTTTTTGCTTTTATAAACCAAAAATATATATCTTAATTTTGTTGGAGCAAATAAGTAACTACATAACGGAATAACTACATACTTATGTACCAGCTCGTGATTGTGTAACTACATACTTATGTTCCAGTTCCCCCATCATAAAAATATTGTATAAAAATAAATAAAAAATAGAACAATTTTGCAAAGATTTTATTATTTTGCGTTCAACATTACGTATTTTTATAAAACTTGATTGATAAATAAAAAATACAAAACATCTTAGTTGGAAGCAACAAGCTTTTTAAAAATGAATATTTTGTGACAAAAATGAATATTTTGTGATAACAGTGATAATAACAACATTCTAAAAATGATAATTATAATTCTAAAAATGAATATTTTGTGATATCAGTGTGCCGATTAATAAAAAAATATATTTATTATACTGTGTGATTAATAAAATTATTTATATATTATAACTTTTGATTATATAACATAATTTGATCAGTAAATATAGTTAAATGATATGTTTGATTAATAAAAATATTTATAAAATACAATGTTTGATTATTTAAAGTATTTATATAATATAATCTCTGAATATTATAAAAATGTTTATATAAAACAATTTGATTAATAAAAATATTTATATAATATAATCTTTGAATATTATAAAAATATTTATATAATATAATCTTTGATTATTATAAAAATAAAAGGAATGGTGTGTATCAAGATCTCTAATAAAGAAATGAATGAAATCAATGAAGTAAATGATTAATTAAAGTATATAAAAAATTTAATAATTGTGGTAAAAAAAAAGGCAGTTTAAAAATGTGCTTAAACCTCAAAAAAATTACCAACGACAACTAAAAAAGCGTAGCTAGCACTTGATAATTTTTAAATTAACTTACTGTAATAATATCGATTTAAAGGTCAACACAGTGTGAGTGTTGGCGTCACTTGTAACTAGTTTTTTTTTTTTTTTAAATTAGAAATCAGTTTTTCAAATTAGAAATCAGTTTCTTAATTAAAAACCAGTTGTAGTTAAATTGAAATCAGTAAATGCATGTTTTTGCATTTTATATAGCGAGTATAGATAAACGGATAATTTCCAAATATAGTTCACTTAAAATAAAAGCGTGTCCTGTCAGCTTCTGAATGTGCAGGTATAACTTTATGATTTTTTTTGTTAAAAAAATAAAAAGCATTTTGAAAATGACCTTTTTTTGATTCCTCACTTTTCATTACTTGGTAAAAAGCAATAAACAACTAATACTTTAAACAAATAAACATGAAAATAAAAAGTTTTTAAATAAAAAAAAAGCAGCGTTTTAAACTTTAGAGAAGCGAAAGTTTAAAATAATATTTAAGATTATTATTGGTTTATATTTATTATTAATTATTATTGGTTTATATTTATTATTAATTATTATTGGTTTATATTTATTATTAATTATTATAATAACAGTCTTAAGTAAACTTTTTAATCAAGGTTAAAAATAAAAATAAAAATAAATTCATTAAAATTAACATTAAAATTCTATGGTTTTTTCTACATCTCAGTCATTGTTTAATAAGTCTTAATAAGTAATGACCTGTGATGTTACAATTTTTACGTATATTGTTAAATTTTTAAGGCTAAATTATAAAGACTTTTTCTACTTGAGTAACAACGAACAAATTTATCAGTTATAGTATTACATACATTGTTATAGGTTACTACTATCCTTAAAAAAATTAGAGATTTCTACTTTTCCTGTGCCAAAAAATATCATACGCCTAAATGAAAAAAAAAAAATAAAAAATAGAAGAAATAAGATAAAATTAAATAGAAATAAAAAAAAATAAACATGATAAGCGCAGAACGAAACTATAATCAAATAGCAACTATCTATGGATTTCACAACTGCGTTTTCGGGTTCTATATTTAAAAACGATATGTTGAATACTGTTCTTAAGGTAACTTTAGAAGAAACTGGTAAGTCAGGATACTCAAACAAAGTCTTTTTTTTTTCAATTTTAGGCTCTTTTTAAATATAATCTGTCCATTGGTAATCTGTCCTTTGGAAAACAATGTGAATCATCTTACTATTTCTAGTAATTTTAATAACACTTAAAACTTAAAAATTATTTTTTCTGCACCTGGCCTAGTATTTGCTGGTCTCCTGATCATCAGCTTTTGATCAGTTTAAAATGTTAGAATGATTCCATGAACAGATTTGTAATTTGTTTTCCTTCTGCAGTTTCATTTTTACATTAAGAAGACAATTAACTGGTGCTTGATTAATGAAAAACAACGAATTCGAACCGTGAAGAAAACTTTACTTTTAAACAGTTTTTTTTTTCCCGCACTTTACATTCTTTTTTATATCACGCTTTAGATCATTATGATATCACACTAAAAAGTTTTCATTATAAAACCCATTTGGCTTAAATTTATCTAGGTATGTTGCAGTGTTAATTTTAAGTTATTACACTATGGATACATTGTTAATATTATTATTTCATGGATTATTATTATTATTTATTGTTATTAAAGTATTCTAAAGTATTGAAAGAATTACAAAAAATATTCTGAAAGAACATTTTTTTAAACTCTTCTAATTACTATAGATATATACAGCAAGGTTCAATGCATTATCCCCAAAACGTTTTTTAATACAGGTATCGACCTAGACCCGACAGAACAAATTTGCCAGTTGACTATTATACCTGTTTTAACATACTGTGGAAATCTTTGCGTCAACCAACAATATCAAAAACAGATAAGCTCTTTGCATACACCTGCATCTCATATAATAAATGCAAACTGCAAGCATGAAGTGAACACAAAATCACCATTTTCGCAAATTTTTGTTGCATCTTGTCTATAAGCGAAGCAATGCGTTCTTTATTTATCATGCTCAATCTTTACCAGGGCCGCCGAGAGGGAGGGGAAAAAGGGGTATACGTGCCCCGCGCGCCACGGTTATAGGGGCGCCAAAAAAATACCATAATGAGATTTTTTTTGTAAAATAAATTTTAAAAAGTAAAAAAAAATATTAACAAAGACACTAAGTCTTATCCAAAAAAAAAAATTTTAACGTAAATTTTATAAATGCTTTTATAATTATTCTATAAAAAAATTTATTCACAATTTTAAATAGCAAAATTAAAAAAAAACAAACTAAATTAATTAACATTATTTGCTAAAATTTAACAACTGCCTAAGGAGTGTAAAAATCTCAATGTATATTTATGGTAAACTGCTTTTTTAACGAAAGCAGTTTACCATGAACACCTAGTTGAAAGCATTCAATGCAATGTCACACAACAACTTCTTTACAAAATTGATGCCTATGAAACTTGAGGCCAGCTATTAAAATGTATTATAGTTGGCTAGCTAATGGAGAACAATGAGTATTAGTTAGAAAATAAATCTCTTAGTAAAAAAGACGAATGATAAAAAAAACTGATCTTTAAGTTCCTTAAAGATCAGTTGTTGGATCACTGCAATTTGTTTTCTTCATCAATGACTTACCAAACTGCATTTATAAACATACCAAATTATACGCCAATGATGGCAAGATCACATGAGTTATCAATGTCAATGAATTTTCCTCTGATTATGAAAAAATGCAAGCGGACTCCGACAGCGCAGTATATCGGTCGCACAATTGCCTTGTGAATTTCAACATCAAGAAGTGCAAAGTAATGCAAGTAGGTTGTCACAAAAACTATTTAATAATACCATGGTTGACATTGACTGTAACGGACGCAATCTAGTTTCAACATGCATTGAGTGTGACCATAGTTTCAACATGCATTGAGTGTGACCATAGTTTCAACATGCATCGAGTGTGACCATAGTTTCAACATGCATTGAGTGTGACCATAGTTTCAACATGCATTGAGTGTGACCATAGTTTCAATATGCATTGAGTGTGACCTTGTAATACTAAAATCTAACAACATAAAAGTAAAAGTAGAAGCAGCAGCACGAGTTGGCAATTGAATACTTGGTTGTCTCAAGAAGCCATTTTGGTGTCAGAGCTCTCTAGCTATGGAAAAAACTGTACGAGCTGTAAATTAGTCCGCATCTAGAGTTTTGTATTTCTAAATTTCTCTACTCAAACGTGTCCAATAACGCGTAATGCTGTTTATTAAACATTTTAGTTATGATCAGAAACTAAAAATACAAGGCTTAAATATTCTCAAAGTGCGCAACGACTTTATTCTACATTACAAAATTGCTTATAATTTAAAATAAAAATTCAGACTTTAAAAACTGTTTTTTTAAAGTTCTTATTCTTCTGGTTGAAAGATCAAGAACCGGTAAAAATTAAAGCTTGTGAAATAAAAAACAACTTTATGGAAGAAATAATAGTTTGAAGAAGCCTTCATTTTTTACTTGTGGAAACAATTTAGGTTTTCTCAACCAATTATACTCTAAGGGTCGTTAGCCTATAATCTAATCGATATCCATTCTTTCCTTCTTGTAAAAAAGAAAAAAAGAGTTTTTCCATTCATTGAGTCTGTTTACTAATCCTAATCAGTGAATGTGATGGAAAAGTGTTATTAATTCAGATGGATTTCTTGAAAATATGAATGCTAACTAACAGTATTAGAAATAAACAAAGAGTCATTAAATTGTATTATTGTACAGGATCGCCTAACTGCTGCTATGCCCCGGGCGTCATGAAAGCTCTCGGCGACCCTGATCTTTACTAACTTCTTTAAAGTTGTCGACCATTCAAAAGCAACAAGAAACAGCAACCTAATTAAAATTCCGAAAATCTGACTTGAATTTGATAAAAGTTCTTTCTATGACTCAGGTTCAAGAGTCTATAATGTCGATTAAGACTTAGGAAATTCAACTTGTTGGCTGAATTTAAAAATAAGTTAAAAATTTATCATAAATGATGTTTTTTTATAACATTTTTAATAATTTAATTAATTAATCAATTGAAGAATTGATTAATTTTTATTGTATTTTATACAGGACTTATATTGATAACAAAATTGTAATAATTCTGAAGTAATTTTTCCTGTATAAATATTAGTCAAATAAAAACAAAAAATACCTGTTTTTAACACATCAGCCTTGATTATACATTTTCCAGCATATACGCACTTTTTATATATGCATTAATGGTCTTTTTTGCTTCAAACCTGGATTATTGCTATGATAATATCGCACTATTTTAAAGTATATTTATTTTTGTTGTCCTCTTCTCATGTGACACCCAAAGATGATAAAATCAGACTTTTTATCATTAAGATACGAAAATATTTTAAATTAGACCAGTAAATAGCTTTTAAATTAATAAATTGTTAAAATAATGATTCATAAGTTGTTATAAATGATGTTTTTTCATAAATAATGAGAAAATTATAAATTTATAATTTTCTAATTTGTTTTTCGTTGAAAAACAAATTAGAAAATTGTAAATTTATAGTTTATAAAAGTTATAAATTTCTTGAGTTTTGATTAACCAACTATATGGAGTCGTTTTCCTTAATCTATCGTGCTATCTACATCAGTGAAAGTATTCAAAAAACGTTTAGGCAAATATATAAAAAGCAAACATAAAGTTACCGCCTGATATAGAGTGTATTTATTACACTCTCGTTAAATATTTTAACATTAAAATTTTTGTTATAAATTAATTAAAGGGAAATTAGATAAACCCGCCATTATAATAAAGACCGCCATTAAAAAACACACTAGGGAAACAATAATGGTTCTAATTCTTCTTTTTTTTTTTAATTTTTCATGAAATTGTGTGTTATGATTTGATTTAAATCAAATTTAAATAGGGTTCCCTGTAATAGATTTAGCTGTTTATACAAAAGAAATCCTAACACATTTATTAATAAAAGTGTTTTCACTATACTCATTGGAATTTTAAAGTAATTTCACTTATATATACAACTAATTATTATTCTTTTTAAAAAATTTATTAGTTTTTAACAAATAATATTATTAAAAGGTAAAATTATTAAAGGGTAAAATTGAAACACAGTATTGAGGCAAACCATGCTCAAACACTTTTGCAATTTTGCAAATTAAAAAAATGTATCTGTTAACTTTATTGGATTGACTTTTTTTATTTTATTTTAATTTTATGAACTCCAAAGAAGGTGATTTTTAATTTATAGTCGTTTTTTTTACGGATTTAGTTAGCTAGTCGGGTATTTGACATAATTCAGTTGGGTATATTTTCATTTTGAGGACTAGGACTTTTGAGGCGCATTTATTTTCAACTAAAGTTTAATTTATTCGTAACAAATTTTTGTGATACCTGAAATTTCTATTTCATGAAAATTGCAGGAGATCAACTGTTCTATACGTGAGTATGAAATCAGCTTTAGGTCTGAATTTATCATGTTCTTTTGACATATTAACTTGATTTTTCTGTTTAATATGAGTATTATGTTTGTTATGTTTTTTCGCTATGTGTTAGATTAATGCTTTTGTTTTATTTGAATTTGTTCAGGGTTTTTATTTTATCAGGTTCTCTTCTTTTTTACACTTGAGTAGTTATTAAATGTGAAATATTGATTTTTTTTGATACAAAGACTGTCAAATTAAATGACGCTAAAAAGATTTTCTGTATACACTTTGAGTAGGAATGATTTTGTTGTAAATTTTTATTTTGTTTAATTTTTGTAAAATTATGTGTATAAAGAACAAATTTTACGATAATTTTGAATCTAAATAGTTTCTTTGAGATTTTTGCTACAAAAGTTTGACCCCTTGTAAAAAATATTTCAAATGTTTGTATTTAGTTTTATTAAAAGGTACTTTCTTATCTCATTTTTCACTTCAAGAATCTCTTTCAGCCTTATCAAAAAGCTCTGCAAAAGAGCATTTAAATCCATGTGTCTTTTATTGCCAATGTAGCTTAAATTACCAGAGCCGAAATTAAACCTCTGACCTCTTGGTTCTTAGCCAAAACCTTAACCACAGCGCACCCAGTGGACACAGACGTGAAAAAGACGTCTTTTAAACGTCTTATTAAGGTTTTGGATGTCTTTTGAACATTCAAAAGACGTCTTTTTTTAGTCCGGTGCCCACTGGTCAATTGCTGCTGTATCGCTTAGCAACCAAATAAACATAAACAAAATTTTTGAATCTTGTAGTTAGATAATGATCAGAATTATTAGAAAACATGATTTCTGTTCTTCTTGTTAAAAGTATGTTGACATTTAAATTTGCATAATATATAATTAATGACTAAGGACACCTTTGCCGGTCTCGCTTTTTGATAGCTAAAAACTTAATAGGTGAAAGCTTCAAATTTTTCTTCCAATTTTCTTAGCTTAATAAGTTAGCATTTACTAAGCAAGATTGTTTTTTCTTGATGTTGATTATGTCTACTTAATTCAGTCATTTAGTCCCTTTAATTTAGTCCCTTCATGGATAGCTGTAGATACATATTTCAATGCAGAGCCTTTATTCATACTACTAACTGCATATTGCATTTAGGTTACTGTGCCAAGTGTTCTGTAAGGGTATTAATTCTGTTACAACTTTGTACTTTCTGCAAGGGTATTAATTCTGTTACAACTTTGTACTTTCTGTAAGGGTATTAATTCTGTTACAACTTTGTACTTCTGTAAGGGTATTAATTCTGTTACAACTTTGTACTTTCTGCAAGGGTATTAATTCTGTTACAAATTTATACTTTCTGTAAGGGTGTTAATTCTGTTACAACTTTGAGACTGTCATCACCATTTTGAGACTCATTTTGTTTTCAACTGGTATCACTAACATAATTATTACTAAAATATATTTTCAAGTAATGCAACAAAAAGTAAACTAACAAAAAAACATTGAACGTTTTAGGAGATTGATAAAGCTGGACTAAAATAAATTAACAAATCAATACATGCTGTAAACATGCATGCATTTAATTAATCAAACTCCAAGTTTGAAAATTTTTTAAAAAATGAAAATATATATTTAACAGACGAACGTAACATAAAATTTTACAGTATTTACAGGTAAAAGTAAAAACAAAAAATGATATTAAAGTTTTGGAGTTTTAGTTTAAGAAGCTTTTTTTACTCTTTTTTAACTCTTTTTAATGTATTTATACAAATTTATTAGAATGAAAAAATTATTTTTTTTTAAATAATTTTTTTTTACTGAATAAGTTTTTTACTAAAAATATTTTTTACAATGGAAAATAGATTTAAAATCTTGAGTCGTCTTAAACATATCTTTCTTAGAATTTAATAGAGATTTTAAACTTCACAACTCTTTATATTAAAAATGATTTTTTTTTAAAAAAAAAAAAAAAAAAAAAAGTAGCATGACTGTAAAATGTCATACAAAATGACCCTATCAACTTTGTTAAAAAATGTTTTTTTTTGTAAAAAAAACATTTTTTTCTGAAATTTCTATTAAAATTTGTTTTTTCTGAGACCCAGATTTATAAACGTTAGGTCGAAATTTTGTTTACTGATATATGAGACCTAGTGTCCTAGACCCATTGTGATATAAATGTCTTTTAAAAAAGAAACTTTATTTAAAAAAAAAAAAAAAAATAGATTCAAGTTGCTAAGTAATTTTAAAAGCACTTAATTAAAAAAAAAAGAACAAATAGTAGAAATTAAAAAAACGACCAATAATAACAATTAAAAAAAACAGCAAATAATTGAAAAAAAAAATATTTTAAATAATGTTGAGTCGTTAAGAAGCTCTGAAAGTTGAGTTGAAGATAATAAAAATCATATTATTATAAACTAATTTTGTAACTAACTAACTATATATATTACAACTATATTTATAACTAACTTTATATAATATATTTATAACTAACTATACTTTTTTATAAAGTTATGTTTTTATGTTTTATAACTTTATTTTATAAAACTCAATAAAACTCAGTTACATAGCTTTGGTATGCATGTTCAACAAAGTCAAACCTTTCGTTTTGAAATTTCCTATTCATATCATTTACAATTATGACATGTTAAAGCTGGGCCTAATATATACTTTTTGCTATTAGCTGCTGGTGTTGTTGGAGTAGCTGTTGTTACTTGATTTATTTACTTTGTCCATCATTAATGCTATTCCTTCAACTTTTTCCTAACTTGCTTTGCTTCTTTTTTGTTGTCAGCATCTTTTATTCTCTCCAGCATTTTAAGATTATTAAAATAATCTCCTAAAAATCTTGGCACGTGTAAATTTTTGTGTTAAATGCGAAAAATTTGTTGCAAAACTGCGGCAACAATTGGACGGTTTCAATTGTTTTTCAAATTATTTTTGAATGACCGGATTTTTGAATTACTAGAATATTGAATATCGGTTGCAGGCAATTAATTTTGCAGCTGATGTTTTACGACGTTCATTAATGCTAGATGCTGTTAGTGTAGATTAAAACGCAGTAACTGAGGTGGTATATTTACTGCATAAGTTTTGGTGGTTGAAGGAGATGAAAATTCAGATTGAGATAATGGTTTTCCAAACGTATTAGAACTTGCAATTTTGATTTTATTAATTTTGAGTAAAAACGTTATATTGAAATTTAGTGATTATTTATATGCTTGTAAAAAATCATCAGAGCTAAAAATCTTTGCTTGTGACCTGTTTTTTTTATATATATATATTACTAAATTTTGACTCTAATAAAACTGTTGAATAAATTTTTATCAAATTTATTAAACACGGCATTATGCACCAACATCTAGTAGCTGCATGACTGCAGAAAGTGTGACAACTCGTATGTAAACCGTATTTCAAAGTATCAAAAAAACTAATTTTTGAAACTAAATTTTCATGCAGTCTTGTTCATGAAAAGATTCTTTACTACATAATCAAAAAATGTTTGCGAAAAACTTAATAATTATAAAGAGCAAAGAATAAACCATGTTATAGCCTCCATTTTATTATATACTCTATTTCATTCTTCTACGTTTTACTTTTGCCGACTAAATATCCCAACATTGTCATTTTGAGGTTGATTCTATAAAAGTTAGGGAAACCAAAACAATAAATTTTGAAATCCTGGGTTAACGTCTAAGGGAGATAATTAGCTTTGTATATTTCTTTTTTTTTTTCAAGTGCTTACAAAAATTTGTTACATAAATAAAATGTTTTTGAACCATAATGTAACAATTGCTAAACAACCAATTACCTTGACAGTTATTTGAAATATTTTGTTTAAACGATTATTAATGATTGCTACACGAGCTTTGGACAGATATCTGTAATATTCTCTTTAGATAATTATTAATGATTGCAAAATTATATCCTTGAAGACAATTTTAGCACGACGAATTCCCACAAAATAAATAGCTGTAGCGCTAAACTAACAATAGCCGAGATACGAATAACTATAAACAGTTTAACAGTTTATAATTAATTGCAATATATTTAATATATTATAATATATTCAATATATATAATAAGTAAAAAAAAATTTACAAGTATTAACATGACTATCTTTCTTTTAATTATGATAAAAATCAATGTATAGGTATTGAAATCACTGTTATTTTATGCTGCTTTTAGAAAAAATATGAATGCCTACATATTTATGACCACGATGATTGCAGAAGGGTTGTGTGTGTTGCATGAAAAAAGAGACAAAGAAATTTCAGAACATTTCATGTCTGAGATTCGTCGCTTGATTTCATCAAATGTGAATTTTCAGGAATAATGAGTACCACTTGGAATTTGTGTTACATGTCGTTGCAACCTGAAAAAACTTTTACTTTTGTAATTTGATAAATTATGCAATCACAACATCTTTTAAGTTTTTTTTTTTTTTTTTTTTTTTTTTTTTGCCAAAGACAACTTTACAGTTTTGATTCCATTGTTGTGAAGCCATTGAAAAAACTTACAATATGTTGTGATTGCATAATTTGTCAAATTGCTATAGTTTAAAGGCAAAAAAAAACTTCTTCAAAGGCTTATGCATCAAAATCCTTGCAAGTAGAAGTAAAGTTGATGAAAAACGAATTTTTTTACGATTTAGAATTTTTTACAGTTTTAGTAAAACTCGCCTTGTAAACTTAAAATAGTTTGCATTCGAAGATGCCGTGGGGGGCAGAACAAGCATTGGAAGATGCTGTGGGGGCAAAACAAGCATTGGAAAATTCTGTGGGCGCAGAACAAGCATTGGAAGATGCTGTGGTGGAAGAACAAGCATTAAAAGATACTGTGGGCGCAGAACAAGCATTGGAAGATGCTGTGGGGGCAGAACAAGCATTGGAAGATGCTGTGGGCGCAGAATAAGCATTGGAAGATGCTTATTCTGCGCCCACACTTGATGCATTGCATCAAAAGAAGTATCAACCAGCGGAATATTTTTTCTAGGTCAAGCTTGTGATAAACCACTTATAATAAAGTTAGCTGTTTTATTAAGTAATACAATTGATATGTGATTAATACAATATCTGATTACAGTGGCGCCAATTGCATTTTTTAGTCTTTGAGATGGCTAACTTCCAGACATGGAGCAAACTCAAAATATTTATATGTTTATATTTATGTCAAATAAGGATGCTTTGCAAAAAATTGTGATGATTGGAGCTTTGGAACAAAAAAGCCCTAAAATTTTGAGCCTACCCTGCCCCAAACGTGAGGGCAACAAGTTGATAAAATATTTTTTGTATTATTTTCAACTAGAATTATATTCATCGAATTTTAAGTTTCATATTTTTATCTCTCAGCGTTCAAAAAGAATGACCATATAAAATCTGCAACCCCCTCAAATTGAGGGGGGTTTTATATGGTCATAAATTTTAAACGCTAAAATATTTTACTATGAAACTTAAAATTTATCAATGAACATAAGTCTAGTTGAAAATAGTACAAAAAAAATTTCATCAACTTGTTGCTCTCACGTTTGGGGCAGGATGGGGCCAAAATTTTAAGGCTTTTTGTTCCAATCATCGCAATTTTTTGCAAATCATCCTTATTTGACATTAGTATAAACATATAAATGTTTGGAGTTTGTTCCATGTCTGGAAGTTAGCTATCTCGAAGACCAAAAAATGCAATTGGCGCCACTGTCTGATTAATACAATTGATATGTGAACTGACTTAATTTTCTTTCTTAAGGAACATCTGTAGCTCAGCCACTCTTTCATGAACCTTAGACAACAAAAAATATGGTTGATATTCAGCAGAGAACTGGGCTTTCAAACAAAGAATGAGAAAAAGTTAGTCCAGTTCGCCTTCTTGAGCCCAATTTTCAGCAGAAACCAGCATCAACAGAATCTATTCTGAAGGATTTTCCGTTGCCACCAAAGTAAAGTTGCCAGATTCAAATGGGGTTTTTGACATTGTTTATTGTATCAACTTAAAAACCCTGAAGGGGAATATCAAAGATTTTGTGAGCTCTAACATTGTGAAACTGGTAATTAATTTATGGAGGATCTTTTTTCAAAACTAGCTTGAGTCTAATTTATGAGCAGCAACCAGAACCAAAAAGTTCAGTAAAAAAGTTGATTAAGTTGGTTTCAAGTAAAAATTTTAAAAGCACAGGTGTTAAAAAGCAGCTAGTTGTAGCAATCTCTGAAACAACCCTGAAAAATATGGCAATATCAAACTGATTATAGACCTAATGCAATTGCAAGACCTAGTGCAAATGAAACTAATTTAATTGACAAATTTATTTTGTCATGTGATATGAAGCTTGCAAACATTGCCTGTGGAATTTAGTCTCACAGTAGCAAACATCCTTGCTGTTAGTGCAACATAGAGTTGACAAATTTGACGAACTGTGGCCAACTCAGAACATTTGGAACAATCAGAGAGCAACAGCAAAACTTTCTTTTATCTGGTACTGACCTAAAAAAATCAAAAGTATTTGAAAATGCTGTTCAACCACCAATACTTCAATTCCCAGATGAAAAGCTAATCTTGGAAGCTATTCCTCGAAAGGAACTTCATTTGCTTCTTGGCGTTGTTAACCATCTTATTAACCACTTGGTTTAAGTTTGAACAAAAACCATTTCTTCAATGGCAAAGTTGCATAAAGTTAATGAAAAAAAATTGATACCTTAAAAAACCGTGGCTCTTAACATATCTGAAGCATCACCCATTTGCCAAGTTCTCAATTTTTTCCTCAAGTTGTTAATTATTGTTTTGGATACTCACTTCCTCCAGACTTTGAGAAAAAGATTGATGAGTTTAGAACCAATTATCTAAAAATGGTCTTGGAATTTACAGTGAGCAAGTAACAGAGGCACTACATTCAAACTTTAAGCCTCATTGGCAAAGACTAAAAAGAGTTTTTTCACATCCAGATTATTCTAATAAGTAATTGTGTTGTTGATTACAATAGCAAAAAACTCTGAACAACTCTAAATGGTATAACGAAGACATTTGTGATTATTGTATTTGGCGATAACTAAATTTAGAAATGTTGTGAATAATCATTTTACATATTTATTGCGTTTTTTTTTAAATTTATTATCTATTTATTTTTTTATGGCAATAAAATAAAATATATATTAAAATTATTTGAGCTAACTTTGGCTTTACAATTCCAAAACTAAATATTTGAGTAAGTAAGTGAGAAAATTTGGTAATTTCGAAGCTTAATATCTCTCTTGGATTTAAATTCAGTATTTCAAAATTTATTGTTTTTGTCCCCAATAAATATAAAATCAGCCCTCAAAAGCCGAATTTTGGGCTTGCCAATTTTGGGTTGCCAATTTAATCGGTAAAAAAATCAAAATTTTCAAACTGTGATTATTAGATCATTAAACATGCAATTTTTTTTACAACACTTGGCTCAGATGAAAACAATAAAAAAAAAAAAAAATCAAAGTGCAGAACATATTTTATACAACATATTTTATACAACATTCAAAAAGTTTTTTATAAACTATTTATTATAATAACTTAAGTGTAATATTTAAATTTATACAGTTAAGCAATATTTCAAGCATTTTTAATGCTTCCGAGTAATATAATCATTAGAAACAAAAACGCAATTTTATCAGTAAAATACATTCTTACCAATATATGTCTATGGTCCCGTTCTTATTCGAAAAACAAATAACTAAACTGTATTGCTTGAAATTTATTCCGTTTTTTTACTTCATTCATTGATTTACTTAGATTGATTGACGGCCATGGTTTCGTGCATAAGGAAAACAGATACTTCCCTTTTAAACAAAACAAAATTTATGCGTAATAAAAAAAAACAGTTTATTATTTCATAAATAGTTTTTAGCAATTATCTAGCAATTAAACAGATAGGAAACTATTGGCAGTAAAAAGCAACGTTTGGGAGCAACACAGGATTTCCAGTGTGCAAGTATTTAAGAAAAAAAGTAATTACAACTGTTTTGAACATTGCAAAAAGTAACAAATCCTATTCAGAATTTTAAATATTGCAATAGGTTGTAAGATGTTTGTAATTTGCTTGCGATGAGTGTTTGAAATTTCTAGGTTTTTTTACAAAAGAGTGTAAAATATTTGCAAACTGTTCCAACAAGTGTAAGTTATTTAAATTTGTTTTGATTTTTGTTGACTTTTGTTTCATTCTTATTTTGTAAACTAATTGCCATTAGGCTAAAATTATATATAAATTATACAATTATAATTATATAATATTATTAAAAATAATAGTAGTAATAAAAACAACAATAATAATAACAATAATCATTATTGTTATTAATATTATTAGTATTACTATCATGAATATATTTTTATAAATTAGTAATTATGAATAAGTGTTTTTTTTTCCGCTTTTGGACTTTGTCAAGAAGAGAAGGAGCATATTAAAAGAACCAGCCTAAATATGACAATATTATTCCATACAGGGGGGTTTAAGAAAGTTTCAGAAGCAAAGAATGGAATCAGAAGTAAGGTAGAAGCAAGCCCGATAAAGAGGGTAGCAACCTTAGCGTATGCTAGCTTTGCAATGGATTGTATGTATGGTTTCCACGAGAGGTCAGTAGTGAACGATGATATAAAGATGAGGACTCAGTGAGAGGATTGTCTTTCATTAATAAAGAAATATCGACAGTATTGTAATAGTTGTTTGCACTAAATAACCATATTCAAGATAGAATACATGGTCTAAGCGCTCAAAAAGACAATACTTTTTGTCAAGATGAATGTAAAGTTGAGTTTTCAGCAAATAGAGCCACTTTAGATGTAAGATTGTAAAGAAAATAATTAATATAAATTAGAACTTTTTCTTTTTTTTTTTATTACCTATTTTTTATTTATTAAGAATTAGGACCAAGGATAGAGTCTTGAGGTCCAAAAGTATATAAAGATAAAGAAGAGTGTCTTCAAGGATGGCTTAAATACTGAGGTTAGAAAGAAATTATTTGATAATCCCAAAATTTTTACAGAAACGCCATATGAAGCAATATAAGAACATTTTTAAGATTGTTAATGAACTTAAGATTTTTAATGAACTCAAATAATTATAAGTATAAAGAATTTTCTCCATTGTTATTGAATCCACCGCATTATGTTTTATTATGTCATTATGAATTAAGATCTATAAATGTTTAAAACTTTAAATTAAAAATATAATAAATATATTACAGTTAATAATTACGAAAGTTTTGTATATTAATTTTAATCAACAAATATAGAAACATTTATAGATGCTATTTTACTGTATTATAGATATAAACTCTATTAATAATAAATATTTAATATGTTAAAAGTTATAAAATTTGTCTTGGCAAGCCAAAATCACTAAGTTGTTACTTAAAAAAACACATGCAATCATCCAATAAAAGTGGTCTTCTAAAAAAAATCTGGTTCATTGTAAATGAAAGATCCTATAATAATTTAAGAATCAGTCGTAAGCAATTAATTTTATTGCGAATGGAATATATTGTATTACTCTTAGCAATTCTCAATGTCTGTGATGTTCTTATCTTTTCTCAAATGTTTATTACCTTAGGGTTAAAATATTCATTATATTGCAAAATTTACAATAGTTGACAATCTGCAAATTTGACAAAACCATATCGTTAAGATTATAAACTCTATAAAGACATAATAAAATCTAATTGCAGGCTTTTTTTTTTATTAGTGGAGAAAATATTTTAGCGGAGTTTGTTTGATAGTTGTTATGACAACTTTACTGATGAAAATTTTTTTGTAAATATTTCTAATTTTTTTCCTCTTTAATCTGGATATTCTGAAATCTAATCTAATATTGGAAACAAACGCTTTTTTCTAAATATAATCCGTATGTTTTAGAACTGTGGTATGAGACCCCTCACACCTATTCCTTGATAAAAAAATATATAGTTACTTATATATTTATTATTTAGTTATTAAACTGATGGACAATAAAAACTAAAGGGAAATTTATTTTTATACTTTTTTTCCGTTTAACAATTATTAGGTAAATCTAAACATACTCAGTTGTTGTCATTTTTCTAGTTCACTTGATAAATTTCAAAGCCCTTTTTCTAGTTCACTGGATAGAGTTAAAAACCCTTTTTAATAGCATCAGGCTGTTCTTTAACAATTCACTCTGATTTTTTAATAATAATCGCGCAGCCAAAAGATTCATTTGAAGTTTTTATAAAACCTGTTTCAGTAATGAATTTTTTTATAAAACCTGTTTTAGGAATGAATGATTTAAAAGTAAACTTCTTTAAAAAAAAGTTCAACCTGTGATTAAAAATAACAAGTAAAAAGTTTACAGAGAGGCGATTCTAGGAATAAAATGAAGGTAAAGGGGCAAATCCTTAAAAAAGTATGTTAAGTATCCTTAAAAAAATATAGGGGTATATCACATCCCCAAGGAGATCCAAAAGGAGGGGTATATCACATCCCTGACCCCTCACCACCGTAGAATCGCCTGCTTACAGCTTTAAAAGATATTAAACTGTTAAAATGAAAAAATGTTTTTATAGTACAGAAAAAGCTAAACTTTTACTTTTTTAAAGGCCATTTTTGTAAAACTTTTCAAATTTATTTTTGTAGAACTTTTCAAATTTATTTTTATAGAACTTTACAAATTTATTTTTATAAGAATATTTCTTTTTAATATTTTTTATTTTTAACTTTTCATCAAGTTGTGTTTTTAAAAAATTGCCAATTTTTTCACTTGGCAAGTTTTTAAAAAGACTAACTTACCAAATTTTTACAAATTTTTTGATAAGGCACTCAAATCTTGCACCAGGAAGTTGACAGTCAAGTATATATTTTCTTTCATCCATAGAGCATTTCGGTTTTTTTTTCCATTTTTGTTTTTGACTGTTTGGAGAATATAGCAGTATTTTCTTAGTATATCACTATTTGTTAGCAACGTAGCAACTTTTTTTATAATTTATTTTGTTCTTATTACTTTTGTATCTAAAAGATATAAGCTTAATATTCTTAAATATATTGTTAAACCTTACTTAGTTTGATAAACATAATTTTAAGCCAACTCTTTTATTTAACTGGGAGTTTTTCTCTTTTCCAGCCCAATAAACGACATTGGTAATAAAGGCGTAAACTTCCTAGTTAAGTGCAACTTCGCGGTGCTCTGTCATAAGACCGTTAGGTGTTCTTTGTATAGGTATGGTCGTAGACGATAACTCGTCAATTTTTTTTCTCGTGAACGTTGGGAAGACCCTTACGCATTAAGTGAGACGAAATATCGTCTAGTATGTTCGATGGTATTTGTATATAAATAAAAAAATTATTAATTAAATTAAAAAAACAGTGTTATAAGAAAATTTTAATGATTGCTTTTTAAAAGTAATCAATTGCTAAAATTATTGTCAATAAATAGAAAATAAAATAATTCCTTGTTGCTAATAAATTTTTAAGAAAATTTTTTTTTTTTTTTTGCAAATTTCTCCGAGTAATAATTTCTAAAACAAATACATTTACATAATTAAGTTTAATTTAATTTTTTTGTTATCGGATTTATTCTAAATCCGATAACAAACTTCCTGATTTAATTCAAAACGACTTTTATGTTAATTTTGAAATTTAAAAACTTATTAGAATAAAATTTTTTTCAAAAACTTTGGGAATTATGTTATTTTTAAACACTTCTTAATTAAAACGCGTTTAAAAATTTTAAATGTTTTCATTTTTATTATAGTCAAATACAAAAACAAAAAAATATTAACTGTTGCAATAGTGCAAGAGCAAGTTATCTTTTTTCTACTAAAAAAAACAACAAACACAAAAAACAACAACAACAAACAAACAAGCTCGCAAGTAGCTCGCAAAACTTTTTTATGTGACCATGTGGAAGTTGATTCGAATACGCTACCACCTGATATCATTACCTTTAATAGAAATGTACCAGATATTGTCAACATAAACACTTTCAAAAAAAAGCTTGACAGATTTTTTGGCTCACTTCAAAAAAAAGCTTTATGATCGGTACTTCTGCTTCTCGCTTGGGAATGTTATTATTATGCTTTAGAATGTTATTATCTTAACTCTATGTGCCAATTATTTTATTTCTTTTTTATTTTTGTTTGGATATCCTCTACCATTTAGATATCCTCTACCATAGCAGGGATTGGTTGCTTTCCGAGCTTCATGGATTTTTCCGTTGTAGATTAAATTTAAATAAATTAAGCAAGTGCATTAGTTTTGCGTGCCGAAAGATGAACTTCAAAATGGAATTCTTCCAAAATACTTTTATCAATATTTCTTTTTAATAACAAAATAAAAGTAACAAACAAGAAATTTTTTCATCAGAAGAACAGTTAAAAAATTCAGATTTTTTAACAAAGTTAAATGTTTTTAAAATCGGCAAAATTTGCTGAGGTTAACGCATTTAATTGCAAAATTTAAAAGTTGCATTGATGACAACCTGAAGTATAAATACAATGGTACGGCATAAAGCCGATGAAATATCTTAATTTTTATTTAAAAACTAATGCCCTGCCATCAAAAAATATTTTACTTGTCTTTATTATATCTCTAAATAGCATAAAGGTAACAAAAATAAATCCACTTTTTCCCCCGTCATTTTAAAAAAAAGTTATAATTAAAATTATTTTGTTAAAACGCGATATGTCAATTACATTTCCATTGACGGCGAATTAAATATCGCGCACATATCCTAAGCATTTCTAATTAAATTTTTCTTGGGATTTACAAGTATATAAATACGACATGTAATAAATACATTGTTTCATTAACACATAAATAATCTATGTCGTCTAATCAACATAAAAATAATCTTTATCGATTCATTAACATAATCATAAACACGTCGTCGTGGTTTCAATAACATAAAAATTATTTACAACAGAATTAAACTTTTTTAGTTTGTGTTGCAAACTGCTGTACTCAATAGTTCGTAACTTTTTTAAATAGCTATTTTGAAAATAACTTACAATTTTTACAAATCTGTACTGAACAATAAATGTCATTTGTTAACTTATAAAACAATTTTTCTAAGAAAGCCAATAATTTAATTAGCCATTATGTGGGTTTATTATGACAAGCTGAGTAAAGTTATAATATAAAAATGCAATTAAACCTATACTCTAACTGTAGCATATTTTTATTAAATATCATGTTAGCAATTTATGAAGCTTTTTATACAGTTCTTAAAAAATCTCGAAAGTATTCGTCGCAAAAATGTTAAACGTGTGAACCATCGGCCATACTTTGGAAAACTATCGTGTTTTAAAGATTGCTCGTGTTATGCAGAAAGTCATTCGAAGGTTGTTTTTCGTTTTAATATATTGACAACAAATATCATATTATTTAAATACACTGCGTTGCTTAAAACTTGTTAATTACATTTTTTTTTTTAATTTTCTTTATTTCTATTTTGATATCTTCATAAATTTTTGAAAAGTTAATGAAAATTTTGCAGCCAAAAAAATTAATAACGAATTAAGAAAAATTTTATTCTTTCAACTATTTAAATAGTTATATTTACAAACATTTAGTTTTAAGTAAAATTTCTAGTAAAATTTATTAATTCTTATAAATTTTATAAATACATAAGCAATGCTCTGAATTGTTGCTTAAAATGAATATATAAATGTAAAAATTATAAAAAAAAATTTATTAAATAAGTTTATTTTTATTTATGATTTAAATTATAAGTTTGTTTAAATTTAATTGTAAACATTTTCATAGAACAAATATAATAAATATAATACATATATTTATCATATTTGTTCAATGAAAATGTTTACAATATATATATATATATATATATATATATATATATATATATATATATATATATATATATATATATATATATATATATATATATATATATATATATATATATATACAGCCAGGGGGGATGCAGGATTTTTTGATGTTTTAGACTTGACATTTTCAGGCATCGTGAAAACTCTAAATTTGATATGTTCATGCCTATATCAAATAGGAGCTGTTTTGTAAAAAATTATTGTGATTGGAACCTGGGAACAAATATATCTAAACAGTTTGCAGCCCAACCCCAATAAAATAATTAAGCTAAGTTAAATATTTTCATTTACAATCTTATACTAAATTTAAGTTTTTTGATTGGTTTTAAATTACAGCTAATAGTCTTTTAGATTTTGAAAGTTATGGCTATTTTCTATCTTCCCCAAAATAATCAGGGGGTCGTAAGTTTTATAAAGTCACAACAACTTTTAAACACAAAAATTATTTAAAAGATAAAACTCAAAATCTAGAGAAATTTGATATTAGTGTAAGATTTTTTTATAATGAAGCTCCGTCCTACGAAGTTTCTCATTTTTCATTTGATAAACATAAACCTACATAATTTTATATAAATTTGGAGTTAAACCTACATAGTTTTACATAAATTTGGAGTTTACACTGCCTGAAGGTGTCATATATAAAACAACAAATATATAAATGGCATCAGAAAATTCTGCGTTCGCCACTGATAATATGTAATAAATATAATAACTTAATTTTTTTTAAAAAAACAACAAACATCTTAATAAGTAAAAATAGAAAAAAATAGTAAAAAGTTAACGCACGTTTATTTAACCAAAAAAAGATGAGGAAATTTACAGGGCAAAATGATCTTGGATAAATCATGCAATTAAAATGACCTTTTTGTGAGTTGAAGCAAAATACCATAAATTATATAAAGATTCTACCCAGTGGGCACCGGACCTAAAAAAGACGTCTTTTGGACGTTCAAAAGACGTCCAAAACGTGTACAAGACGTTTAAAAGACGTCTTTGTTACATCCGTGTCCACTGGGTATAAGTGATTGAGTGTAAAATCATTAATCTGTTTGTTCTGAATATAAAAATAACATTAGTGAAAGCACCGGTAAACTTTTTTATTAATTTTTATTTTGTTGTGCTAAACCTAGTCGAAGTACCTTGAAAAACCACAAAAAGAAATTTATTTAACTACATTGAAATAATGTTAAATGAACATTTAATTGGAATTTCTATTGAATCTTAAATCGTATTTTAACTAGATAATAAAAATTTTCTTTATATAAAAATAACAACTTTGTTTGATTAAAACTTGTCAATAATTTAAGATGACTCGGTATCACAATAAAATATGATGACTCGGTATCACAATAAAATATGATTATGATTGTACTAGCCAATTTTATGATATATGACATATATCATCAAAACGCCAGGAAAAACACATAAATTGTTTTAACCAGAGTTGGATCCAGGATTTTTTTTTATGTTTTTATAATGACACTTTCAGGCTTTATAAAAACTCAAAATTTATGTAATTTTATGCTCATGTTAAATGAGAATATTTTTCGTAAAATTGTGTTGATCGTGGCCAGGGAATATATTCACCCCAAAAAATTTGAGATCCTGTAAGTGTAATGAGTTTATAAAATATTTTAATTTACTATCTTATGCTAAATTTAGTTTGATAGGTGGATAGATATTAAATTTCACCTATCAATAATCTTTTATTTTAGTTTATACATACATGGAAAAATACTTAAATATTAAAACTTTTCTATTTCTAATGTACATTCTTTTCATCTTACTAATATATAAATAAATATGAAAAACTTGGTTGATGCTGTTGTCTATAAAAGATTTATAAATACTTTGTCTTTCTTTTTTCTTGGTTGCCATTTTATGATAAAAGTTCAAAGCTAAAGACCAAGATGCTTTTAAGCTTTATTTATATTTTTATCATTTTCATCAAAACGTTTTTAATCTCTTAAATATTTTATTAACTTATTACCCTCATACTTGGGATAGGGACTGAAAACCTTTTGAGGCATTTTGTTGCCAAGCCCCAATCAATCTTATATTTTATAAAACATTCTTAATTAACATGAACATACTTAAATTTGGAGTAGTTATAATGTCTGAAAATATCATATTGGAAACATTAAATTATCCTGCGTTCACCTATGATAACACTAAAAATATATGCAACTTAATGAGAATTAAGTATTTTTTCACGTTTATTTTAGAATTAAATAGAAGATGAATGGTTCACAATTAAACCAAACTAATGACATTTCTATCAATTCAATAAATGTGTTTGATCTATTTTTATTTTTAACGATATCACTTGTGGCAACTTTTGGCAACATTGTGGTTTTTATCTGCTACTACAAATTCCATTCCCTTCGAACAGTAACAAATGTTTTCATGTTATCTTTGTCTGCCAGTGATCTACTTGTAGCATTATTTTCAATACCTCTGACAATTTGCGTTTTTGTATTTAATGTAAGTTTTGTTCATAAAGATATGTACTACGTGGGAGATATGATGCCAAGTATAGTGTCAATATACTCTTTAGCTTTAGTTGCTGTAGACAGAGCTATGGTTATCACAAAACCATACTTTCACCAAGAAAAAATAACTCGAAAATCTGCTTGGGTTTCAGTTTGTATTACATGGCTATTAATGCTGAGTTACACACTTGCTGGAATGGCTTTCAATGACCCTAATGGTGATTCCGCAAAAATATTCACTATCACTGTTGTATTTGTGTCTTATGGTTTTCCTGTAGCGGTCATGATTATATCATATACAATAATGGGATTTGTTGCTAAAAAACACGCAAAGGAATTAAAAAGTCTTGACCGAACAATTGTACGATTAAGAAGTGATCGAGACGTACTTATAACAGAAGATTCACCAAATCTTATTAAAAACAAGGTTATTGATGAATTAAAAACAGAAAATAAAATCCAAGATATTAAAAATAATACCAGTCTTCAATCATCTGGCAACGGGCATGTAATTAGTGGATTAGGTTCAACGCGTCATTTAAAAAGGGAACTAAAAGCCGCGCTGACTCTATCGATGATACTCAGTTGTTTTATAATTACTTGGACACCTTTCATGTCACTAAACATGATTCACCTAGCAAACAAAAGATTTAACCAAGTACTTGTAAAATATTTTAAAATACTTCATTACGCCAACTCTGCGTTGAACCCTATTTTATACGTTATTTTAAATCAAAGATGGCGAAAAGCATTTACAAAAATTTTATGTAGCTGCAATAGTCAAAATCCATTTCGTACAAAATCTAGTTTCAATAAATCTTCACCTTCATTTTCAAAACGAAGCAACGACTGGTGAAAATATGAATTATTAATAATTATTATTTTATTATTTTAGTTAGTATTATTTGCATAAAATTGAAATTAAATTTTTGTTTCAGTAAATTATTATAGCTGTAAAATACCGTAGTATTATTTAATTATTAAATTATATTTCTTATAAGGGTTGTGCTAAAAAATTGTTTGAAAATATATAAATATATTTAAAAAATTTTTTTAATAGAAGTTGACACTTTTAGCTAGCGATAGTTAAGCGATAAGATAGCGATAAACTTATATTAAAATATTTTTAGGACTATCATCATTGACTATTATTTATCATTTTGTTAAATAATTTATTCTGTATATTATTACTAACTGATGTCAAGAAATAATTAATAAATAATTAACGTTCTTTGTTAAAAATTAGCAGAAATGATGAAACTAAGGAATAAACTATACTGGTGGATCACACAGTTTTAAAGTGGTTATTATATTAACTAACCATTAAAAGCTGCTACAAGTAAAACATCGCTTTTAAGGCTGGATTGTTAGATAATCCGGCTTTTAAGGCTTGATTATGCTATAACTGATACACAAAACTTATAAACGTCAACTTTTAGTTTTAATTTTAATCAAAACCTTTTTTAAACAAAAACTTCAATTTTCATTCAAAAAGTTTATTTTGAAAATAAAATGAATTTTGATTATCTAAATTAAATTCGGAAAAGATTAAATGAACTTTTGAAATGAGTTTTTGAATAGTTTCTATAAAATTTTCCTATACAACTTAAGTAAAAAATTCAAGTTATAACACAAAACACAGATCTGTCAAAACACAAATAACTTCCTTTTTCTACTCGCCTTGCAGAATGGAGTGAGTAGAAACAGGTCTTTAAAATCATGTTTCTTTCTTTTTAAACCTTCGTTGAAATGAAATAATGAAGAATTCAATGTTCTATGAATTTAATAAATTTAATAAATAAACAAAAAAACTCATATATACCATTGATAGTATAAAATGACATACAGCATTTAGTAAAATATTAATAAATTGTAATATTAGTTGTTTTATCTTTAAAATGTAACATGCTTATAAAACGAGATTTTTGCATCAGAATTGGCGAGGACATAATTTAAATCACATCTTTTCTGGAGATCAAAGGTTTTTTGTCAGTCATTGTAATTTTTTTGTTTGCAACATTTGTTTCAAAAATGAAAGTCTACAAAACCATTATTTTTGAGATCACTTTAAAAATTAACAATTTAAGTTTGTGGATGATCTTTTTTATCAACGTCCTCACTTCTAACCCTTTTTTCCGAGGTAAATTTTGCTCTTTTTCTCCTGCTGACAATGGTATCAGTCTGTTGCAGAGTTTTAATTTTCTGGCTTTTGTTTGTAATACTTGTACATGGGAGCATTGATAACACCTTATTTCTGTTTAAAGGAGAAACTCGTTTTTTTAAAAACCAGCAACAACATTTTCTTTCTTATAGTACGGATCAACTTTTTTAACGGAATGGAAAACTAATCTTTTGGAATAGTTGCTACATATTTTCCTAGACCCATTTAAAACTCTTCCATTAGTTGCTGCCATACAATTTTTGTGATCGGAAAAATGTCACATCAAATAGTTGAGTTAGATGGGTTAAATTCGCTGGTAGGAATATGAAACTCACATCATTGGGTTTTGCACAATCAAACCGATTCCATGAATAAATGCGATGTCAAGTTGCCTCCGATAAAATAATTTATTTTCTTAAGACTTTTTAAAATATGGAAGGGTTAAATATTTCTAATTAAGACCGAGCCCTTAAAGGAAAACAAATCAAACCACCAAGACTTTATCCTATTTTATCGTACTGTTCTAAGTCTTCCTTCTGTAAATGTAAAACTTTGTAAACCACATAAGATGGTAATATAGTGTCATCTACAACTGCTGAAAACTGGAAATATGTGGAAGTCTTCGACAAATTTAATATTCATTTGAACATTTTGTCCCTTTCCTTGATTTTTACGTTTTCTCGGGTCGTTAGTCAATATAGTCTCGTCGTAATTTACAGTATTTGAAAAAGGTCTTTAATTCTTTTAACAATTTGTCAAAATAAGCATTGATTTTTTTGAGGCGTTACTCCACCTTTCAAAAGCTTGAGGTTTTGGCACATTCTTGCAGAAAATTGGTCTTTGTGTTTAAAAATAACACACAAAGATAAGTTTTTGTATATTCATATTATTTTGTAGGTCAAATATGGCATTCTTAATAGCTTTAAAATTGTGTTTTTTGTATCCTGTGCCAACAACTGGTTTGTATATTCACGGCTTATTAACTGCAATTTTAAAAAAAACATGGTTAGTTAGGTCTGCCTAAGGAAGGTACAGCAACAATAAGAAAAGATTATTTATATCAGTATAAATTAGAACAAAAACTAAAGCATACAAATATTTAATAAAACATTTTGATGTTTGTGGGGTAGATAAAAACAACTTAAAAATTGCGTTTCTTTTCACCCCACAAATTTATAAAACAAAAACTTTAAAACTTAGATATTTCTCAAAGATTAAAAAACTTATAAATTACAAAAATTTAATTGATAAAACTATTACTTTGAACGTAAAACTTCGTTTAAACGTCAAAACTAGTTTTTAAATTTTTTTTTACATATTTTCGTAAAATTAGTTTGACTTACCAGACAAGGTTCGGACAAGGTTCAAATTACAGCATAATGAAGTTGATTGTTAATTTTAAAAGAATACTAACGCCTCGTCTAGACAAACAAACAAAACACATTTTTATATTAACTTTAAATGTTAACAAAGTAAAAAATTAATTATTAAAAGTAAATTTTCATTATTATATGTATATAATGTTCTGTCTCTTCTCACCCCATTGTTGCTACTTATACCACTTTACAGTAAATATATTTCAAATTATAAATTTTGAAAATTTAAGATTTTGTCTGAAAAATAAAATCAATAAACAGTAAAAGAAAGAAAAACTCTTTTTATTTTAGAAAAATTTTTTATTGGTTAAAAATTTTTTTATTAGATTTAACTGTCTGTTTACATTAGGCACGAATAATATTCATCCCTCAATTTAATTTTGATATATCACTAATTCTGTCCTATTAATATAAATATTTAATACTTATCAGTTTTTAAATATTTTGAATTATTGTATAAATTCAAAGAAAAATAACTTCGGCCCGTAAATAATATTGAATTATCAAAAAGTAGAATTCAAAACAATCTAAAAGTATTTATGGTATTAATAATATAACAAAAAATAATAAAATAACAAAAAAAAGTAAAATAAGAAATGCGTTTCTGTTAGATTAGCTAAAACATAATACCGTATTATGTACGTTGGTTTTAGCTAATCTAACAGAAACGCATTTCTTATTTTACTTTTTTTTGTTATTGCTTTAAACATATTAAAAAACATTAAGAATATTAAAAAACATTAAGAATAGAATGATAAATTTTAAAAATTTTTAAAAATTAGAATGATAAAAAATTATAACTAAACGTTCAACACTTATAAAAAGTATAAAAAACACGTAAAAAAAAAATAAAAATAAAAAGTCTCGGATTATATTTATTTTTTTATTTTATTGATTTATTTTATTCAATTAAATTTTTAATTACTAATATAAAAAATCATCAAAAGGTTTTATTACCAAATTATTAAGTTACTTTTGGTGTATCGTTACGATGCTGTTATTGCGATAAATGTTTTACAAAATTATGATCATATAAGTTTTAAACTTTGAGGGCTGCCGGGGCGCAGTGGTAGAGTTCTGGCTCAGAACGAAGAGGACCGAGATTCAACGCTAATAGGTGGCATTGGTAAGTAAAGCTTGAACTTTTGAGGAGGAAGCATTTTTTGTTTACCGGTGAAAAGGTGAAAAATAGATAAAAGAGCAAAGAAAAATAAATAAAAATAATAAAGTGAAAACAATTAAAATATTAAAGAATAAAAATTGAAGAAAAACAAATAAACAGAAGAACTAAAATTGAAGAAAAACAAATAAACAGAAGAACTAAAATTGAAGAAAAACAAATAAACAGAAGAACTAAAATTGAAGAAAAACAAATAAACAGAAGAACAAAAATTGAAGAAAAACAAATAAACAGAAGAACTAAAATTGAAGAAAAACAAATAAACAGAAAAACCAAAATTGAAGAAAAACAAATAAACAGAAAAACTAAACGCTAAGTTAAAAGAATAAAATTGTTCGTGATAAATTCAAAACTTAAAAACTTTAAGTTAATAAAAGAAAACAAAAACAACATTTTTAAGTTTTATTAATTTATGTTGTATGGACTATTAATACTGTTGTGTATTTTTATGTGCTGTTTATAACGTCGTGTTTTTTTGTATTTTTTATATTGTTGTGTATTTATATGTTTTGTTTATACTGTTGTGTAATTTTGTGCATAATTTATACTGACATTTACACTTGTGCATTGTTTATGTTGACGTGCATTTTGTGTGTGTGTGTGTGTGTGTGTGTGTGTGTGTGTGTGTGTGTGTGTGTGTGTGTGTGTGTGTGTGTGGTCTTGTTGCTAATTATTTTTATTATTGTTGCTTTTTATATAAGTTGCTATTATTCAAGTTATTTCTAATTTTTTGTCTCATCATAATATTTAAAAATATCCTTTCTTTTTTTTTTCTTCATTATTTTTATCATCTTTCTGATCGTCAAAACGTTGTGTTTTTTTCAATTCAAAAAAAAAAACTTGAATTAGTTATTAAGGTGGTAAGCTGGTAAAAAAACATGAAAAATTTGGATTTTTTTTTAACTGTTTTGTAATCAAAATTTATAATAGATTTTAAAAATATATATTCTCATTGTGTTATTTTTATTTTTTATTTAAAAAAACAAGGTTTTTTAGGATATGGTAAAAATCTTATTTTAAAATTTTTTGCGGCGCACAAAAAATTAGTGAAACTAGTCAAATTTATTTTTTTCTCTGTTACTTTATTTCTATCTGCATGGAATATCCAAGCCTGTATGGGTTTTTTGCTTTTATAAAGTAGTATTGCACAGTCACCCTAGAAGTTATAGTTTTAAATAACATTTTCACAGATGAGTTTAGTTATATAACTTAATAGTGCTTTTATAAAATTTTCTTCACTATGCTTTGTTAGTCTTTTATTTTTGATGGCAAATAAAAAAAATGTCGTAAGGAACACAAGAAGAAGAAGTTCAAAAAATCAACACACAGCTCTAAATAATATTCTTTTAGAAGAATCTAATATAAACAATGAACCTTGTCAAGTTTTGTTTTTAGCCAATGGAGAAAATGAAAGTCTAAAAAAATGTCTAATCCATCATCACTGGGTAAAGGACATGAAGCACTAAAAACTTTTGCGACTATTATGAATATGCCTGCATCACTAGTCCATTCAGCATATGATGACATTAATAAGTTTCTTTTACCTGTTTATATTAACATTGCTATTGCTAGTATGGGTGATGCAGCCAAAGAGTTACGGTGTACATTAAAACCTGGTAATATTGAAACTGACATTGTTGATTGTAGAATAAGTTTGGATGGTTCATGGCAAAAGCGTGGCCATTGTTCACTGAATGGCATTGTCACTGCTATTTTGTGGCATTGTCACTGCTATTTTGACAGAAAACAAAAGGTAATTGATTACAAGGTTTTTTCAAAGTTTTGTAAAGGATGTTTAAACTGGGAAAATCGAAAAGGAACTAATAAGAACAATAAATGGATCAAAACGCACGAGTGTAAATTGAACCATGCCCAAAGTTTAGGAGCAATCGAATCTGCTGGTGCAATGGAAATATTTTCTTCATCTATTGAAAAATATAATATTCGGTACTCCCATTACATTGGCGATGGCGATACTGAATCCTTTAAAAAAGTTAAAGAATCAAAGCCATATGGTGAAGATTTGGAATCTATAAAATCTGAATGTGTTGGCCATTTTCAAAAGAGACTTGGCACACGACTTCACAAACTTCGTGTTAGCATGAAAGGTAAAACCTTATCAGATGGCAAAGGACTTAGCGGGAAGGAAAGATTAACTGATAACATTGTTAACAAAATGCAGAACTATTTTAACATGACTATTCGCCAAAATTCTCTTTCAAATTGGAATAGTAACAAAAGTACTGCTTTGTACATGATGAACAAAGGAGTACTGGCAATATTGTGGCACTGTACAGGTATTGAAGATCCTGAAGTCCGTCACCAGTTTTGTCCTCGCACTATTAATAGTTGGCTTAATTACTGGGAAAATATCAAGCGGTACAAACCATCAGTTAATTTACCAATTGCAGTGAAAACTGCAATCTATCCAATGAGGCTCTGAATCAAATTATGTGGAAAAGATGTTCGAAAGATACTTTTGTTTCAAAAACCACTTTAGACATTGTTGCATCTGCAATAATAAGTTTTAATGATGGCACATCTATACTTGTACGACTTTTTGATAAAATAATTCATCAAAAAATAATTGATATTTTGAAGATTTTTTTTTGTTTTTAAAATTTATTTTGATTTATATGATGGCTGTTATATGTGTTAATTTCAGTTTCAAACAATAAATATTAAACATTCTAGTTTTTTTAACAGCATACCACCTTTAAGAAAAACAAAAATAACATTTTTAAAGTTTTATTAATTTATGTTGCTTGGATTGTTTATACTATCGTATATTTAGGTGTATTGTTTATAATACCGTGTGTTTTTGTGTATTTTTTATATTTTCGTGTATTTCTGCGTTTTATTTATACTGTTGTGTAATTTTGTGCATCGTTTTATTGACGTGTACATTTGTGTATATGTATTGTGTATATATAAGTTTATGTTGATACATAATTTTTTTTGGGGGTGTTGTTGCTAATTATTTTTATTATTGTTGCTTTTTATATTTGTTGCTTTTATTCAAGTAATTCTTATTTTTTGTCTCGTCAGGGATTGTCCTTAAATAAGGCAACGCTAAATTTAACTAATAGACAAAACAAAAAAGTTCAAACGTTTTTCTTCGCAGAGTATTTAATTAAATAAAGTAAAAAATAGCGAATGATGGTGGCCTATAACTTAACCTAATTTTGAACTTTTGTAAATCGTCGATTATGATGTTTTTAATTTTCAACCGACAATTTTTTATTTTTGTATTTTTGTATTTAATTGTTTATTTTTGTATTTTAAACATGTACTACTAATTTTCTAATCTACTGAATCGTTGACCTACTGTATTTTTGACCTACTGAATTTTTAATCTACAGAATATTCAACCTACTGTATTTTTAGTTTTATAACTACATTTTTCCGGAATGTATTTTGTATATTTTGCTGTTGGTTTGAATAACAGCCAAGTTTGATCAGTCTTGGCGCAGTGGTTGAAGCGCAGTCTTCAGAATCGGGAGGTATAAAGTTTGCTAAATGGTTAGAAAACATATTGATTGGTAATTTAAAGAAAAAAAAAATTCAAAGTTTAAAAAAACAACGTTAAAAACACAGACCAGATAATCAGTTAAAATATAGTTTGTCTCAAATCGAAAATAAAAAACCATAAAAAAATGTCGAAAAATAAATATATCGAAAACGTAAACGTCATAATCAATTGAAAATAAAAATTGACTATAATCGTTTGAAAACAATTTAGGCCTCGTTAGGTTATCTAAAAATTAGTTGCACTTTTTGGTAGATGTTCTTTATATAGAACAACTTGGTTGTTCGAGGTTTTCTGTAGGTCTAATCATCTGACACGGTAAAAAATTGCCGCGCAATAGAGCAAATGTATATATATATATATATACATATATATATATATATATATATATATATATATATATATATATATATATATATATATATATATATATATATATATATATAAATGTATATATATATATATATATATTTATATATATATATATATATATATATATATATATATATATATATATATATATATATATATATATGTATATATATATATATATATATATATATATATATATATATATATATATATATATATATATATATATATATATATATATATATATATATATATACAGAGCCGTAACCACAATTTTGATATTAGGGTGGCCAATGATTCTTTTAAAGGAGGGAAGGGGTAAAAAAAAGTTTTGATTTTCACTTATAATGTTTATTTAATGAACATTAAACTCTACATCTATGAAACAAATAAAAAATGTAATAATTGCGTCAAACATTGTTTATTACAACAAAATTGCTAAATGAAATTTCCAAAATTGTTTTTTCGTGTTTGACATTTATTAATAAACTCATTTGTGATCTTAACCAAATCAATTATTTCTACTGCTTCCAAGTATTAAGAACTAACAAGTTGTTTAGGCGGGAATCTGTTGCTGTCAATTAAATGTTTGTTTAAACTCTTTTTAAAGCGTGAAAGATCTTTCACTAAGAACATTAGTAGCTGGCATGACAAGAATTAGCTTTACAACTTTGGTAAGTAAAACTTTTTTGATGTCGCAACCTAATGATTTTGCAATGCTTGAGAGAAGAGCAATTTGTGTTTTAGATAAAGATTGGTTTATGTCTTGACAATAAAAGTGACAAACTAATTGCAGATAATTTTCCTAACTTTCCCTTTTTATTGACTTGAGAAGAACTTCCTGAACATCAATATATACCTTATAATCAGGTTGATCAAACCTCTGTTTTATAAACCTGATGATAAGATCGAAAGCTTCAAAATACAATTGGCGATAATGTTCTTTTTGGTGAGTCATGGAAATGATAGGTTTTTTGTGGGTTAAGAGTTGTTTTTAAATAATCTGGCATTTTCCTCTTTTTGAGAGTTTAGGGTCAGCGACACCAAGCTTCCATTTCATATCAAGTTCCCAAAACAGGTTGCAAATTTTGCTGCTTTGGGATTTTTAAAAATATAAATATGAAAGTTCTTTGACTAAAACTACAACATGATTAGTTAAAAAGCAACCATCTTTTACATTAGCTTTTATTTTATTAGACTTTTTTTTTTTACAACTTTAATAAATTTACACATCGTTACGTTATAACTACATGAAATAATATAATCTCACGTAAAAATATAAGATAATAATACCACGTATAACATAGCATAATAAAAATTGGTTTAACAAGTATATCAAAGTATAGCGTAAATTAATAGTGTTTCTTATCATAAATGTTACCAGTATTTTTAAAAAATAAAAAAATAAAAATAAGAAAAGAAAAAAAAAAAAGAAAAGAAAGTTTTTGGTACTTCAGATATATACATGTTGTTGTAAAGGAAAACTCGTAGAAGTCTATGAAGACTTATCATCGAGTACATCTTTAAAAGGTTAAATAAAGTCTATTTTATTTTTATATATAGTCAAAAGTGGTTAAACAATATACAATCAGTAATAAACATAAATATTTTAATATAAATTTTAGTGTTAAGTTTAATACATGTTGATATAATTGTTGGTATTAAGTATGAGGTGTTTTAATTTATTTTTCAAGTTGGCAGCATTATTTAATACTTTAAGTTCTATATTTTTGGATATGATTTTGTTATATAGGTACGGACCCTTGTAGGAAATAGAAAACCGTGAGAACTTTGTTGTTCTTTTGGGCAGTGTGAAGTTGTCTGTTGTTCTTGTCATATACCTATTAGAGTTTACTTGAAAGAAGTTATCTAAGAAATGCGATGGGACTAGTCCAAGTTTGTATTTAAGCATAAATAGAACATTTTGGTAGATGTTGATTTAGTAAACATTTAGTGCATTCAAGGTTTTTAGTAAGAGTTCAGCATGGGTCAGTTTATCTTTATTATAAACTAATCTTGATGCATGTTTTTTACTTATGTAAATAGTATTCAATTTGGATTTGTGTGTACTTGCCCATGTAATATTAGCGTATGTAAGATAACTTTGGATGTAAGAAAAATAAAGCGATTTAAGATTATGTTGAGGTAACATAGGTTTAACTTTGTAGAGTATGCCAATATTTTTTGAAATTTTGGTATTAATTTAACTTATATGGGCTCTCCAAGATATATTTTCGTCAATTAGTATCCCAAGAAATTTAGTTGTTTCTGTTCTTTCAATATTTACCTTATCTATTTTTAGTGAGGGAAGGGTAAATAGTATATTATTTTTTTGTTTTTTGGAATGAAACAATATGTATTTTGTTTTTTGTGTATTTAGTGATAACTTATTTAATTTCAACCATAAATTTAATCTTTTAAGCTCTTTGTTCATACATTCATAAAGGTCTTTGATTGAGTTCGATGAATAAAATAAGTTTGTATCATCGGCAAACATAATTACATCAAGTTTTTCCGAGGCTTTTGTAAGGTCATTAATATATAGAAGAAACAGAAGAGGTCCAAGAATGGAACCTTGGGGGACACTGCACTCAACTCTTAGTAGTTTTGAGTGTTTATAATTATCTGAAAAGACACATTGTTGTCTGTTACTTAGATAGTTTTTGAACCAGTCAAGAGTTATGCTTTTTATCCCATAGCTTTCCATTTTTTTAAGTAAGATATTGTGATTTACAGTATCAAACGCCTTCGACAGGTCTATAAAGATGCCTAGAACAAACTGTTTTTTTATCAAAAGAATCACTTATGTTGTTAACTAGATCTAGGATTGCGAGTTCAGTTGAATATTGTTTTTGGAAACTAAATTGCTTTTTATTTAGGATTCTATTTTGGATTAAATACTCATACAATCTGTTATAGATTATTCTTTGGAGAAGCTTAGAAAAGGTAGGGAGTACCGAGATTTATAGTTATTAAGTATGATTCACCTGTTTTAAGTATTGGTACTACTTTAGGTACTTTTAACTTGTCCGGCACAACTCCTGTTTTAATCGAAGACTTAAAAATTTCAAATATAGGTTTATTTATTGTTGTAAAGACATTTATCACTACCCTACTACAGATATCATCTATACCTGGAGTTTTATTTAATTTTAAAGAATTTATAGGAATATTAAGTTCTTGGTAGTTCTTTGTATTTTAATTTTAGTTTTATTTTATATCACTTAGGTATGATTTAAATAAATTATTAGGGACTTAATTTTTGAGGCAAGATTAGGGCCAATATTAACAAAAAATTCGTTGAATTTTTCAGCAATCATATTTTTGTCACTGTACTCTATATTATCAATGATGATTTGAGCAGGTTTTTTGATTTAACTTTTTCGTTCCCAATTATTTCTTTTATCGTATTCCATGTTTTTTTAATATCACCAGTTGCATTTTTTATTTGGTTAGAGTAGTAATTTTTCTTCGAACTTTTTTTATTTTTTCAAATAAATTTTTGTATTGCTTGTAAGTATTTAGATTTTTTTCATTTCTATTTTTTAAATACTTGATGTAAAGTTTTTGTTTTTTTTTTGAAGATTTTTTTATACCTCTAGTAATCCATGGACATTTTAAATATTTTACTTTTAATTCTTGTTCTATTATAGGGAAGTGATGATCATAGTGCTTTAAGAATATTTCTATAAATTCATTATAAGCAGAGTTGGTATGCCAAGGTTGCATTCTTGGTAAATCCTGCCTTACCTCACTGCTGATAGTGAGTCTTTAAACTGTTGAATAGTAAAACTATTAATTTTTCGTTTATAGACTTTGATTTTAGAGTTATTATTTTTTGTATCTTAAAAAAAGGAAAAGTATATCGGAAAGTGATCGGATATATCCGTTTTGATTACACCTGCTTTTAATGAAGAATCATAAAATGAATTAGTCAAAATGTTGTCTATTGCAGTGATTGAATTTAATGTTACCCGGGTTGGTTTGTTTATTTTAGGAAAGATAAAGTGTTGAAACATATCGTCAAAAAAAATTTGGTTACAGCATCTTCATTATATTGTAGACAGTTTGTATTTATGTCACCAATACAGAATAATATTTTGTGCTCTTCGTCATTTTTTAGAAATATTTGTTTTAGGTGATTTGAAAAGTTTTTATATCACCTTCGGGTGGTCTGCAGCAGGTGGGTACTATTATATTTTTTAATTTTTTATTTATTATTTCAATTGTAAAGACCTCACTATCGGCATCAGAAACCGAAAGATCGTCTCTAATTTTAGTTGTCAGATCATTATGAATGTATGTCATAATTCCACCTCCTCGTTTTTGAATTTTTTGCTCATAAGAGCAAAAAATTGTAGTTTGGAATTATTAGGTTTGAATTTATTCTGATTGATTCGTTAGAACACCAAGTTTCTGTTAAGCAAATCATGCTGAACAAATAATTACATTCTATAAGAAAATGCTTTAGTTTGTCAATATTGTTAATTATACTTCTTATATTTATGTGTATTACTGTAAAGTTATTATTTAATAATTTTTAAAAGTTTCTTATTCAAAAAACTGCGAGTTAAATTTATTTTTATTAAAAAAATGCAAGTCTGGATTGTAAGAGTTATTAAGAAAAAAGTTATTAGCCGATTTGAAAACATTAAAGTGTTGCATTTCGTAATCTATTGTTTGTTTCGTAATCTATTGTTTGTTTCGTAATCTATTGTTTGTTTAGTCATTAGTTGAGAGAGTTAAACTAACGTAAAAAACTTTTCTTAATTATAAGCAAAAATTTTCTTACTTCCTAAATTCGCGACAAAAAACTTTATTAAATTTAATTGTTGCGTATTACCTTGGTTGCGAAGATTTTTGACTTCTTCCCAAAGTTTCTTTCTCTCTTCCATCGTCTCTTTAGCAAAGTCTTCTTGTATATATATTCCACTTCCTTTTAAGTTTTTAAGTGAACTTAAAATTTTAATTTTACCTTGATAGTTTAACAATTTCACTACAATAGTTCTTGGTGTTTTGTCTTCTTTAAACGATCCAATTCGATGCGCTCGTTATGCACGGTAATTTCTGTTGAAATTATAAGGTTGTTTGTAAATATTTTTTTCACAGATTTCTCACATTCGCTCCAACTTTCTCCTGGTGAATCTTTCAGACCATCGACTCTAATGTTGTTACGACGAGAGCGGTTTTCTAAGTCAGTATTTTTTTTATTTATATTTTTTATTTCAAGATCGTATTTCTTCCTTATTTGTGTTAGTTCCTCCTTTATTTTTTCTTCTTGAAAGTTAAGACTTTCTTTCTCATCGTTCAAGTCTTTTTCAACATTTCGCATGTTTACTCTGTTACTATTTAATTCATTTTCTATTTTGTCGAGTCTATCAGCAATAATTTTTATATTTCCACTCACTATTTGTGTGAAATTCCTTTCTTGGTCTTTTAACAACCTTTTTGTTTCTTTACCTTTATCTTTACTGTTTCTTTTTCTTTTTCGGGATTTCAAGTATTAATTTTAATACTAATTAATTAATAGTATCAATTTTAATAGTATTAACTTTGATACTATTAAAATTTGCACGCGTTACAAACTCATTTTCCTTGATAAATATTCGTTTTTGCAGATCGTTTGAAAATGAATTATTTTTTAATAACGTAAGCTAGTCTGATTGTTACATAATATCATTACGTTCCGCACGTTTAGGAGCATATTTTGCAATAAAATTTAGTATTAAAGTTATGCGACAATACGTAGTCACCATTCAATAACCACTATTACTATAAAGCTATGGACGAGAAAATTGATTGATTCGGTAGGTAAATAAAATTCTTAAAGAAATAAAAGATATGGAATATCTTAAACCATATTTTTGCATATATGAAAATATATCTACTAAAAATATTTTACATATTTGTATTTCCCTAATAACTATAATTAAAAATTTTTTTTGGGGGGTCAAGCCAGTGGCGGATTGAGGTTTAGTGTCGCGGGGGGGGGGGGCCAAGTCAATAAATAGGGGCGACCGGGGTTGCCTTCAGTAATTTAATCTTATATATATATATATATATACATTAATTTTTTTAGGGGGCGCCGTTAGACCGTTCTAGGGGGCGTGGGGGGCAGCTCGCCCCCCCACGCCCTATACTAAATCCGCCACTGGGTCAAGCCCCCGGTGGATACGGTCTGGTATATGTAAACAGTGGCGTAGGATAATCAAAAGAGTTAAAGGTGGAAAGGGGGGGGCTGAAACAGAAATTAACGGGGGGTTATGCAGTCAGAATCAACATTTAAATGAAAAAAAAAGAATATATATATATAAAATCTTGAACTTCTCTATTTCTACTAGAGATAATTATTTTAGGTCTCAACTTCTTTCCGATTCTGAGCTCTAAAATTCCATTTTCACGTCTGTTTTGAATCTATATTTTTACATTAGTTTTATATTTTTAAATTTATATAAGTACTATTTATATATTTATATTAGTTTTATCTTTTTAAATTTATATAAGTACTGATACTGATAATTTAGACATGCAAGTGTTAATAATTCAAATCAAAAGCTATACATCTATACAATTTTATTATCTGGTCTAGTTAATTAAAAGATTCATTAATTTATTATCAACTTATAATCACAGTTTTTATCCAAAATACAAAAAAAAAAGGAAAAGGGACATCGTAAACTAAATAAAAGTATTTTTTTTTTCAGCATAGTCGAATAACTCTATACTGAACTCCATAAATAAATAAAAACTGTTCAATTCTATAATAAAATTTAAAACAGTTTTATTTTATAGATTTTTTAATTTGAACAAAAATTTAAAGATTTTTGTGAGTTAATCATTTGTTTTGTTTTATTTTTTTATCAGTTAAAATGTTGCAAAATTTTGTTGCTGTTTGTTTTGCACAAATAATGTTTTTTGATGGTACAACTTTTTCACACTTTTTTGCAATAAGTGAAAGTTTTTGTGGCTGTTCAGCTATGATTAAAAATGTTTGGTAACAATTTATTAAGCAATATATGTATTAACATATTAACTTTAAAAACTTGTAAATTAAAATTAAAACTTGCTTTTTCTAAAAAAAATTATAAAAAAGAGATTAAACGTTTTTTTTTTAAAGAATTTAGCTACGCAAGTACAGAAAGATTGTTTACTAAAGTGAAACACTTTTATATATATATATATATATATATATATATATATATATATGTATAATCATTATTATTAAAAATTATTATTATATTATCTTATTAATAAAGTTAATTCTTTAAGATGTTGCCGCAAACAATAAAGAGTTGGAGGAACAATCCACCAGACATTAGCTTTTAAAAGTTACGTTCTAAATGTATTTTAAATGCCTTTTAAACATTTTTCCGTAAAGAATATTTAAAAGACGTTTTAAAACGTTTAAAATACGTAACTTTTTAAAAGCAAATGCCCGCAGGGAATAACAATCTACCAACATTAAGTTACCAAAAGTTAACCTTTGGCAGCCGGTATTTTTTTTTTTTTTACCTGTAAAACGATTAATTTAATTGTTGGGAGCCATATAATGTATTTTTTTTTTTTGTAAATTATTTATTATTAAAAATAAAATAAATTCATTTAAAAATTCATTTAAAATTAAACTGAAAGTTGAATTAATTGATTTTTTAAGAAAACCGTAAATATTTTTATAAACAATTGTAATAATTTGTAATAAATATTTTAATAAATAAATGTGACAGTTTGTAATAAACGTTTTTATAAAGAAATTTAATAAGCTTTGTGTTTTATGCATTTGGTCTACAATGACAAGCAATAATAAGATTACAAAGTATTAGCCTAATTTTCCATCCTAACAATTTTTTAATTTTTGGGGAAGAAGAAGGGGGTTGGAGGAGGATAAAACTTTTCTCCACGTTCTCTTTACTGCATACAATATTCGTTTTTCCTTGTAGCAATTTCAAGTGGAAATTGAAGGACGTAGTGCAATGTTGATGCGGGTCCTGTTATAATAATATTATTATTTTGAACGATGCGTGTTTTTAAAAAACATAAGCAGAGCCAGCCAAACGGCTAGGCAAGTCCGGCGACAGCTTTGGGCGCCAATTTATTGTGGCGCCAATTTTTAAAACTTTTTTTTATACGGTGTGTTCTGGGTTGCTTAGGTTAAGCCCAACGCATTTTTTGAACAGTTTTGATTTTTTTTTCTTTTTGCAAATTGATTTTACTTAATAAAATGTTATTTATGTAAAAAAAAATGTGAATTTTCTAAACACGCTGGAATAATAGCAAATCAAATATATAAAAACGGCATCTTCAACATACGCACGGTAGTGAGCGTAAAGTACGTATTTATATACAGTTTTTTTTTTGCATATAAATATATATAGTTTTTTGCATATAAATTTATACAGTTTTTATTTTGTGAAACTTTAACCTGATTATATAGTGAACAAAAGATAAAACCAAAAACGGTAAAATAAATTTAAAAATAGTTAACTTTTCAAATTTTAAATATTTATTATTCATGATGTTGTTGTGGTAATTAAGCTTTATTTATTTGGAAGTAATAAATATTGTTTTTTTTACTCAAACTAGAAAAAAAATAGCATCAAAAAAAATAGTAGAATGAATATTACAACCAAAAGCTGGTTAGCAAGATAAAAATACTAAAAGTGTTTACTCTATCTAAATCAGCTAAATGAAAGAAAAAGTCAATATCTTCAAGTTTTTAAACAAACTCAGTTAAAGATAATTTTTGCCAAGATATTTTAATGTCTCATGAGATGTTGCTCGATGACTTCAATACGCTGACCTTTAAAATTCACTCAAATGACTCTTTTTTCCTTAGTCTTTTAAAAGTAATTGTAATGATAAAGCAATTTTAACTGGTCTAAACATTTAAAATATACGGGAAAAAACGTTTGACATTTGTTTATTTTGAAAAAATTTACATTAGTTTATTTTGTATCTCAAATACTAATTTGCAATGTGAGAGGTAAAGTTATCATTGTAATTTTGACAAAAAAAACAAACAAAGAAAACATTTTAAATATATATTAGCACCAATCTACATTTTCGTTTTAAAAATGGAGCATTAGAAAAGTTGTAAAACTTCCATGAAAATGTAACAAAATAGGGGAAGTTGGGGTACAGTGGATCGAGGGGCATAGTGAATAAGAGGCATTTTGCAAAGATTAGAGTTTTGTTCATCTTGATAATGTAATCATTGTATGTCACTGCACTGAAATTTGACCGCCAGGTTGAAATGCGTGTCAATTAAAAAATTCTGACTGATTTAGTCTTTACTAATATATAGCAGTTAAAAACAACTTAGTTTAAATTCGAAATCCGGTGCTAAGTATGAAAAAAACCCTAAATGACCCCTTTGATTTAGACAAGGGGGGGGGGCATTGTTTACATGGTCACCAGTTCTTAACTCCAAAAGATTTTTTGATCTAAATTTGAAATCTTTTGGTGAGTTAAATGATATTTAAGATAGTATATATACATGAAAAAATATGTATCTTATTGCCCTCACAAGGTAAATATAATTGGGGTATTTTGTAATACTCAACTGAGATCTTGAATCTGCAATCTACAACACATGAATTATTATTTAATCCTTCTTGTGTTAAAATCAACAACAGCTTTTTTTAATTGTTCTCCATTCTTACTATGTTCAGTGCTGACTTTATATCTTTTCCAAGTAGGTTTAAACTTAGCATGCACTGCCTCACCAGCTTGTTCTGCAAAATTTCCTAGACCCATATTATGATATTTTAGAAAAAGAATTATGCGGTTTACAATAATATGCATTTTCTATGTAGTTTTTAAGGCTAATCCCTCTATTTTTGCATCATGAATATCATTTTGCAAAGATTTAAAAATGTCTGCAAAGTTTTTGATAATTGTTTCATATTCTGGGTTCAAATGTTTTCCGAAAGCTGCATCTTTTACTGATTTAAAAGCTTGCAAACAATTTATTACGGATAATATCAGATGCTGGTGTACTGGGATTTTCTTCATAACAGCTTGTTCAAGAAGATCTATTTTTTTAAGTATTTTATTAGAATTATTTCCGTCAAAACCAACTCCATGGTAGCCTCGAAAAATAATATGATGTAAAGATAGCCAAGTTTTAAATCCAAGATCATATATAATTAGCAATACTTTGCCTAAAACTCCAACTGCACCTATCATTAAATGCAGTTCTGGTGGAGCTATCTTATGAACAATTAATGTTTCAGGATCCTCATCCAAATAAATTAACCTTTTATTAATAACATTCATATAATTTGACATTTTTTTTGTTGGACATCCATCATTATTATATTTCTGAGACCAGTAATCAAGATTTCCAAACGTTCTAAGATCTCCAGAGGTTAAAGAACATAATCCTGTACAATACAAACATGCATATTTCCCAGAGTGTGAAGACAAACCCAGTACAGCATTGGCACATTTTAAGTCAAAAACCATATAAAATTTAACCTCTTCCAGCTTAAGTTTTGATATAATTAATCCTAAATTCCAGTTAGATTCAGGAAAGTCTTTAACTATAGCTAAGATCTGTAAACGCTGAACTCCGCTATCTTGATACTTTGAAGAAGATGAATGCAGATTATCAGGATCAAACACGTTACAAGTAGTGATTTCGTCGGTTATCCGTTTCAAAAACCGGATAACAGTTCTCATCAATTGCGGTTAACCGACTATTCGGTAAATTAGTGACGCTTTCTGAATACAGGATCTTCTAAATTTCAACAAACGTTGCGTTTTAAACTAATTTTTTAAAAATTAATGTTAAAGTGTACATTTTCAAGACAGTGAATACAGTCCTATATTATATATTTATAACAAAACATGGAAAAAGATATATATATTTTTTATATTATAATATAATATACCTTTTTAATTATATAATTAAAAAAGGTAGGAATACAAGTATAGTTTAAATGTTTTAATATCAGTGGATGTTTTAAAATCATTCTCTCATATAAAAACATTTTGTCACAAAACAGCGTGTATTTTAAAAACTTATTGTTATGCGGACATAGATGGAAACTTGAAGATAAACTTTAATGTTCTCAAAACAACTTGTTGCGTAAAGATAATATAAAGAATATTTGCTAACACTAAAATACCGCCAAATCTACGCATAAACAAACTCTACTGGTTCAAAAAATACGCTGAATAAGCGAATTAGAGTTCCATAATGTTCTGAAGAAACTTTCTTAAAAATGTATTGCTTGAGTTGTAAAAGTAATAAATAAATCTTTGAGGTTTCTATTGTAAATTGTTTTAAGAATATATTATCAAACAAAACGGATTAAATTAACATTTAAATTAATAAAAGAAATATATTATAATCTTTGATAAATTAACATTTGTCAAACAATAATCGTCATAATTACGATGTTACTTTCTATAAAATTTCGTAAAATTTTTAAGTCGGTTTTTATTATTCGAAAATAGATATTTGATATTCGAACAAAATCCGGTTAACCGCAAAACCGGATAACCGGCGATATCACTAGTTACAAGCAACCTTCAAGAAACCACCACCTCCATCCACAGCCATATTCACAAATGCTTTAAAAGGGTCAAGACTCCTTTCATTTATAATATTCATTATAAAATCGCTTGTATTCTTAACATAAACCAAATTGCAATCAATTTTTGACCCTCTTTTTTGATTTCCTCTAAACTCAACTAGTTCTGCAAAATAAAAAGATTTAACATGCGACTGAAGTTCGTTTAGTTTACCAAATACATTTTTAGTAATACAATTTGATCCAAATGAACTTTTTAGACTAAAAAACCAAGACCTGAGTACTTGCTTTGGATGGTCTGTAAAGTTAGCAGCATCTGAAAAGGCAACATATTTAAAGATTTAGATCTTTCTGATTTTAATCCTGAAACTCCTACAGTAATCTGAACTGGGTTACCACCTGTTGATAGATGTTGCTCCTTGTATTAAATTTTCGTTATCCATTTTAGTCTTAATAATATTTGAAGCCACCTGTTCTGCCTTTATAGCACCAATACCAGTTTTGTAAGATTTTAAACTGCCTGACTTTTACAGCAATTGTGAGGTCTTCCAGCACCTAAAAAAAATTATATATATATATATATATATATATATATATATATATATATATATATATATATATATATATATATATATATATATATATATATATATATATATATATTAAAACAAATATATAAGCAATAAATATACAAAAAAAAACAATGTTTAATCTGTTATTTCTTTAGAGATATCATTATTTAATTTAAATTAGTAAATCAAATTTGTAAGTGATTTGAAATTAAAGATTTTTACCGATAATACCAAAACAATGATAGCATAAATTCTCTTTCGTGTCATTGACAATTTCAGATTGTGCTGATTGGACAAAATCTACTATGTTGACACCACGCCTGACTACTGATTCCTCGTTTATCTATAACAATAAACAAAAACTTGATTCAACATCAAATACAAGTTCATATATGATCAATGTGACGGTAAGCATGGTGAGTAATGAATTATGCAAAATAAATTTGATTTAAAATTGTCATTAAAATATTATATTTTATATCATTAAAAATGCTCAGAATATAACTTTTTTATAATAATTAAATTTTTATAATTACGTTGATACCTTGGATACTTTTGATAACCAAGAACTTCTTGCAGTACTTTTTTCTGCGTCAAGTAGATAAAAGTTTCTTTGACAACTAGTGCAAATCATAGTAGAATATGCTTCTAGGTTTGGATCATATTTATAATTAATAAAAGTATTTATTTTTCGAAGGATTGGTTTAGAAACTGATAATAACTTCTTTGATCTTTCTCCTTTATGCTCTAGGCAAACGCAGGAAACACTGAACCTTGTCGCCATTTTTAATTTTTTAAATTTTTTCTCTACCTATAATTTGTATAAAGCTGTATAGTTCCCAGGGATTTTTAACAATTTTTCACCGCGTTACTAATTTTAAAAAAATTTAAAATAGATAAAATACTGAATTTATTTTTCTCAAATAATATAAGATAGCACGTGATTTAAACTTGATTGTTTACAAATAGTATATAGTATTTGTAACCATATAAATTAACATTTTTAAATTGACACAAAGTTCAACCTGGCGGTCAAATTTCAGAGCAGTGATGTGCTCATATATCAGTCATCTTAATTTATAGTTGCTACAACATAATTTTTGATTACCGTTTTTTGATAGATAATTTTTGTTTTTAGCTAACTAAAGTAAATTTTCTTACCGTCCTTATGTTTATTATGAAGATTATGGTTAAAATAATTTCAAAAGTTGAAGTTTTTCATTTGGATTATTGAAATTTATGCTTCCTTTTAGTAGTTTAGCTTTTCTTTTAACAACACTCATGTCTCTTTAAATTAGACTTAAATTTAATTTGTTATGTTGGGGTACAGTGAATTGGGGTACAGTGAATAGGTTGATTCACTATGCCCTATTAATGATCTTAAAGATTGAGTTCGTGTATTTTTTAACAAACAAAATACATGAAAATGAATTTATTAGTTATAAGTTATGAATAATGATATTTGAATAATTTTTTAATATTTTTATAAGTTTTGTTATCAATAAAATTCTTTTTTTTTTCTTCTCAATTTTCAAAATGTCTATTTTTTGATTTTATACTAATCTCATTAATAAAAGTATGCTAAAAGTATAGTGTACAGTGTCTTTACTCCCTCAGCATCAAAGTTATTTGACTATGCTCCTATTCACTATCATTAATTCACAGCTGTGTTCATTTATTCACTGTGTCCCAGTACTGGGGCACAATGAATAACATGACACAACTCAATTTAAACTTTTCTGTGAGCCGTTAGATAATAAATATTTGGGTTTTAGTGATTTCTTATCATGAAGAACATATATCTCACTCATTTCGCCTTGAAAAAAATAAAATACATATTTTAACTTTTGCTCAATTAAAAAAAAAAGAGAAATCCGATCGACTGTGCCCCAACTTTCCCTATTATTATTTAAAAGATATCAATTAGCTTCAGTTCTGATAGTGTCCACTTGAAAATAAAAAAATAGATTTATTTATGATTAAAGACTTTTTTTCAAAAATTTGTCAAATTACAACACTAGCTCTTCAACTTATTAATAACTCAATATCTGTTATTTAGGGTTAGCTTTGTTTGATTTCACTCTGTTTGTTTGTTTGTTTGTTTGTTCGTGTTTGTTTTTTTGTTATATATACACATATACATACACATACACACACACACACACACACACACACACACACACACACACACACACACACACACACACACAAACACACACACTTATGTATATCTATCCTTTTTTTTTTTATAATTTAGAGAGTTCGTAGTAGGTATACAGTATAGAAAATATATATACATGATTAACAATGCAAATATAGATTAAGATCAAAAACTAGCGCAGCATTTGTATTTACATTTAAAGTCGTTCAGTATATTAGCGTAAATAAAATAAAATATATACAAACTAAATATTGTAATATCAATGCAACCTTCAATTATATTTAAATAAATGTATATAAATAGTAAATTTTAAATTAATATTGAATAAAATAAATCAATATTTAGGTATTTAAGAGCTATTCCTGTCAATATTACCCTAAAACTAAAATATGCGTGAATTAAATGAGAGTAAATTGGAGATTTGTAAATTATTGTAAATTGCCAGTTATATAATTATGAAAATAACTGATAAAATAAATACGACGCACTTATGCATTATATGAAAATAGATATAATAGTATTTTTTTTAAAACATTTTTTTTTTATATACCTTCATCATTTTGATTTTTAGTAATTTTAGCTTCGGCGCATAATTCGCTCTTGCCGGCATTACAAACAATCCAACAAAAAAAATGATTGTTAAAAACTTTTTAATTCACTTCACCAAAGTTTAAAAATTTCAGATTTGGACTAATTTTTTCCTTAAATCTAGAACGTTTTCTCAAGTGAAACTTAAATCTCTCACTTCATCAATATTTCAAAAAGTAAAATATAATATTTGCTTCTTCAAATAACTTATTTATTTATAATTCTTTAAGTTTCTTCTCTCTCTTATTTTCTTTTTCATTTTTATACAGCCTTTTTAATTGTTTGTTTTTTCTTTCAATTAAATTTTTTTTTCAATTTTTTGAGCCTGCTATAGATGTTTTTGATTTTCGCATTTAGAACCGAATTTAATTGAATTTATCTGAATTTCAAACCGAATTTGATTTTTTAACTTTAATTTTGACATTTACTGATGTTGGTCTATAATGCTATCATCTGCCAGAATTAACGATGTGTTACTAGTTTTAAACTCTGACCTCCTGGTTTAGTTTTAGAATTCTTTATAATAATTTTTTTTAATATAAAATGTTTAATTTCATAAGTATAGTAAGAAAAGTAAACAAAATAGTTTATCATCTGTGCGCAATTTTTTTTTATTTTTTTAGACTTTTCATGCGAAATAATTTCAATGGTATTATTGCTATTATTCTTAATTTAAAAAGTTTGGTTTTAAATTGAGTAAAGCAGATTTTCGGCTGCTTTTTTTCTTAGTTCTTCTGAAAAATGTTTTTCATGTTTTTGGGTACTTTCAAGCTTTAATGTCTTTGAATATTTGTATAAATTTGATCTTGTATAAATTTGAATATTCGCATAAATTTGATCATGCATAAATTTGAATGTTTGCATAAATTTGATCTTACAGTTTTATGAATAAACTGATGAGTTTAAATTTTTTATTCTGTTTTAAAAAACTATTTTGAGCTAGAGAAAAAGAAAATGGTTTTTCATAAAAAAAAGCTACAACGAAAAAAGAAAACATTTATTGTTTAAATCATTGAAAAAGACTCAACCTTAGTAGATGCTAATATTGCACTGGATTAGATGACTTCCATGAGATTTCATTGATGAAAGATAATACGAAATAACATAAACTAGAAAATTCAGAAGGAGGCTACCATTCATTAAATTATCAATATTAACATTATTGCAAGCCTGTATACAAAGCCATGAGACCATACAATTATCGCAATGAGAGCCCATTCAATGTACAAAATAATATCTTTAGAAGCAAAAATGTTAAAACGATCATTTACGTTACATTGTGGCAAAATTCACCCATATACGTCATATGAAAAGAGTATCGGAATAGACAATTGCAATTTAATGCCAGATCGAGTTTATGCCTGTCCAGACTCTCTATAATATGTTAAGAGAAATGCCTTAATCCTCCCCGAATTTATTTGACGCAAAACAAAACATTTTTGACAACATAAGAGCAATAGAGAAATAAGATTCGATTGTCACGTGATAGTTAACTCAAGATGAGGTATTAAAAGCCTTTTAATGAAGGTCTCAAAGATAAGATGCTAATAATGATTAAATACAATATAATGCAAGAAAGTTAAAATACCTAGAGCAATCACCTAAGTTTTTAAAAATAGATTCAGTATTGTTTTCCTGTCTGCTGATCTAGTTAAATGCTTTCTAAACAGTTTATATTTGTGTAACTATGCATTATAATTCTTGTACATTTGTGTAACTATGCTTTAGAATTCTTGTACATTTGTTTAACTATGCATTAAAATTCTTTTACATTTGTGTAACTATGCATTAGAATTCTTGTACAAAGATATTTCGCAGTGATATAAAGATATTTTGCAATTATATAAAGACTGTTGTCATGATAGTTGCTTGGGTAAAAAAAAAAATGATTTTGATTGAAATAGCGATGACGACGACAACTATGGCGACAAATTAAAATGGAGAGTATTATGTAATAGATTTAGATTTCACTCAAAATAAAAACAACATACCTACTTTAACCCAATATATTATATAGGAGACGCAATTTATATTAGAGAGATGAAAAGCACCAGTCTAATAACTATAACATAAGTTGTGTCTGGGGTGTTATATCACAAATATATTAAAACTATAAAAAGAATCCCAGTTAACTTTAAAGTATATGTAAGAATTACAATGAAAGGATGCATTTATTAAAAAACAAATTTCTAAACATACGGTGAACGAGAAGAAACATACGGTGAACGAGAAGAAAATGAGCACAATCTGAGGTTTGTATTAAGTCTCAAAATAAAGAAGCAAGGTAAGTAATTTAGGTTGTATAGAAAACTAGTCAAAAAGTTGAATATCTGGGTAAGAGATTAAAAAAAAATACTTTTTTAAGATTAATGATAACTTGTTCACTTGTACTTGATTGAATTTGGGTTGGTTTTCCCCGGGCATCATTATTTGGATTTATCAAGAAAAAAATACTAATACTAAATTATATTAATCAGCCGTCGCACAGTACTAAGAGTTCTGGCTCAGAACCCAGAGGTCCGAGGTTTGACGCCGGCTCTAGCCCAATAAGCGACATTGGTAAGGAAGAAGTCGTGAACTTCTAGTTAAATGCTCTCCAGCGGTGCTCCGTGATAAGACCGTAAGGACTTCTGGAAGCACCTAAATAACAAAAAAAAAAAAGAAGTACATTAGGGTGTATTGAATTTTTTCAATTATAAAAGCTGCAAGGTTACAATGGGCGAAGAATTTAATGGAGATTCCAAATCTGCAAAAAAAATTAAAAAAAAAAGGATGTCTTGTTGGGTGGGTCAGCATTGTTTTGAACGGAAAAATGACTAAAATGTGATTATTTTAACATGGCAAAACTATTACTAAAAATAAAAAATGTTTTGGAAAATTTTTGATTAACTTGATAATTGTTATGTTTTATTTTAAGAAAATTGATTATTTGGTTCAAAAAGTCATAAAATAAACACAGAAAAGGAGTTTTTGTGAAGGGTATTTTTACAAAAATGAGGCACTTTTTTATATTTTAGAAAAAGAATGTAACGGTAAAGTGTGTTGTTTTTTTCTGTTTTTATTAAACTTTAAAAGTAAAAAAAAAGTTTTTTGTTGGGAATTTTATAGGGAGTCTGAATCTGAAAAAATAAGTAAACATAAAATATGTCTTGTTAGGGGAACGCTTAGTTTTCAACGAAAAAATGACTAAAATATGAATAATTGAATAGAAAAAGTTATAAAATAAAAAATGAAAATTTTTTAATTATTTGATAAACTCAATATATACTAAGTTGAAATTTATGAAAATGTTATATTTTGTTAAAAAGTCAAAAAACAAACACAAATGGGGGCTTTTGTGAAGGTTGTTTTTTAGTTATATGTTATATTTAGCTAAATTATATTTAGCATTGTTTGTGCTCATAAAACCCCCGTACTGATTTCGTGTGCTCTTATATATTTTACTTGCTTCTCATGGAAATATGTTTTAGCACAAGGAATTCAACTGGAATAAAATATGTCGAGGTCCCTCTAATGCAAACATGCAAACAAAAACTTTGAAAAAGTAACTTTTTTTTTTTTATTATATATTTTTAAGTAACTTTTTTTTTTTTTTTATTCATATATTTTTACATAGTATTCAAAAGTTTTTACAATACCTAATGTATTACAAAAAATGCATTCAAAAAAATACTTCTTATATAACTAGAGACATCAAAATACTTGAGATATATTTTAGATAAGGAAATTAACGTAATATTACTAACTGTATTGTGAAAAAGAAACAGGATAAAAATAAGTTAGCTTAAATTTTGAAGTCAGGGGGAAACTCGCAAAAAACTGTGTAAGTCTTGTCATCGAGAACCCTTATTATTAATTTCATGAAATACTATATTATTGTTATAAATACTATTAACAAGTTAAGTTTACTTTTTTTTTTAAGTTTTTCCTGTTGTTTTTTTTTTTTTTAAATATATATTATTATTTTTTTAATTATTCATAATAAGTTAGAATATTTCCATGTAATTATTTATTTCTAAAATGATTTTTTTTAATTTGGTTTTTTAAGAAATTAATATTATCTAAAAGAAATACTGGTGAATTTTTGGAATTATTTTGTTATATAAGTAAGGACCACGATAAGCTGCAGAAAATTGGGAGAGTTTTCGTTTTTTCATAGGCAAAATAGTTTCCAGTTGCTCTAGTACTAAATTTAATTTCTATTAGTATTAAAAAAATTGTTTTTGAATCGACTTGGGACGATTCCCATTCTATGTTTGAACATAAACAATATATTTTGATATATGTTGATTTGGTAAATGTTTAAAGCATTCATCTGTTTAAGTAATGGACTTGCATGAGTAAGCTTTTCTTTATAAAATATCATTCTAGAAGCATGTTTCTGTCGTCGATGTAGTGAAATTAGCTTACTTTTATGGGTACTAGCCCATGCAATATTGGCGTAAGATAGATAGCAGTGTATAAATGAAAAATAAAGTAATTTTAAATTATTGTAAGACAGAAAAGGTCTTGCATTAAAAAGCAGACCAATGTTTTCAGATATTTTTGTATTAATAACGTTTATATGAGAATTCCAAGATAAGCTCTCATCGATAAGTACACCAAGAAATTTAGATGAATGAGTTTTTTTAATAATTGAGTTGTCTATGCTGAGAACAGGTAAGGTTGATGGCAATGATTTTTTTTTTATTGGTGGGGTGAAATAAAGTGTACTTGGTTTTGTTTGAATTTAATGACAACTTATTAGCTCTGAACCATGAGTTAAGTTTTTGTAGTCCTAAATTTACGCTTAGAAGAGTTTGAAGAATTTGAAGAATAAAACATATTGGTATCATCTGCAAAAATTATGCAATCTAATTTGTATGAGACTTTAGGAAGGTCGTTAATGTAGATTAGGAATAGAAGAGGAGCTAAAATAGATCTTTAGGTGAATCACTTATTGTGAATCACTTATTGTGAATCACTTATTGTGAATCACTTATTGTGAATCACTTATTGTGAATCACTTATTGTGAATCACTTATTGTGAATCACTTATTGTGAATCACTTATTGTGAATCACTTATTGTGAATCACTTATTGTGAATCACTTATTGTGAATCACTTATTGTGAATCACTTATTGTTTTGCCTGACAAAATACTTAATGATCTTTTGGCTGATCAGTCTTACGAATACAATTACGAATTTAATTGTGAGAGCAATAAGATCAGGAGTGTTACCCTGATTGTGATTTAATAAACCTTAAAATAAGGCCTGTTTCTCATGCATAAATACTGATGCTGATAAGTTGATCAATCTAATTGAGTGGAAAAGTTCAATATATGAACCACTACTTATAACAGACCTCCAAACCCGTAAAGTCAGATAATAATTTCACAAGCCTATGGTTGTTTCAGATAGTTGTTTCCTTGCTATTCCCAATCCATCAAAAGTTGCGTTTAGCACGTTTCTTTTTTATACAGTTATAAGAATATAATAACTTACTTAAAATTTTTAATGACTAAATTGTTTTTTATAGTTTTAATATAGGTTACAGAGGCTTGTGCTAAAACATATTCCCATGACAAGCAAGTAAAATATATAAGAGCACACAAAATCAGTAGGGGTTTTATGTTGGACTTACAAATTTAAAATAAATTTTATAAACTATTAATTGCTAGTTATATGTAAATTTTAATAAAGATTTCTGTATTATATAATTTGTATTATAAAATGTATTAATATATAATAAAGTGTTTGTTATAACAAAAGTATTTGATTTATTATTGGTTTCAGAAAAGACAGCGCACCCTACGCCGAGCGACACCCTACGCCGAGCGCCCTACACCCTATGACAGCGCACCCTACGCTAACTGTTAACTGTCTAAAATATGAAAAATTCAACTAATTTTTATAAAAACAACGATCATTTTTGACTTTTTAAAAAAATTTAACATTTTCATAAATTTCAACTTAGTATATATTGAGTTTATCAAATAATTAAAAAATTTTCATTTTTTATTTTATAACTTTTTCTATTCAATTATTCATATTTTAGTCATTTTTTCGTTGAAAACTAAGCGTTCCCCTAACAAGACATATTTTATGTTTACTTATTTTTTCAGATTAAGACTCCCTATAAAATTCCCAACAAAAAACTTTTTTTTTACTTTTAAAGTTTGATAAAAACAGAAAAAAACAACACACTTAACCGTTATATTCTTTTTTTAAAATATAAAAAAAGTGCCTCATTTTTGTAAAAATACCCTTCACAAAAACTCCTTTTCTGTGTTTATTTTATGACTTTTTGAACCAAATAATCAATTTTCTTAAAATAAAACATAACAATTATCAAGTTAATCAAAAATTTTCCAAAACATTTTTTATTTTTAGTAATAGTTTTGCCATGTTAATTAGTCACATTTTAGTCATTTTTCCGTTTACAACAACGCTGACCCACCCAACAAGACATCATTTTTTTTTTTTTTTTTTTGTGATTCGGAATCTCCATAAAACTCTTCACCGAAAGTAACCATTTTGAAATTAAAAAAAATTGACTCACTCTAATAGTATATATAATGTATATGGTCATATAGCATATATAGAAGTAACTTGAAATCTGTCGTTAGAAAGTTAACGAGAATTAGACCAAGGTAACTAAGATTTGCAGTTTTCGAATTAATTTTCCAAAATTAATGCAAAACACAAAATAACTTAAATTTGTAAATTTCAAGTTCAAATTAAAAAACTATAAACTTTATTTTAGGAAAAATTCTAATTAACAATATACAAAAAATTCATATTAAAAATATACAAAAAATTCTTATTAACATTACGCGAGGTTAGAATTACTTTGTTCTATCTCCACTTTTTGAAAAAAATGAGTTATTAATTGTGTAATGTACCTCAAAATATTGTTTTTCTACTATATTAAAACCTAAGTTAAAATCAAAAAAGTTTTAGAGAAAACATAAGTAATAAAAAAAATTTTATATGCCGTCTCCTAAAGTTTTTATTTTTTAAATCGTTTTATCTCGAAACAAAAAATTGTGGAGATAAAACAAAATAGTTCTAACCTCGCGATTATGCAAAAAAATTTTATTAACAATATGCAAAATATTCTTATTAACAATATGCAAAAAAATAATTGAGTTATTATTAATATAACTTGAGAGTTTTTAATTAAAATAATTTTTTGTCTCTACATACGAGAGCGCAAATAGTTTAAAAATACAATGATGAATATATTTAAATACAAATATTTAAATCGCATTATTTGCATTCTTTAATTCACATTGAAGTATAATATTTGAATATTGTTCAAACTAAGAAATACTTTTTTTAAATTTGGAAACATATCATTTTTGGGAGCTCTAGCCTAGTCTGGCTTATTAAATAATCCAGCACTTAATATATAGACATACCTACTATAGTATTCAATTATTCGTGCGTTTAAATGACGAGTAGTTTTTCCAATAGTAGTTGGATAGCTCAGTTGCTTAGAGCGTCAATGAATTGTGAATACCCGGACCGTTGTGCGATACGAGTTCAAATCCAGTTACCGATAACTCAGCGCTTGAGTAGTGATTCGGTACGGTCAATAACGGACGCTACTTTGGATTAGTCTTTTTGACTCATTGTAGTTTTTATGCTGAGACAAAACTCTTTGGAAATAAGAGCTTTGTAAAATAAAAAAATAATTAACAGAATTAAAATTCTGCACAATCTTTGGAATTGTACAGGTTTCCACCCCCTTAGAGAATGCACTTCCGGAAACCTTTTTTGATCCCGGAGTAATGAAATCAATGAAGGTAGTGTTTGTGTAGTTGAAAAAAAAAATCAAAAGAATGTTAAGAATAAGTAAATACCAGTGTATCAGACTTAACTGATTCTCGTTCTAGAGAAAGGATTGAAAGCATTTTATCTTTTGAGCGATTCTACTAAAAAATTTTGATATTTAAATGAAGAAGATAAAATAACTATTTCTTCCTCGACTTGAACGGAGCTTCGACCGTTACACAGGTGTTGCAGAAGTCTACTTGTATCAGTTAGGCATTCAAGCAAACGACCCATTAAAGCTGCATTTTCATTCTTGTGTTATTATCAGCATCTATTAATTTGGTAAGTATAAAACTATTTGCAATGCTGCAGGAAATAGATTAGAAGAATGAGAACTAGAGTTGTAATAATCTTGGATAGTATTGCTCTTTTGTGATAGTGCTATAAAGTCTTGGACTGGGTAAATATCAATAAATCTTTTTGTATATAATTTTAACTTTGTATAACTGTTTAATAACTAACAAAAAGCCACCTTGCCTTGAAGTCTTTAACTAAAGACAGTTGTTTTTAAATTAAGCCATTACATATATATTTACGTATATAGTTATATATATTATAACATATATACATATATATGCAAAATGTCATTTTTGGTAGGTGGTTGTCTAAAAGTTATTACCACTTTACGCACCTTTTTAATGACTAGCTTATAATGAACTTGAGTTAATTTTTATGTAAAAACAACTTTTACAGACCATTATTTTACAGACCATTATAACTGTCACAGCCCAGCTAGCACACATAGGTTAATAAAACATTGTTTTTATATCATTTTGGTTACAAAATGGACGTCGTTAAAAACCGTTGGTTCAACGTTGTATATTCAAGTCGGCATTGCGTAATGTTTTACGTTGATTCAACGTTGTATTTTACTTTTGAAAAACGTTGTATTTTAAGTTGATTCAACGTTAAATTTTACGATTGCACTACTTTATATTTACCTTTTACTGGAATTGAATTAATTTGTTTTATGTTGGCGTATACACTTAACCATAAAGTATTATGTATTAGGCGCACACATATAGTTGTGAACATGTGAACATGTGCTTATACATACATATGTCCGCCATTTTGATGATAAACTATAATTTTTTATTTACCTACGTTATTACAATGTAAATGCATGTGATTAAAGAGGCATTATTCATGTTTGTTTTGCTTGTGGCTTGATATTTCATTACATAAAAAAGAGATAATATATTATCAAAACTTATTTCCTTAATCAACTAAAATATTTAAATAAAAAATAATTTTCATAAATTATACAAATGTATATTTGTATATCTGCCTTTTCTCGATGCAAATCCAACGTTGATCCACTGTATAAAATCCAACGTTGTTCCAACGTATGTATATACATTAAATCAAGGTTGGTTTACACACATTGATTCAACGTTGGGTTTAGATCGTAAAACAATCAAACTTTTGCGATGTTTTTACATAGGGGAGACCGGGGTTGGTTGCAACAAAATTTTAAAAACGTAACTTATACCCTTTAAATATATATTTTTTCGATTTTATTTTTCAGGGTTATAAAATAGATTTAAGTTACGTATTAATCCAACATTGATAAATAAAATATCAAATTTAGTTATTCCGCAATAGTGAAACAAAAATATGTTGCATTTTACCCCGCACCGGGGCGAATTGCAACAGTGCACGGGGCAAGTTGCAACACAATACTTTTAAAGTATAAGCTTTGCAGAGTTCACATAAAAATTACTAGTTAATCTGTAATTTCTATTTGGCAACAAAACATTATAATTAAAAGAAAAGAAAAGTAGTATTTTAGACTTGACATGTACCTGACATGTTTAGTAAACTAATGCTTACATTCAAAGACTTTAAAAACTGAAGAAAGAAAATAATGAGGATTATTATTTAAGCTCATATATTATTTAAACTTTTAAGTGTTTTTTTAAAAAAGTATTCCTTTAGTTATTCAGTAAACATTAAATCAATTTATAAAAATGCAAGAGTAGTTTTATAAATAATATAAAACACAACTTTCATAAAAATAAACAATAATCTAACTTTGATAACAAAAAAAAAAATTTCCAAGCAATAAAGGCTCATAAAAAAACAAACTAGCATTAAAGAAACTAAAGAGTTTCATTACATTTCAAGTCAACAATTATACTTTTTTATTGTTTTTTTTTTTGATGCAGAAGTACTAGCAGATTTTCGCTTTCTAGAACTAATTTCTTTTTCAGCCATAAGACGCTGTTTTACTGGTGTATCTGTGAGTACTTCTGTATGCTTTCTCTTTGATCTAGTGAGTATTTCTTTCCTGGGTCGTGCTTTTGGTAGCGGTCTTACAACCTCAGGGGAAAATTTTGAAACTGCAGATGGAATTGCATCTGAGGTTGAAGTTGATATACTAATATCAATAGCTGCATTAGATTGGGTTGCTGGACGATCCGTAACAAATGATGGAGCAAAATCTGCATCTGAAAATATATCCTTATTATATGGCAATATTCCTGCCACTCTAAAACCAGAAGATATATTTTGTTGTGTAAGAGAATGTTGTAATGCTATTTTTGCAATTCCTGGTAAATCATATATACTCATTGTTTTCCCTGGACTACTTTTTATCCATGAGTCTTGTGCATTAGCTAAGCATTTTTTAAATGGTCCGAATACAGATCTATCTAGAGGTTGCAACTTATGCGAACAATGAGGAGGGAAAGAAAGCAAAACTATACCATTATCTTTACACAATGTTATTAATTGAATAGATAAATGAGATTGATGATTGTCTAAAAGTAATAACACAGGGCTTTCTTTTGATGGCTTTACATGTCGAATAAAGTGGTTTATGTAAGTAATAAAGCACTCCTCATTCATCCAGCCTGATCCATTCGAAGCACCAATGCAGCCATTTGGCCCATCACGAATAAAGTGATCAAAGAATTTCTTTCTTGGAAAAAGAAACATTGGAGGCACACTATTGCCATATGCATTTACGGCTATTACCATTGTCACTAATGTCCCTCGCTCTTGAGAAGTTAATGCACCCACTTGCTTAATGCCTTTACGAGCAATTATTTTGTTTGGTTTTTGCACAGTGGTGATACCAGTCTCATCAACATTAAAGATATTTGATGCAGAAAAATGATGCCTATCTAAAACATCTGATAATTTTTGAAAAAAAACACCTACATTAGCACGATTAAAGCTAGTTGCTCGTGCAAGACTTGTTGCTTCTGGAGTTCTGATAGACAATCTTGGATGTCGGTTTAAAAACCCTCTCATCCAATCAGGACCAGCCATGGAATGTTTTAACCACGATTTGGGAAAAATAATACCATACTTTACTGCACATTCAAATGCAAGCTTTCTTGTTTCATATGGTGATAATCCAAAATAGATATCAGAACATATTGATATATATGAAGCAATAGCTATTTCTTGTTCATAAGTAAAAACTTGATTCTTTTTATATCCAGGATAAGGTAGTGGCATTCCCATATCAACAGCTTTTTTAACTTTTTTTATATAACGAGAAAGAGTCGAGTAGTGGATTCCAAACTTTTTTGCTGATGCACGAACTGATGTTACTCTTCCATCAATAACGTGGCTTGCTGCCTCTATTACTACTTCTTTTGGATAAAGTCCTTTTTCAGTTTTTCTCTTGTAAGTTCGCATTTACAATTTTTATTAAACCTCTAAATAACATAACAATAAAAAAACATTACAAAAATCATTTTATATAATTTAGTCTAAATTGCTACATTTATTTATATACCTATTAATGTTTTAAGTATGTACTTAATAATAATAATATTTTAATAATGTAATTATAACTTTTACGTATGTATGTATATAAATGTATATATATAAATGTATATATATATATATATATATATATATATATATATATATATATATATATATATATATATATATATATATATATATATATATATATATATATATACATTGTATATATATATATATATATATATATATATATATACTGTATATATATATATATACACACTGTATATATATATACACACTGTATATATATATATATACACACTGTATATATATATATATATATATATATATATGTATATATATATATGTATGTATATATATATATATATATATATATATATATATATATATATATATATATATATATATATATATATATATATATATATATATATATATATATATATATATATATATGTCTTTGAATATAAAAGATAAGTTTATATTCTATGTTTATATTTATATTCGAGGATTATATAATCCTCGAATATAAATATAAACATAGAATATAAATTTATCTTTTATATTATTAGACATATATACATATGCTTTATAAATATAACATACATATGTACGTTACATAGTCTTATCTTTAAAATTATAATTTTTTTTCAAAAACTTCTTTGCTGTCTTGTTATTAAAAAAAAGTCGATTATTTAGAAAAGTGCGTAAAATTAATAAAGTCCGCAGTTCTTTTGTGATTCAACTTACCCCGAGCAATTTGATGCAACTTACCCCGTAGGCATCATGATCACTCTAATCAATGCATACAATTAGCCATATTAAAAAAATCTATTTTTTTTTACTTTTTGTGTTTGAAAAAGATTTTTTTAACTTACTATTATTTTATTATTGTCATATACTTCTTAGTTTTTTGTAAAACCCAAAAAAACATTGAAACGAAAATTAGAAATTTATATAGAAAAAAAACAATTATCAATAACTTTTAAATTTTTAAGTTTATTACTATAAGTTTTTTATAACTTGCGTGTCATAATTATAGTTATATAATGTAAAAAAATTGAAAAATAATATGTAAAAATTATTCTTTAAAACGCATTGTTGCATCTTACCCCTGTTGCAACCAACCCCGGTCTCCCCTACATTGGATCAACGTTGATTTATCTATATTGAATCAACGATGAGTTATATACAATGGATCAACGTTGGGTCTAGATCGCAAAAACAATCAACTTTTTGCGATGTTTTCACATACATTTATTCATCGTTGGTGTATAAACGTTAAATCAACGTCGGATTAATAACATTAGAACAACGTTGGGTTTTCATCGTAAAAACAATCAACTTTTTGCGATGATTTTACATACGTTGGATTAATGTAAATGTGCCAGCTGTTTTTAGTGTAAGTGTGCTAGCTGGGAGAGCACCGCGAATAAGCAATTAATAGGAAGTTCATGCCTTTTTCTTAACCGATGTTGCAAAACTTGCTTAGTGGTTGGGTTTGAGCCAAGGATCCTTTGTTTCTGAGACAAGTGCGCTACTATTGCGCCTCATATATAAAAAGTTAAACCATGAAAACAAACTTAACTAAATAAGTATTTTATGCTGAACAGTTAAAATGGTTCTCTCCCCCCCATTTATTCTTTAAGAAATTTTAAAATAAAGGTTTTCAAAAAGGTTTTTTAAAATTGGTATCCTTTGCATACTGTTGTATTTTTACCAAAAGTAAATATATGGTATTAAATATTTTTTATATGTTGGAGAAAACGGTACAAGATGACTAACGGAATGCGATGACTTTTTATATAACAACTCTGCAAAAAGATCTAAAAATGAGTGGAAACGAAACTCTACTTATATCTTTTGATTTAAAACACCGATTCGTTTTTATAAATTTTATTAACGTAATTTTATACGTCTAAATTTATTTTTTACGCTTAAAAAAATATCTCGTCTTTGGTTATTGCTAATCGATAGTGTCTTTAGGGTGTTATTTTTCAAAGAAATATTTTTTTCTCAGAAATATTTTTTAAGACGTGTTTATTTTGTGTTAATTTAGTTAGAGCAGTTGTCAAATATAAAACTTTATAAAAATAGAGACAGAAAATGCATAGTAAGTCAGCTGCCCCGGTCAACTGAGCAGATAATAAATTTATAAATTTTACATGTTAATATTCCTAACAAAATTTTTTACTTGCAATTGATAACTAATGCATGTAACAAATCATTATGATAAAACAAACATACTGAAAAAGTAAAGATTCATGACTGATAATTTTGCAATAACTATAGGTTTTCAAAAAGTTCGTCATCTTGTCCCGTCTTCCTGTACTTATAAAATACAAACAATAAAGCCAGTAAAATGTTTATTATAATAGGCATTTTTTATAACTAATTAATAAAAAAATGTTTAACAGAAAACTAAGAGGACATAAAATATATCTGCAATAAAATAAAAAATATGAACTAAGGCCCATATGATGTAAAAATGCGAAAAAGTGCAATCTTTAAAACTTCATTTACTTGATATTTTTAACTAACTCTATCCTAATTAATACCCCTTATTGCCATGACTTAAAATATATTTTATTTGGAAGGGTTGCGAGGGCCGACTAACATGAGTTAGTCAATATTTTATTTGAGACTTTTTTTGAAAAAATATTTTTTACTAGAATGACAAATTATCTTGAAAATTTTTAAAATTATAACTAGTTCGTTAATTACGTTTACTTGACTTTATTTTTGTTTTTGAATTCTTATTTTTAAACAACTTTTATGCTGTTTTTTTTTAAATTATTTTAACGGATTCCTTTTTTATATATACTTTTATGTTATATATTTTATCTGTTTTATATTTTTGTATAATTTATATTTTTGTATTTCTATATGCTATATATTTATTACGGCAATTTCTTTCTTTATGTTCCTTATGTTTATTTACTAGTCATGTTATGTTTGCTCATGTTCATTTATTTCGGTTCTTTTTTATTGTTATTATTTTTTATCAAATTTTATGTTTTTTCAGCTTTATTATACTGTTTGACAATATTGAATCTTGAACAATTTTAATACTTATGTTGGATTGGTAAATTTGCTTTAGAAAGTTTTTTATTTTTTCAAAATATTTAAATACTTTATGCCTTGCAATTGTTAATAACTTTGGTCACAAATAAATAAGTAACTTCTTGTGAAGTTGTTTGACACTCAGAATGAAGTAGCTGATACAATCTATCTTTTTGAACTGTATATAAAATATTATGCTGGCATCTGATTAAGACCTGCGGGTGAAAACTTTTTGTTTTATTTCCTTTTGTAGCTGAGTACTAGGGTGTCCCAAGTTTATACTTTTTTTGAATTTCTATGAGCATGCAGTTTTTCCCCATTCTCTATTGTACCCTGATTGTAAATATATATGAAAAAGTATTTTCGGCCTTCAATTTCAGCAATATGCAAAATTCCATTTTTTGTTAAAAAATAAAATTTTACTCATTTTTCTAATAAAAAAACAGAAATGTGTCAAAAAATATTTATTCCAGAAACGATAAATTATATATTTTATATCGGGGACTGAGAAAGATCTTTTTTAATCTTCTTTCTAATAATCCAGATTTAGGTTTTGTTGCATATTGTCAAATTTTTATCCACCTACAAAGTTCTGAATGAGACGTATGTTTCACTCTGCATAATCGTTGACGCAAGTCATGTTTTTAAGAAATTTAACCACTTCGGGGAATTTTAATTCCTTCACAGCTCTACTTTACCATCAGGGACATATGCAATTTTCAACAGGAGCCAACTATCTACCATCCTGTTCCCAAAACTCAGTGACTCCAACATGATAGGTAGCTCAGGTTTTCCAATCTTGAACTTGTCATGAAATAATCTATCTAACATCTCTTTCTTTACTTCCTGCTCTCCATCATCAGCCAGAGATAGCAACATCAACTACTCAGTCAAGTACTAGTTATGTCTTTGCATACTAACTGATGCCGAACCACGATTGGGATATTTATCTTTGATGCTCAAAGCATTCTTGAAAGCTGAAAGATCATTTGAGAGTGAATTTGCAATCAAGTACGACTTTAGAAACCAAGGAGCATACCAGACAGATGTTAAGGCTATTGTCTCCATCATCGTTTTTCACTTCGCTCACAATAATGGTGATCTTATCCGTAAGAATGGTGATTTTATCCGTAAGAATGGTGATCTTATCAGTAAGAATGGTGATCTTATCCGTAAGAATGGAGATCTTATCCGTAAGAATGGGGATCTTATCCGTTATTATCAGGGTAAGAATAAATAAAGTATCAGCCTAAAGAGTAAGATTTTGTCACCATTAATCTTTATTTATTATATTTTTTTATTTATATGTTATTTATTATACTTATGCATTGATTTTTTCAATATATTATACCTAGCTTTATAGCAGACTTTAGGTTGATGGAAACAAAATCCAGGCACTTCTCCTCCCAAACAGAAAACAAAAAGTTTGCATAGATTGCTGTAATAACGCTTCGCAAATGTTTTTGAGGCTATAGTCTCTTTTCCAAACTCTAGAGCTTTCTCAGCAATTCCATAAACGGGGTGACTTAGACTAAAGCTGACTCAAATCAAACCTAACTAGGTCCATCATCTTGTCCACCTCTTTCTTGGCTAAACACCAATTTTTCTAGAGTTTAATATACAGCCCATTTCTTGAGCTCTTTGTCTTCTCTCCAGTCCAAGCCTCCATAAAGTGTAAGATGTGTATATCTAGCATATATCTTATGCAGAGAGACCATATAAATGGATTTTTAATATGGAGCTTAGAATAACAAAAAGTAACAATAACAACAGTATTGAATACCAAAGTGTCACAACAAACAACAAATTGAATACCAAAGTGTCACAACAAACAACAAATATTTGATCTACAATGTTAAAGTATTCTAGCAGATTCAAAATTGCTTTAACCTGGTCACTTCCTTTCCAACTTGGTGTCTGAACAGCGCTTAACAGTAAGTTATCTTCTGTGTTATCCATATTAGAGGATGTAAAACTGACTGCGATTTTAACTACAGAAACTGCTATTTTTATCTTCTTTAATCTGTTTCACCCTCTTTCCTTCAAAATGAACATGTAGCCTTTTTCTCTTCAGAGTAGTTACAATTTCTTGCCTGAGCTTATCTCCTAATATCTCAATCTTCTTAAACCTCTTTTTAAGGATTGTACTTCTTGATAAACATCTTCTAGATTTAAACCAGCTTTATTAGAAATAGCTGCTACTAATGAAATTTGTGGGCGTATATCTATTCTGTATCAGGCAGAAACTGCAGCAGTACAGTCAACAAGGCCTTTAGCACTTATCTTAGACTTATTAGAATGATTGAATCTACTAGGTAAACCTCAATCATCTGAATAACCAAAACTGAGTTCCAATTCAAAGTCATTTCCAGATGAATGAAAAGAAACCTCAAGTTCATTAGACTTTAGTGCATTCATTGTCATTCTACTTTTTCCTCTTGTCTCCTCCATACTCTTCAGCCAAATACTTTTATTTTTAACTAAATTTTGTTACACTTTATCCGGTTCTTCTGTAATATACATGTTTCTTTCTCCTTTTTGATCTAGATAGAACTGAACATCCTTCTCTTTGACAATCTCATAACAAAAATGATTCTGATTTACTTTTTGTTCAAAATTTGCAGAAGAAATATCAAAGAGTGTTTTGCTCTCCTCTAAAAGCTCATTCTGTATCTGAGAAGTTGCCATTGCTAGAGTTCCACTTCAATATAGCTTCAGTATCTTATCTCTGACAGTGGATCCATTAATGAAAAAATCTTAAAAACCCTGCTTTCTTTCAAGCGTCTATTACAGTGGAGGCAACCCATCTTTGTTCAGAAGAACAAAGATGCGTTGCCTCCACTGTAATAGACGCTTGGAAGAAAGCAGGGCTTTTAAGACTTTTTTTCTTTTTAATTCTTGCCGAAACTATTTTTGCAGATCAGATCCCTGTTCTTATGCTTCTGAGCGCAAGCTTCTATCAACTTAGTAGATTGAAATCTTATTGGACTAAGATAAAAAGAAACAAATTTTTATCATTATGGTTTTTTTGTTTTTAAATAAATTTTTGTCTCATTTTGTCTCATTTTTAACAGTTGGGAAGAGGGGGGGGGGGAGGAGATATTAGATTAAATATGTATTGCATAAAATAGACCATTTTTGAATTTTATTATTGTTTTATAGTATATTTATATCTAAAAAAAACATTTATTTATTCTGGCTGGGAGATTTTAGAAACTGGATGTAATATTTGGATTACTAGATTAATATTAAAATATACTGGATTAATATTAAAATATTTCCGATGGTTGCCGGCTGGTTTATAGGAAGCTTATTAATTGTGTACTTTAGGAGAAACAGCAACCTCCTTGGATTTGTTGACATGCTGTACTTTCTCTTCTCACCCTTCTGTTTTTTGTTTTTTGAGTTCAATCCTTTTCAGATAATAACTTCATTATTTGTTATTGCTAAAACAAATTTTAAATTTTAAAAAAGTTTAAAAAATTAAATTTTATTTTACAATTTTTAAGTAAATATATGTATATTGAAGATATACATAACAATTACATAATTATATATATGAAAAAAATAGTTTTTATACCATTACAAAAATAGTAGGCAAAAATTAGTTAAAACAAAATAGTATACAAAAAACGCAAAGGTTGTTCAACTAGTCATCATTATCGACCCCCTCTGTAAATTAGGCTTCAATGAATCTTCTGTACAATTAAGCCAGAAACATTGGCTTTCAAAATCCTCTATAGTAAGGGGCATTAAAAATGTAAAACTTTTTGGCTTCGCATCTAAAAAAATGTAAAAAAATCTCAAATTTTATCAAAAATGAAGAAAACACAATATTACATATAGCTTAAATTGACCTCAGAAAAATTTTCAGTCATGCATATAAACTTAAAGGACATAAGGGGATGGGAAGAACATGCGTGCAAAGAAATATTTTTTTTGCGCCTACACCATTGTGTCTTTTTGAGTTAACATTAGTGGTGTTCGTCGCAATCATGCAAATGGATCCTAGCAAATCAAACTCTTAAAAACTTTTATTATTCCATTGTAAATTGTGTTGGCATGGTTACTAATCAACAAAATAAGTATAACAAGATTCTGTTCTTGACTTTCTTATTTTTTCTACATTCGCTCTACTTTTTTTATATTTATGTCAAACTTTTCCTTCATTTGTTTGCCCTCAAAATGTAGAAACCATTTTTCTTTTTTTAGTTCTTTATGAACTGTTTTTTAAGTTTTTTTGCTGGATTTTTTTGTTGCTTTATAAACAGCTGATATTGTTTGTATTAAAATGTTATCAATAGATTTTTGTACCGTATTTTGGCGGCTTTTATTAAAGAAATTTGTGATTTTCTAACAATGTAAACACTTCCAATTATTTTATGATATTTTCTTTTTGGCTCAGTGTCACTTTCTAAACTGTTAGAGAAAAGTGCAACTAAGTGATTGTTACTATCTCAGTGATTGTTATTATCTTTGTTTTTTTCTTCTGATGATTCTATTTCTTTGGATTCAGGTGTCGTTGCTAGTTCACATTTTTTTTCCTAATGGAGCTAACTAAGTTGTGATACAAAACAGCCTAATAAGGATTACTTCAACATTATGTTTTTTAAATTCTCACTCTATTAATCAGTTTTTCTACTTTAAATGTCATTGTTGATTTATAATAGAGCTAGCATTGGAAAACTTTACTTATTCCATAACTCAGCAAGCTCAACTACTATTTGTTTCAAACTTTTAGTTTTACTTTTTTGTTTCATTTTTAACCTATATACAACTATGTCTCTGTTGGTATTTTTGAAAACTCATTAAATCTTGTATAATTGAGCTGTACCTGTACCAAATCCCCTTATATTTTGGATTTTTTCAAATGTCTGCTGTGATTGAAATATGGTCTGTATTACTTAATCGAGTGGTCAATTGTAAACGTATTTCCACTCTCTACTTCTGATGCCAATATTCTGCAATACTCAGGGTTGTACTTATTACCAACATCACTCAGAAAGGGACGAAATCTCTCTTTATATTCTTTGTCTATTGTTGAAAACTGGTCTCCACAATTAAAATGGGTTAATCTTCCTGAAGATTAACCCATTCATGTAATTGACTTCTTTTCTCACTTACTTCACTTTCTAATAATTGAGACAATAAATCTTCATTTGAATAATCAAGTATATAAGTGTTAGCATTTTCTTTCATCAAGGCTTGAGTTATTTTTCTACATTTTAATTTATCATTTAATATAAGTGTTTGGCTTATCAAATCCTCAGGAATTTCAGACACGGAAAGGATAGGTTAGGGTATGATGAGCACCTGAAGCGAAAATTGGAATATTCTCAAAAATAATTGTGCTGAATCCAAAAATCTGCAAATAAACAGTTTTTAGGGATCACTACTCGTGACTCAGTTAGATATTTGGACACCAAAATAATTTCTTAAAAACACAGAGGTTTTAAAAAAGTTACCAAAGTTCTCTTTAAAGTGAGCAATTTCAAATTAGCTCAAAAAAAAAAACATTTATTAAGTTAAAAAATACCAAATTGACAGTTAGAACTAATTTGTGGAATATAATGATACGTAATTAACGTAATCTTTTATTAAAAGATCAAATTTTAAGCCACATTTTATTGAATTCGACTTTGTTTTACGCAAAAGAAAAGAAAAGAAAAATAGTTTCTTATTTTTTCAATTTTATCAACTCAAACCTTTGAACAATAAAATACAAATATTTAGATTTTTGACTGCAGAAAGATATTTAGTACTGTTAAAATATTATAAATATTTACTATATTTTGCTTTCATTTAAAAAGCTATTAAAACCACTGCAATATTAGGACATTAAGCTCGGTAATTTCAATAAAAAACACTGGGTAATTTGAGCATGTTTATTGCACAAAAATGGCATGTTTAAATAAAATCAAAACTAAATGTTTCTATAAATTGTTTTTCAAACAAAAATTGAACAGAGTTCTAGCTAAACATATTTTCCTTTATGAATATTAAATTTCGTTTCAATTCGATGAGAGCCGCTAATTACTGCATTTAAATTTATGCTAATTATACTGATTCCACATAAAGTCAATTCAAAAATTATAAAACAACTTTAATTTCACTGCTTACATCATAGAAATCTTCTGGTATGCTTATATTACCAAACTGCTCATATTACCCGAATCTACACTACTGTTTTTTTAGTTGTTTTAAAAAAATTGCTTAAAATTGTTTCGGAAGATTTTTACATCAAATTACCAATACATGCAAAACAGCACGTTTCAATTAGCTCAAAAATAACAACATTAATTAACATGATTAACAATTTTATTTTATTTAAAAAGTTTTTTTTTTTTTAAATAAAAAGTTCTGCGTTGAGAAATTGAAGTTAGAAAAATATAATTTTTATCTTGTTGCTTATGTTTTCGAGGAGAGATTTTATATTTTTCTTGGTTAAATAAACATAAGAAAGTTTTAAGATCAAGACCGACGACACCGGGGGGGGGGCCAAGGGGCACATGCCCCTCCCCCCCTCCCCACACACTTTTTTTCTAAAAGATCTTTTTTTTTATTTTTATTTTTTTATTTAAGATAAATGTTGATATAGAGGACTTTTTTTCACAAATTGATGATTGTGCCCCCCCCCCCCCCACTTCAAAACCCGTGTCGTCAGCCCTGAAGAGTGTTCTATTTATTAAAATTTTAGAATAACCTTCTAAACGATGCAATACTAAAAGTCAAATGAAATTTAGTAATGAGCTTTTTTATCAAAAAAATCTAAATCCAATACTTGATAAGATAAAGAACAATACGCAACATTTTAATACCATCAGAAGCGCAACATTTTAATACCATCAGAAGATTTTAATCCAGCACTTATCTTCTTGAGATCTTTACCGTTATATTTTATATCTTATTTTTTACATTCAAAATTCTTTCTTAAGTTCAATCTAGATCTTTAAGCATACACGTACCATTTCTATCAAGCATTTTGAGTAAACTATACTTTCTCTGCGTCTATAAACATACACGAACCATTATAATCAACCGTATCGACGAAATTACTTCATACAAATATTTAATTTTATTTTTCCAGTTCAAAGTCTTTAATAAAATCACAACCAAGTTAATTTTAAATTTAGTTAAAAAAAACAACATGAAATCAAAAAAAAAGAATCTTATATTAATAATATTGTATAAATATATATTTTTATATATATTTATACAATATTATTAATATAAGATTCTTATAATTTATAACTTTTTTAGCTTGTCTTTCTGACTTAAAGTTTATCATTCTAGTTTAATAAGCTTTAATTTTTGTAAAGAAATTATGAATAAAGTGTAAACAAGAGAGTGCGTTTAAAATAAATACAATTAAACTGAAAGAATGTTTTTTCGCAAAAACATTCTTTCAGTTTAATTAAATATAGCTGTAATAATTGGGACCGAAGTAGGCTACAGACTAGTGTATACGCTTAGAGTCTACTAGAAATAATATAGCAATAAAGTTAAGATTCTTAAGCTAAATGTATTTTTAAGACTTGCTTCAACAAATCGACAAAAACAATCAACACAGCACGTTCATTATTTAAGGGAGGAGAATTATTAAAGATTTATACAAGATTTCATTTAGATGTACCGTACAAAGGGTGCAACAGAGCACGTTTGATTATTAATTATGTATTTAAATGAAATAAAGCATTATTATTTTATATTGTGAAAATTTAAAAATCTAATCAAAGTTTACATAAATAATAATAAAAAAACAATTACTCAAACTAAAGCTTTAGGAAGTTTCAGTTTTAATTCAAGAACAGATTAAATCCTAACTAGAGAACCAACTAAAATATTGAACCAACTCAACTAGGTTATTAAAGAGTTTATTTTAATATGTATATATGTATATAAATATATATATATATATATATATATATATATATATATATATATATATATATATATATATATATATATATATATATATATATATATATATATATATATATATATATATATATATATATGTATATATATATATATATATATACACACACACACACACACACACACACACACACACAGTGCTTTCAAAATAAATAGACGCAGTAAAAAATTAAGTACATTTTCTTTATCAAAACATTTTAAAAACCCATCGATATTTCCTAACGACTTAATTTTTTTTTTTTTTTTTGAACGAAAAGGAAATTATTTCTCAAAAACTAAATTGTCAATAACAAGTTCACATTTTTCTTTATTAATTAAAAATTAATTTTTCTTTATAATTTACTTTTTTTGTAGGAATACAAAAAACATACCGGAAATAATTGTAAATTAGCGCATAAACTTGATTGATTTCCTTTCTACTTTCTTATCAACCCAACTGTTATTCATAATTATTCTTTATTTTATATGTTAGTTTGACAATTTCGTATAAAAGGTTGGATAAAATTACTTATGATGACCAGTTTAGTCATATTTAAAACCCTTTTAAATATTTTGATAAGACCTAAAAGTAAATATACATAGAAAAGGATCGAAAAGCCGTAAGCGAAGCAACAAAGTGAAAAATTATAGGTATGAAGGATGATTCAATGATCAATAATAAAGAAGCAAGAAAATGCAAAATTTCAGAGAGACTGAAATTACTCTAAAGATATTTAAAGCAACAGGTGGCGTCCAACGTCATGAAGGATCAGCAAGGTTTAAAAAAAACTACTTAGCTCAAAAATAGCCTTATGTTTCATCAGAATCCGAGATTAAATTATTGTGAACTTACCGACCAATTCAATTCCGTGAAAAATGTTTTTTGCTAAATACAGTTAAAAATATTTTACTAAGGAAAAAAATTGGTGTCTATGAGATATTAGAAAACCTATGTTGACGACCAGAGATCGGCTCGCAAGATTTAGTTGGTATGAGAAGATAATTGGGTGGTCTTTGAAGAAGTGGAAGGAAGTAATTTTTAGTAATGAAACTTTGAATTATCAAATAGAAAAAGTAAAGTTCTTGTCAAAAGATTTATATCGGAACGGTATAGTAATTGATCGGAACGGTATAGTAATTGATCGGAACGGTATAGTAATTGATCGGAACGGTATAGTAATTGATCGGAACAGTAATTGCTTTGTTTTACCGAGGTTGAAAAGTGGCGGCGGAAATGTTGGTATTTGGGACTGATTTAATTTAAACGGAGTAGGAGTGTGTGAAAAGTCGAATTAACCAACATGCATATATAGAGACGCTAGAAAACTGCAAGGTTTCATGAATGCACATGCTGATTGATTAAAACAAATGGTGGCAATTTCAACAAGGTTTGGAGCCTGCTCACAAAGTTCGTACAGTAAAAGCATGGATGAAAGAAATTTATGTAGATTTATTGACCTAGCCAGCTCAATTACTATATTTGAATCCAATCGAATCTATTTGGGCTATGATTGAAAAAGTATTAGTTGAGGTGCAAACATAATCTATAAATAGCCTAAAGCAAAAATTAGATACCATTTGAAGAAGAGTTCCAAATGAAATTTGCAAAAATCTTGTAAAATGAATGCAAAAAAGATGTGCCGCTTGCAAAAAAGCTAGGGGAATGTTTTACTGAATACTGGCTTAAATGTTATTTTTGTTGTTTTAATTTTTTATATAATTTTTATTGATACTTTTTGTTATCATGTTTAATTACGTTTTCACATAAAACTTTAAATTTCAGGTAGTCATCCGTGATGCAAGATTTGTTTAAAAAAGGTTTTTCTCGCAAATAAAAAAAAATTGTTTTTTTTTGAGCCGGAACACTGGAAAAATTCCTTTTTCCTGTAGTTATTTTTGTAGCGTTCGCTACAATCATCTTTATACTCTTACATAAATTGTATTCATCGAGAGTAGCTGTAATAACAACAGGATCTGCTTTTCCGTCTGGTAAGTGCTTGTAACTTAACTTTGTTCATTCTTCAACACATCCATAGACACACTAACACTTGATATTCTTGGTGACGTTTACCATCATTGGTTTGCGAAACGCTATCGATATTTGTAAAGATAAAGACAGCAAATTAACTACGAGGACAGCTAGCTTAAAAAGCTAAAAGCCCACTGGCTATTGTAGCTAGCGTCATATTTTAGTAAAATTGATTTTTAAAAAATTTTGATGTAGTTATCAACTATATATAGATTTGTAGATAATTTGAAGTTAGCTACAAAGCCACGATATGTAGCTAGCAAAATAATGCTGCAAAATTGTAATGTTTCAAACATTACAATTTTGTTCAATTATTCTCATAATTATAATAGACTCAACTCTAAAAATTGAACTTTTAAAGATGGTGAAGACATTAGGAAAAAATAAAATAAGAAAAGAAAAATTGCTTGAAAATTGCTATAAAGCTAGCTAGTCGCTAGCTCATTTCCCACCAGGAGGCTTCAAGGACATTTTTCTTATTTTGGATGGATTGATAGTTTATGAACTAATACCCATCCCAGTTGTATATTCAACCTGTCCTTAGCTTAAAATCTGAAAATAATAAAACCTTTTATTCTCACTGTAAAATCATTTACCATCTTTTTTTTTGATTTCAAAAACTTTATTCAATGGATCATATTTTCTTTGTTTTAAACATTTCTTGTACGTCTTTAGAACTTAATCCAGTTTTATTTGTACAGCCTAAATTAAAGAATTTAATTTGTTTTGCCATAATCTTGTTACTTTATGTGCTTTATGCGTTCATGTCTTCCGATGATGGATTCTCTCAGGAACCATAGCAACCGAGAAATTTCTTCTAACGGAGCAGTTCTTCTTTTTCTTTGTAACTCATAAAGTCATACGAGATTATACATCCAGATTGTCTTGTTTCTTTCAGTAGTGGAAGCACTTTTCTTAAAGGACATTATGATTGAAGAAAATACTTTAGTATATTTCTAAAAGGTAATAATAATAAATATAAGTACTATTGTACTTTTATATTACTTCACTGTCATCTGGCGAATAAAGATTCATATATAATTTTAGCGATTCTTATTCTGGCAGCATTTATTGTCTAAATCTTACTAAGTCTAAATGTAGAAAAATCCATTAGATTTAATTAAAACTCTAACATTAAAGTTCTAGGCTTTAGAAAGTCATAATGCTACTACCTGCAAATACTACTTATATATCACTTTAAAAATTTTGTGTTGTGGATGACATTTTTTAAAAAAATTACAGATTGAAACCATATTTTCAATAATTTTGAGCAAACGTTCATTATTAAAAAGCCATAACCCAAATATACATCCCAGTAAGCACAGAACGTTTTTAAAACGTTTTAAAAACGATCTGTGCTTACTGGGATATATATATATATATATATATATATATATATATATATATATATATATATATATATATATATATATATATATATATATATATATATATATAAGGTAGTATTCTCCAAATAAAGTATTCAATGTTCTTTAAGAATAGAGCAATAATATATTTATAAAAACGCTTATCTATAAATTTCTTCTAGAGTCTGTTTTTCCTTCAGCAGGTTTATCAGGAAAAAGGTCTAAATGTCAAAAATTTCATATATAAAAAATTTCATTAAGAAAAAATACTTCACGGCAATTTTGGAATTGTTATAATTAGTTTTATATAAACTGTAGTTATATTGCAATCAGGAAGTTACATAAGCTAAAAATATAGTTAAAAAATATAATAAAAAATTAGTTGTGAAAAAGAGTTTTTTTAAAATTAGGATAATTTTAGTTAACAAAAAATAAGAATTAGTTTCTAATGCAGACATAAAAGTAAATACTTTTTAAAAAATTATAAAAACAAATGACAAAAATAAATTATATATATATATATATATATATATATATATATATATATATATATATATATATATATATATATATATATATATATATATATATATATATATATATATATATATATATATATCCTTATAGTGTAGTCGAAAGAGTCGTTTAATGTAAAAAAAGTGTAAGTAATTGTAACAAAAAGTATAAACAATTAATGACTAATGTTGTCACTAATTGCAAAGTAAATAGAATTTTTAAATATTTTAAACACTTAGTGATCATTGTTTTTATTATCAAGAATCGAAAAAGCCTAGAATGAGTCTAATAATTATTTATTTGTGGGATCTTCAACCTTCTAACCACACCACTAAAAGTTTTATTTGAAAAGAAAAATGAAAAAAATATTTAAGTTGATTTAAGTTATGTAACTATATATTGAATACGACAATAAATTATAAACGACTATAAATGGAAAATAAAAATAAAATAGTTTTTTTAAAACTTTATTTTAATAAGAAATATATAATTATAATTAAAATAATTAAGCTAATCATTTTAACTTTACAATTGAAAAGGTTAACAATAAATATACAGTCGTTAACAAGACAAAAAACAGAAACTTAAAAAACATAAAATCTATTCAAAACTCAAGTTTTACAACATTTTGTTATAAAGAAATAATGCCACAAAGATGTTTTAATTGTAAGTAATAAAAATGATTTTGAAGTCGATTTAAAATTTTGAATTAAATTTCTAGGAGTACTTTTAGATGAGCATATTAGTTGACATTTAAATATTTTAACTGAAAAATAATTTATTTCTAAAAATTGTTTTCACCTTATTGATCACAAATATTAAATAAAACACTCAAAGTACCTCCATGGCATTTACAAATTTTGAAATCCGAAAACATCTTCGCGACTGAATTCTCATAATTTTGAGAATTCAGTCGCGAAGATGACCACAAGAAGAAAACCACAAATGCAGAACTCATTTATTAGGAGTAAAATAAAACCAATAAACTTGATCCAGCATTTTAAATGCGTAGTAAACAGTTATAATCTTGCTTTAAACAATAGGTTGCTAAGTTACCTATCTTAATTCAAAAAAATATACATGGAAGAATATTAAAAATGTATATAAGTAACAAAAATAGTTTTCACTGACTTATTTAATTTTGTTTTTAGATTTTTTATTTGTTTCCTAACTCAAAATAAAGAAGTTAGTACTAGCAAAATATAATTTTGAAACTATTTGCTACTAATGTGATAAATAAAATAATGTTTAAACTAAATTACTAAATAAATATAACACAATAAAATAAAGTAACACTAAAAATTCACATACAATAAAATAACAAAAAAATAAAATGACACTAAATACTTTTAAATAAAGCACTAAATTAAATTAAGGGTGTTTTTAAAATTTACTTGATTACTTATTACTCGTGTAAAGTTATTTTTACACGCAAGAAAAAAGTAAAATAGTAAGAGTAAAATGCCTCCAATAGAGGTAGATAGTACAATAGAGGTAGATAGTACAATAGAGGTAGAAAGTACAATAGAGGTAGATAGTACAGAGTTTTTTTATTCCATTCAAGAGACTTTAGTTTTCTGAGAGCGTTTTTTTTTTTTTTTTTTGCGAAGTTTGTATTTTTTTTCCGTTGAGTAGTTTGGTTATCCTTGAATTAAAAATTTTTCAATTATTTCTTTTTTTTTTTCACAAATTTAGATGACGTAAAAAAATAACAACACCTAGTATCAAGATAGCAAGTTTTAAAATTTCATTTATCTATAATTAAAGTATGTTAAGATTAGCTTTATTTGAATTAATACATTAGTATTTGGTAATTTTGGTTAATTTAGAAAATAACTGTTTTTTTAATATTGTAGTACTTCCATTCGCACAATATTTTTACTTTGAGATTAACTATGAATAATAATAGCATTATAGATAACAGTAGAATAGAAACTATCTGATGTACTGATTGTTGTAACTATGTGGGTAGTCTGTTCATTTTGAATAGTGTACTCGATGAATCACCATTGATTATACTAAAGCTCAACGATAAAGTCAATACAAATTGTAAGCCCTATTCAATCCTACTTAAAATCTAAAAAAAAAATTAAAACCATTTATAAATAAAAATCTAAAAAAAAAAATTTAATAGTTAATAATGAGGCTAAAATTGAAGCTATCCCAGTTAGCAATCATAAAGAAGCAATAACAGTGTTAAAGTGATAATAATGTTAAATATTATTTAAATATTTGTGGAGAAATTATATTAAACAGTAGCATGTGTGCAATATTTTAAGAAATCGTTTAAGGTAACTAACAACCTGCAGTACCGTTGAAGACTGTGTTAACGGGGCACACAGAGCTTGTCATAAAAGTGCCGAAAATGCAAATATGTTGGTAATCACTGTTGTTTAACTTACTGAATAATATTTTACTGTTTATTTACTGATTAATATTTTACTGTACTTTTTTTCAAATTTTAACTAAAAAATAAATTGGTTCCTTTTTTTTTTATGATCAAATAATTTGAATTAATACAATTGTAGATCTTAATCTAAAATGGTAATAAATCAAATTATTTTATCTTTGTAGTCGAGGAAAATGAGAAAGCCTCAACACACTGTTTAAGCTTCCATTTATCAACTAAATGATGAATAGATTTACATTATGTGACAAAATTGTCACTATGTTTTAAAAAAGAAGCATTTTGATTTTTTTTAAATAGAAAAGCCGCGAAGAAAAATGAAACTTTAATAACATTAAATAGATTTAAGACTAACTGAAAATTTTGCTTTTTATTAAATTTAGAAGATATTGAATTTTTTTTGTTTAATTTTTCTGTGAAGAACTAATGGTGACAACTTTGTAATTGTTGCCATTAGCTCTTCACATGCAATTCACAAGCAATTGACGTAATTGTTCACAGTTAATTATGCATACAGCATAAATTAATAGCCTCATGACTAATATGACTGTGTTATCAACTTTCCGAAAGTTATTAATGATTAAACATAATTTAAAGTTAGACTTTGTTTACAAAATATAAAAAAAAATTGTTTATATCATGATGAAGAAAATATCTTGAACTAGAAAAAAATATTGTGGAAAGACTTGAATCTGGAAAATCTTATGGTGAAATCATTGCTGAGTTTAGAAGGTCTCACAATCTCACATGTAAACCCAAATTACGTAATGATTTACAAGTAAATAAGGCTAAAAATGGTCGAAAGAAAATTTTTACACCAATAGAACAAAAGAACGTTAAATTTCTTCTGGAGAGACTAAAGAGTCTAATGGGAGTCTTCAAAAGAGTCTATGAGACTTCAGTTTGGATAAATGAGACTTCAGTTTGGCTCAATTAATTTTCAATTCAGAAAAAAGAAAAAGTTTTTGTTGGTATCTTGTTACCGCCAAACTCTTTTAAATTATGATGAACTTTATGCAAACAAAACTTGTGATGGCTTTTACGGATGATTAGACTGGCTTAGACAGATAAAACTAAAATTAACATGTTTGGATCAGATGGTATAAGATATAATTGGATAAATCCTAATTCACCATTTTACACCAACCGTTAAATATGGCGGATGAAAACTCTTAATTTTGGGATGTTTCTGTGCTCGTGGAAAATTAATGGAATAATGAACGCTGATGACTATATCAACATACTTAAGGTGGAATATGAAGTCATTTTGAAAATGGGGCAGAACTGCCTCATTTTCAAAATGACTTCATATATATATATATATATATATATATATATATATATATATATATATATATATATATATATATATATATATATATATATATATATATATATATATATATATATTAGGGTGGGTCATAAAATTTTTTTTTAGAGTTGCTAACCTAGCTATGGTCTAGAAAATTGTTTTTTTATGTACTAATTTAGGAAAGTATTTACTTTTATGGATTTAACAATGTCTTCCACCTGCAACTATAAATACAAAAATTAGCATTGTTGCTTTACTAAAGATCAATCTTGTTTCCTGAATATATATATATATATATATATATATATATATATATATATATATATATATATATATATATATATATATATATATATATATATATATATATATATATATATATATATATATATATATATATATATGTATATATATATATATATATATATATATATATATATATATATATATATATATATATATATATATATATATATATTCAGGAAACAAGATTGATCTTTAGTAAAGCAACAATCCTTAAAAGCAGTAGAACATTGTGTAAGCAGTAGAACATATATATATATATGCATATATATATATACATATATATATATATATATATATATATATATATATATATATATATATATATATATATATATATATATATATATATATATATATATATATATATATATATATATATATATATATATAATAAATAATACACTTTTAATTCATTAAGAACCAAAGTATGAAGTTTATTATTTAAGTTTACACGAATATTGACATTAACATTATACAAATTCGATATTAAACATTTAACTTTGTATTAACAATACACGATTTTACGCAATTTTTTCAATAATTTAGTAAGTCATATTTATCCTAATGTTATTTAAAATGTCTATTTAAAATATTTTTAAAGTTTTAATTAACATTAAAATGTGAATTTTAAAAGATTTCTGATTCATCGAAAAGTTGTTTTTAAAACTCAGGTTATTTTTGAATCTGAGCTTTTTAGTTTTGATACTTCCGATGTTAACAGACATCCTATTTATAGACATCCTGAACTTTTTTTTTATATAAAATATTTAGAAACACTTTATATTTTTAAAAATAATAATTTCATAATTTTTCATAATTTTTAAATATTGGAAATTCGATTCTTAAAAATTGAAAGTTTTAAAAAATGTTGAGAAACTGTAAAATGTATCTCTCCCACCACACGTTTCTTGTTGGTCTGGGTCTGAGTTAAAGACTTGACATTTTTAAATTTATGATAAGTGTATGTAAAATAATAATTGTTAACTATAAAAAATGCTTGCAAATAATGGTACCAACTCCAGCAAACGGCATACTTGCTTGTCTGCTGTTGCCCCTAAAGTTTCTTTAAATGATTTAAGAATAATATTAGACAATCATGATGATGATGATGACGATGACGGCGATGATGATGATGATGAATATAATGATTCAAAAGTATTATTTATAATATTTTATATAAATTTATATTCAAAGATATAAACAATTAGATAATTAAAATTGATATATATATATATATATATATATATATATATATATATATATATATATATATATATATATATATATATATATATATATATATATATATATATATATAACAATTAACTTGAAATTAAAATGGATTATACTCCAGATAATGAGTTTTATCCAAAAGTAGACAAGTTTCATTTTGAAGAATGTCTATCTTGACACTATCAGTTTAAGAATTTTTTGGCGATAGCAGATGGTATTAATTATATAACTACGTTAAACTTAATGTTAAAAAAAAAAGAAAATTAGATTTAAAAATAATAATAGTTATGGCTAACCGTATTTATCTAAGCTAATACTCCAAACATAGAATCATTTATATTATTATAATAACTTAAATGTTATGAGCCATAACTTATTTATAACAAAGGAGTGTCGTTAAAGAAAATCCTCCGCTTTTTCCGTTTGAAAAAATGTTTCGAATAATAAATGTCAAATGAATAAACCTATTTCAGGCTTCTTTAAACAGTTGTGTTCATTTTTATACGTATGGAACAATTGCATTTTGAATGGCTAAAAGCCAATCAAATTTCTTAGTTTTATTGACGAATCAACTTTTATTAAAATGCAAATAAAGCACGAAAATTAGTTTTAAATCTAAAACTAAAAAACAATTATCTTCGATGGTATGTGAAGATACTATTATCTCTTTTTTTCCTCCTTATCATAAGATCTTAAACATACCAATAGCTTAATATAATTCAGAAAACAGATTCAGGAGATTTAGGTTTTCAATTGATGGAAAAAAAAAAAAAACTTGTTTTGAACTTTTTTAAGTTTTATTGAAAGTACAATTTCATTGGATAAATAATTTTATTGGATCATGTTGGAACAATTGCATGGGGGAATTGATTTCATTGGATAATCGGTTTAAAGGAATGAACGTTTTAACGGTATGAAGGACATTGATGGATGAACACTGCTTTGGGATGAACGTTTTTACGAAATAGGAAAATTTTATAAAAAATTTTTTTGAAAAGGAAGATGTATTTTTTTATGTTTTTATTTTTCATAGTGAATTTCTTTTTTTCTCAATTTAAAATTAAAATAATGTTTGCATGAAAATTAAAAATGAACATTATTTATACAATAATTCAAATTTGTAAATAAGGTTTAAAAATTATTTTGGGCTGAAATTTTGTAAATGTTTTTTTAATATTTTTATTTTTTTGTTTAGCTTATTTAATTCATAAGTATGAACAACTCTTATCGTAACGATAGTGAAGACATCTTGTCTACAAGTATTACAATTCTTATCGTTGATTCATTTCTTTTTCTCGCAATTTCTGTAGTAGCAACATTCGGGAATATCGTAGTTTTTATCTGTTATTACAAATTTCGCACGTTGCAAACAGTTACGAATGTGTTTATTTTATCTTTATCAGCAAGCGATCTTCTGGTTGCATTATTCTCAATACCCCTGTCATTTTTACTCTTTGTGTTTAACAAATATGAAAAAAATCTGTACTACGTAGGTGATATGATTCCAAGTATTCTGTCGATATATTCATTAGCATTAGTTGCTGTCAATAGAGCTCTAGCCATTACAAAACCATACTTTCATGAAAAAATGGTAACAAAAAAATCTGCCACGTTTTCAGTTGTTGGTACTTGGTCTATGATGTTGAGTTATTCACTTATTGGCATGAATTCTGATAAAAAAAGTTTTACACTTTCTGTGGTTTTAGCAACCTATGTAATTCCTGTAGTTATTATGATTCTGTCGTACACTGCAATGGGATTCGTCGCCAAAAGACACGCAAAAGAACTAAAAAAACTTGATAAAACAATTACAAGATTTAGGACTGACCAAGCAAGCCTAATAAAAGAAAAACCAGCAAGTTCTTTAGAAGTTGAATTTTTTAAGGTTGTAGCAACAAAAAGCGATTCTATATCCATTAGTTCTTCTATAAATTCTAAAGCAAACCAACATTTGATAAACAGCAATACAAAGTTACGTCATTTAAAACGAGAGTTTAAAGCAGCTTTAACATTATCATTGATTTTAAGTTGTTTCATAATCACTTGGACGCCATTTATGTCATTAAACATGGTGCATTTAGCAAACATAAAAGTAAGTCAAATATTAGTAAAGTACTTTAAAATACTTCATTACGCTAACTCTGCGTTCAATCCAGTTTTGTATGTAGTCTTAAACCAAAAATGGCGCAAAGCTTTTGCTAAAATACTATGCTTCCGCAAAGTTAAAGTTTATTCGCACTCCTCACTAGTATTTAGTCGATCTGGATTCAAAACATCATCTACAAAATCAAGCATAGGTTGGTAGTTAAACTTTTATTAAACTGGGCTGCCAGGTTGGTCTGGGTTCTTAACGACACTTTTATATATGTATATATACATACCCAAAATATAATACAATAAGTAATGACTTTTTTTAATTTTAAATCATATTATGAAAAAATAGTATACAATTTAAAAGTTTAATTTGTTATTTAAAAATAGTTTTGCAACTTGTTTATATTGATCGTAATTTTATTTTATAACTGTTTTCACTTTCAACAAATCGATAACTAGTGTTTTATATAACTTATCTAATATATATATATATATATATATATATATATATATATATATATATATATATATATATATATATATATAATATATATATATATATATATATATATATATATATATATCGCGAGGTTAGAATTATTTTGTTCTATCTCCACTTTTTGAAAAAAATGAGTTATTAATTGTGTCATGTACCTAAAAATATTGTTTTTCTACTATATTAAAACCTAAGTTAAAATCAAAAAAGTTTCGGAGAAAGCATAAGTAATAAAAATCTTTTTATATGCCGTCTCCTAAAGTTTTTATTTTTTAAATCGTTTTATCTCGAAACAAAAAAATGTGGAGATAGAACAAAATAGTTCTAACCTCGCAATATATATATATATATATATATATATATATATATATATATATATATATATATATATATATATATATATATATATATATATATATATATATATATATATATATATATATATATATATATATATATATATATATATATATATATATATATATATATATATATATATATTTCAAGCAAGTAAGCGACATTCAGATGTTATATAATATTTGATGAACGCTAACTTTCAATCATAAGATGTTATGTAACACCAGATGATTGTTTAGTTGCTATCAGAAGTTATATAACATCTGATGATCTCCAACTTGCATTAAATTTTGAATTACGTTTCAAATAAATTAAGTTTTGTTATTATTTAGATTTTACTATTGGTATGCAAAATCTAACTTTTATTGGTATATATATATTTATATAAATGTGTGTATATATATATATATATATATATATATATATATATATATATATATATATATATATATATATATATATATATATATAATTTTATATAAACGTTATTTTATTTTATTTACATACTATATTAAATACCCAGTCAGGCACGCGTCGTCCGGGGGACGTCCGTCAGACGTTTCACGGACGTCCAGACGTCCGTAAGAACATCACCCCAGACGACGCATGCTCACTGGGTAACGCGTATTTTATACATTTTTTAATAAAAACTGCTCTTATCCAATCTTTAAAAGAAAATAATAAAATATACGTAAAAATAAGATCTAACAATACCGATTAATTTACTATCACTACTAGTGCCCAGAAGGTCACTGTGAGTGCTAGGACTAGGTTTATTCTCCTTAGATTTTTTCTCCTTTTTTTTTCAAGGTTTTTTAATTTTTTAATTTTAAAGTTTGATTAAACCTGCGACCCGAACACTACTTCAAATGCAGTCTTAAATATTGCGTTTTCTTTTTTGTTCTTAAATTCAAACTTTTAAAGTTTACAAGTTTTTTTTGCATGGTTTTTATACCTATTGATGTTTTGAATAATAAATTAAAATTATTTAATTGTTGTTTAAAACTTTATAAAAACTTATTGAAATAACTTGATAAAAACATTATAAATAACTTATAATAAATTAGTAAAACTAATAAAAAAATAAATTAAAAAGTTTTTATAACATTTTATGATAGATTTTCAGTGATATTTTCAGACTAATTTTTTGAGATTATTTTTAAAAAGATTGTTTTTTCTTTTAGTGTTAATACATTTTTTTTTTATAGGATAAAATAGGATATAGGATAAAGATATAGGACAAAGATATAGGACTAAGATATAGGACAACAAAATCCCAAATCTTTTCATACAGCTCTTACCCAGAGTTCATAGCAAATTTTAAATATAATACCTAGTCTAAATAAATTTAGCTTATAAATTTTAAAATAATAAAAAGTTTTTTATAAACATTCGAATAAATATTCAAATAAATATTCGCAAAATTTTAATTTTTTTTTTTTTTTTTTTTAACGATTTTTTTGATTTTGCTACATTTAAATATTTCTGAAAAAAAATTCCGCAGCTTACGTTTGGTTAGGTTTGTTATTTGTTATATTTAGTTATTTATATGAATATTTAATTACTTTTATTTTCATTTAAAACAATTTGAGCTCGTCTAGAGGCGAACGCAGGGGTTGTGATGTCCGCAAGCAGTCGTGTGTAAATAATTTATATTACTATTAAATAATAAATTTTTATTGTCTGAATAACTAATAAAATTTAGTTTTTTTAGTTGTTAATAACTTTAATACAAGTAAAAGATATGAGGGAACCAAAGATCGATCTTTGAGGTCAGCACAAAATAATCAATATCGAGGGGGTTCAATCATGTCAAATTTATTATTGGATTAAATATATATATATATGTATATATATATATATATATATATATATATATATATATATATATATATATATATATATATATATATATATATATATATATATATATATATATATATATATTTATATATATATATATATTGTTTTAGGTGCCCCAAGAAGACCTAACAGTTTTGTTTCAGACCACCGGTAAAGAAGAGCATTAAGGTATAAAAGTCAAAAGCGAAAGTTGTTTGGTCGACTAGTTCAAAGTTAGTTCAAAGTTTTATTAAAATCTTTCAGCTTTAAAAGAAAAATAAACATATAGATAGCAAATAGATGTTGTGCTTAGCACAACAAGGTCCGGGTATCCCATCTTTATATGTGTGGGTTTAAAGTAAAGTTTGCTATAACACCTAAACGATGAGCATTTTTAGTTCAACTTTGAGTATTACATAAATCTTATAACTATATATTCATTTTTAGTTAAATAACAATCATTTAACAAAAAAAAACTCAAAAAGCCTTTGAGACTAATTACTATCAAAAGATCTAAAATATTTAGCATTTAGCAACTAGTGGTGTGTTAAAATCAGCTTCTTAACAAAGTTAACGATTGCAACTTCTTTACGAAATTAACAATTGCAACGGTCTTAACGAAGTCAACGGTTGAAACTACTTAATGAAGTAATTCCTGTTAAAACTTTTTTTCTCTAAATATGACACTAAAAGTTATAAAATAAGAAATCATCAGTGAAAAAATGTGTTTCTACCTGTGCTGATTATATCTCATTTGTTAATTAAGTTTAATGCTTTTATTAATTAACAGAGAAGTAGATAAATCTGGTGTTGTAAACTCCTTTTAATATTATTAAGATTTACAAATATATTTAAAACAAAAATACAAAACAAAAAAACAGCAATTTAAAAAAAAAAAATTTTACAGCACTTACCGTTTTATTAGCGTAGTCTTTCAATTAGGATTTTTTGAATCTACTAAGTGGTATGCGGTAGTGGTGTAGTGGCAGAGCTTCATAAGCGTAAGGTTCCGAGTTCGATCCCCACCACGTCCCTGGTAGTACCGCGCTCAACTTGTTTCTCCGCGCAATGGCTTTGTTCGTCAAGGTTCGTGTTTCGGAGTTATAGAGTTGAGAGAGGGTTATAACCACAATTAAGTAGCCTCCTCGTCTGTAGTGGGCTTCTCGGTCTTGGGGAGGTGAAATATATATATATATATATAAAAAAAGGGTTTTTTTCAAACAAGTCAAACACAGCTAATATAATTTTATGACAATAATGACTTTTAAGAACAAAAAGATCATTATCAAGCGTTTCAAGAACATGAAGATGAAAACAAATTACACATAATTTTCATGAGCTTGTTAGATCATATTGTTTGCAATCTTAGGTCAGCGACTAACATAATTACACAAAACTTACATTAGACTTTGATGCTCTATTAAAAAAAGAAACAAACGGCTGTGTGGTGCAGCAGAACATTTATATAATTTCTTTTTATTAATTTGCTTGAAGAAATTTGACTGTTTGGGTTTGAATTTTTTAAAAGATAAACTCTTTTAAAAGGATTGTTTGACCACATTGTAATAAACAAGGATCCTTAAAGTAGACGCTGCGTTAATTTTGAAACAGTTTATTTTTTTATTATTTATGTTAAATAAAAAAAAGGTTTCTTAAATACTTCAGCCGGGATATTATGACGGATATTATGTCAGATATCATGCAACTTTCTTTGTAAGTGCCTGTATAATTTTACTTCCCTTTTATAACAAAATTTTAAAACAATTTTACTTTTCTTTTTTTTAAATAATAAACGACCAACAAGGCTGCATGCAACCATTTATTATTTATATTAAGTTTGGAGTTACTAGAAAAGAAAAGGATAGTGTTAATGATCGAGTAAACAATAAACAAAATACTTAAAAGGTTGCAGTTGATGGAACTAAAGAACTAAAGCTCCTTTAAGCAATGATCATAATAGCATTTGTAGAAAAGAGAAAGAGATGTAGCCATACGATAACAAGAAAGGCTCAAGCCTAGCATATAAAGCAGACCCAACTACGTTTAAAATGTATTTTTGGACCTTGTATAGAAAAGAAAGAGCATCATTAAAAGAATCTCCCAAAATATGACTACAGTATTCCATACAGGGATGTATAAGAGATTTGTAGAGAAAAAAAATGGAGTCAGAAATAAGATAACGGCAAGGACAATAAAAAAAAATCTTTGCAATGGATTGTATATTTGGTTTCTATAAGAGGTCAGTAGTAAATAAGAATAATAGTAATAATCCAAGAAGACGTTAAGTAGATGACTCAGCAACGGGGTTGTCATTCATCAATATAGAAAAGTTGAAAATATTTCGGTAATTGTTTGCAGTAAATAACTGAGTTTTGTTGGAGTTAAAGTTTACAAGACACTGCAAGCCCTATGCTATTTCCAATTAGAGATCAAATGTATATCTGATATATCTCACATTTCTAACAAGTGGTAAACTTTATATGTCACTGTATATCTCACATTTTTAACAAGTGGTAAACTTTATGTTATTTTTTATGTAGAATATTTTATTCTATTTACACTGAAGCAAAATATTTTATCAAAAAATATTATTTTGTCTCCATAAATAGCCATTTAATTACTAAAACACCGTTGGGGCAGTTTTGAAAAAAAATTTACGGGGCACCTTTGAATTTTTGTTTAAAGAGCGTACGAGCGCATAAGTTAACAAGTTTCTTATTTCAAAACAAGATATTTCGAAAACTTAAGCAAAACTCTAAAAACAAAAATAAAACTGATAAGAAAAATAATTTGATCGAAACTAATTATGCTGATTAACCAAATTTGTCTTTAACTAATAATTTAAGAACATTTCATAATCTTTGTTGAACCTTTTGCTGATATCTTCGTTTTAAACTACCGATATGACAAAAGAGAATGACTGGTGTGGTGGTGCACTTAATGAACGTTTACGTGACAAAAAATATTACTGAGATTATGAAGCTAACTTAATAAAAAATTAGAAAGTAAAAAAACGAACATCTAGATCAAAAGACGGATCGCTAACTCACTGAGCTAACTTGACACGTCGTTATGAGAAAAAATTAGCAATTCATAAGTTAGCGCTTAAACACGGAAATACGAAACAAACAAATGAGAAATATCTAGTCTCTTTTCTAATAAGCTAATAAGTATATATTTAAAATCTAATATGAATGTAGGTGAAGTATAACAAAATAAATATAGTCTAAAAATACACCAAGTAATTTAAAAAAATTCTTAATCGAAGTTATTTTGGTTTGACAATGATGGTTCAAAGCTGCCTTATGCAAATTCAAAACTGCCCCAGGTTGGGGCAATTTTGAACATTTTCACGCAGCTTGCTAGAACGAGAATACAGGCTTAATTTTTGACTTACAAATTATATAAATGAAGTAATTTCTTTCCTTAATAACTATTTTAACTTTTCAAAACAAAAAAAGTTGTTAAAATATATTTTTCTTTGATTTATAATAAAAAGTGTAAAAAGTATTCAAAGGTGCCCCCCTCTCCTCTATATTTTTGTTTTGTCACTTTTAATTTTAACCTTTTTTTTTTTCTTTTTATGGTAATTCTACTCCCCAAGGCCACTACAAATGAGGAGGCTACTTAATTGTGGTTATAACCCTCTCTCAACTTTATAACTCCGAAACACAAACCTTGACGAACAAGGCCATTGCGCGGAGAAACAAGTTAAGCGCGGTACTACCAGGGACGTGGTGGGAGTCGAATTCGAATACTCTTGCTTATAAAGCAAAAGCTGTACCACTACACCACTACGTATAGTTTGTAAACAAACATATATCTTATTCTTATATTATTGATTTTATTATCAGTAAAATACAGACTAATTGCTTTTACATCTGCAAAATGTTATTTGAATGTATTCTTGCAAAACATACTATTTCGAATGTACAAGATAAACTATTATCAAATAATTTGGTTTTCATCCTGGAAGAAGTACAACTAATGTCATTATTATCCCAGTCCCTTTGATGAATATGCTTCTACCTATCCTCAATGTACGAGAATAAAGTAATGTACGAGAGTTAATAAAGTAATGTAATGTATTGCTGTAAATATAGCAATAAATGTAACATTGTTACAATTATTATAATATTTTTATTTCATTAACTTATATTATATTATGATATTTTACTATAATATTATATATTTATAAATAAACTAAATGCATTTTATTTATGTACATTTAGTTTGTTTAGGTGTTGTTAAAAGACATAAAGAAGAAAATGTGTAAAGATTTGGAAAAAAGACGACATTTTGAGTCAACTTTAATACATTAGATAGCTGTTCAACTAGAAAGCATATAAAGAATATACATGTTTTGCTTACTGTTTTTTTTTAGCAATGTAACCATTCTAACATACCAAATGAGTTTGCAAGAAAACCGAGATCTTTTTCTTTCTTAAATATGTTTATAGTAAGAAAACTTTGATTATATATATATATATATATATATATATATATATATATATATATATATATATATATATATATATATATATATATATATATATATATATATATATATTTATATATGTATATATATATAAATTTTTCTTTTTATATTTGTTGCTACTAATGATAACACTGTTGCTTTGGATGTTAACACTGTTGCTATTGATGATAACACTGTTGCTGATAAAGTATTAGAAGAATACTACTAAAACTTTCTTCTTTACAACGTAAAGTGATTTCTTTTTTGATTTTATTTCTTCTATGTTTAAAAGAAAATTGTTGCTTTAAATTTAAAAGCTTTTCTTGGTACGTAAGAACTGATCATTAAGATAAGAATAATGTTGTTCATGATGTGCACTTTTCAATTGCTGCAGAGAGATTTGGAAACAATGAAAAAACATTTCAGCATTTGTTTTTGAGAATTATTTGAAATATTTCAATCAAATGTTAAGAAAACCAAAACAAGCTCTTTAACTATTGATTGTTAGTATGATCTAGAAAATCATGTTATTTGATGTCTTCGAATTTAAAAATATCACTAAAGTTTTGTTTACAAGGATTAAGCACTTAAAACAATTTTTAATCATGGTAAGAAATTTTTGATTATTGTGGTTAAAGATTTTTGTAATCGTATTATTAAACCTGGTTAGAAATTTTCGATAATCGTGCTTAAAGATTTAACAGCTTTTAATCACGATTAAAGTCATGATAAAACTGAAGATTTGTACCTATTTCAATAAAGAATCCTAATGTTGAAAAAACTAAGTTTTGAAAAAAATGAACTTAGCTCCTTTTAGATGAACGCTTTTCAGTCAGATCATCCACAAAGTAAAGTTTGTTTTCTAAACGCTTTTTTATCATTGGTAGGCGGTGTGTAGATGACGTGGAATTACGTTTTTTATTGGAAGGCGGTGTGTAGATGACGTGGTATTACGTTTTTTATTGGAAGGCGGTGTGTAGATGACTTGGAAATACGTTTTTTATCGGAAGGTGGTGTGTAGATGACGTGAATTATGTTTTTTGTTGTTTATAATTGATAATAATTCAAAATTTTGCTTCATAACAAAAGACTATTTACGTAGTTTACGTAGTTGGAAATCTAATGGAATGTGGATAAAAATGCACGTTCCTCCAATGTGGATAAAAATGCACGCTCTTTCACTTGTTTTTTAAAGCCTTTAATTTGTTAAAATACTTTTTTCTAAAAAGTTAATATCCTGACCGAAGTGTGCCAAATGCCCACTAAGTTCCTACTACAACTTAAAAATTGCCTTCTTTGGGTTAAGAAGGGGTTTAACCTCCATCCCTCCCCAATCCTAAATACAAACTCACAGACACACGCGCGCGCGCGTAGAGCCACCCGTGATTAAAATAACTTTTTTAAAATTACGTTATTTATTTATTTCGGGACTATGTTTTGGTCAGATATATAACTTAAAAGTTTTTTGCTAAAATAATTTTGATGTTTTAAACTGTTTAAATTTCTCAAAAAATCTTTTGATGCTTCTTATATTATTGTAATGGGGAGGAGGAGGGGGATAATAACAAGGAGGGGTTATGTTTTTCATTCCCTTATCTTCATTATAAAAACTGATATTTAGATCAGAATGATTTTCTGACTATATATTTTATTTATTTGGATAGGTTCATCATAAATCATTTATGCCATGTTCAATTATGTTATCATTACTAAAAGCGACATAAATTAGTTTCCATTTTAAAAATATAAAATTCAGATAACAAATATAAAGAATATTTCCAGCATTTCAGAGATTAATTTTTCGATACTTATGTCCATAATAAAAATTTAAACAGCACTTAAATGCAAAAAATGAAACATTAATAACAGTAATAATAGTAATTAATAGAAAAACAATAGTATAAACAAATGAAAATTCCCATTATTTTTTAGTAATATATGTAAAAATATAAAACTATTTCTCCCATAATATGGGCTCTCCATAAATAATGTCAGTAAACAGAAGGTGGATAGGGAGGATATTTGTTAAACGTTTTTTTTTATTCGTAGAATTGTCCCTGCATCTGTGAGCAGATACTAAAAGTATTTACTCCTAAAATATAGAATAAAATCATATCCTAGTGCTGGCAGGAGAAAAATCATTATTCTCATTGCGGTGTAAATAATACTGATAAATAAATAATACTGATAAACAATACTGATAAAAACATACCAAGACTACAAATATTTGTTTGAAAAAGTTCGGAAAAAGTTATTAAAAAATTACTACTCAAAACTTCTCGATGAAGCTAAAATTAACGCCTAACACACTTGGGAAATAATAAAAGAAATCACTGGAAAACAAAAATCATGCTTAAACACCTTAACCCAGACCCCCAGATGATTTAAGATGATAACAAAAGCATATATGAGCTAGTATTATTGGTCAAGAACTTAACAAATTCTTTATCAAAATTGGTTAAAAAAATGAGTTTTTTTGAGCTTTTAGTTTGTAAAGAGCATTCACCACCAATCGTTTAAATCAAAGAATACTTAAACAACCCCCGGTAAGAGAACGAGTGAGTGAATTTAATTTATGGATACATCTATAGTTTAAACTCACTTACTCTTCATTTTCCCGATATATTATTCTATATATAAAATATTATTATTTATTTAATAAATAAAATATTATTTATTAAACAGTGTATTATTTAATGAAATTTACTGTTCTTACTCATTTCTTTGATAATTTTAGGTGAAACTGTCCGCAACCATTGGAAACATAGTTTAAATTTAGAAACAACCTTGCTTATTTCTTAAAATTCTTAAAGAATGATTTATACATACATATTTTTTATTTACCACCTAGTAAATAAACAAGGGTGGTAACCCTAGAAATGAATGTTGATTTTTGATGAAATTTTCAAAAAAAATATTTTTATTATATTTAATGAAGAGTTTTAATACCTTTTCAAAAATGTATAACATGAATAAGTTTTTTTAATATAATTGTCAATATATTGATATAATTGTGAATTGGTTGCTGTTACTTTTCCCTAGCAACGCCCTAGCAACATGTAAATGCCCTAAAAAATGTATCAGAATACAATTTTTTTGAAAAATTTTTATGGCTATACTTTAAAGCTATAAAGTGACTATTAACTATACTTCAAAAACTAAAACACTTTTTTAAGTTAAAAGTATAAGCATGACGTGAGTCTGGTGATATGAATTGCTTTTCGAAAGCAAATTTTTTTGTTTGTTTTGAAGTCTGTTATTTGAATTTTTTATTATTTAGATTATAGTCAGTAAAAATGATTTCAATAAAACAAAATTTGCAAAGAAAAAAGAAAAAAATACCACCAAAGAATCGCCACATGGTTAAAACCAAAGAAAAAAGCTTTAACAACAACAAAACTAAAGCAGATTTAGAAACTGAATGTGCAAGCTCGAGAAAACTTAAAACTACAGGTTTTGTTACTGAATCTATTAATAATGATGATAGTAAATATTTTATGTTTATGGGTATTGAGCAAATGAAAAAGTTAATTCTACCAATTCTGTACTGTCCTAAATGTGATAACAAACAACCGATAGAATTTATTGATAACCTAAAAAAAAGAATGGGATTTTCTCATTTACTAGAGTTGAAATGTATGAGCTGAGGTTGGATTAACTCCTGTTTCACAAGTAGAGTGCCACGATTCTAATCGAAAAACTAAACGTGGTCGCAAGTTGTATGAGTCAAATGTTCAAGCAGTCATTAGTTTTCGTGAGATTGGTCGGAGAAAGGCAGCATTGAAAATGTTTACTAACTGTTTTAACATGTATGGTATTGGTGAATCAGCTTTTGACAACTTGAATGACAACTGTGTTTCAACTGCATATGCTAAGTCAGCTGAAGTATCAATGAAAAGAGCTGCCAGTGCATTTTCTCAAGCAAATAGTCAGCCAGTCTGCAAACGCGTTACAATAGATGGTTCTTGGCAGAAGAGAGATCATGCATCATTGAATGGTGTAGTTACAGCTGTTGTTGGTGATAAAGTTTTAGATTATCAGGCTTTCTCAAAACACTGTAAAGTTGTACAATGTGGAGATCCAAGGAAGGTTCACCTGAACATGATAGATGGAAAGTAAATCATAATTGTCATATAAACCATACTAAATCTTCTGGTGCAATGGAAGCTGCCGATGCTATTCAAATTTTTGCACGCTGTATCCAAAAAAACATAACTTATTCCCAATATTTAAGAGATTGAGATACTTCTTCTTTTAAAAAAGTTGTTGAGTCTAATCCTTACAAAGAGAACAGAGTTAACATTGAGAAATTAGAGTGTATTGGGCATGTACAAAAGCGACTTATGGATTTAACCTAGTGAATAAACTTACAGGTAAAATATACTATATTAAAGTTACTTTACAAAGTTACGACTAGTAAAACAACACGACTCTCAAAATTGTTATCCCTAAAAACTAACAACAGGGCGGTATCTAGAGTTAGATCAGAGTTTACTGAATATTCTCCTTTTAAGTTTTAAAAAAAGTTCTATTAAGTTCCATGGCTGGAATGATTCTTTTAATTGTTACAACAGTTGTTATTTGCAGTTCTTCCTTAGGTTGTGTAAGTTTTTTTTTTCTTCTATTATGCGCTGAAAGAAGTTTAAGTCAAGAGTGTTACATAGAGCAACTATTTTCTTTGTAAAAAAAAATTTGTTTTGTGTTGCCAGTAATTGCTTTAATATCATTGAATAGTATGTTGATTTTTCAACAGCCGAATGAATAGATTTTTCAACACCGGATGAATAAATTTTTCAATAACCGGATTAATAGAATTACGTTCTTTTTTTTTCTTGAAATATCCTTTGTTTTAAAAAACAAATGAAGAGATACAAAAAAAATGATGCTAAAACAGCTCTTCCAACAGAGTCTATGTTGCTAAGGTGTTAAGCTATGCAAGTACAAACTGATGCATAGCTCAAGAGCTATGTTACTGTTATTAAGTTATATAAATGAAAAATTTTTTGATAACAAAAATGATTTCCATGGTCAATTAAAGCTGTTACAACTAATTAAAACTGAGTTTTACGCTCATTTAAGTTTGTTTTTTGAAGTATTGCAATCTTTTCTTTCTTAGTATCATTATCCCATTGAAAACCTAGGTGTTTTCAAAAATTAAAAGCTCCATTTTGGCAGTGTTTAGTATATCTGTTAATCAGTTCTTTCTGTCAATCAGAACAGAGATTGTTTGACTTGCAAAATTACATCATCTGTGTATTCAATGATACCAGTATAGAGGCCATTTATTATCGACCCTACTTTGCATTATGAGACTATTCCATTTAGGATGCTTTCAGTATAAATGTTGCATTGATGAGACAATAGAATATAATCATGTCGCACTCCTTGTGAGAGACTAAATTTATTTGAGGTAAATTCTTGATATTATATGTTTGCAGTATCAGAAAGTCAATCAAATTATATATACTACATATAGCAATCAAATTATGTGTACTACACCCAATAAAATTTTGGATAAAGAGATTCACAGAAAGGAGATTCCAGTTGAAAGTATTAAAAGCTTTATCGGCATCTAAACTTCAAATATATAGAGGCGTGTTCTTGTATTTATAGTCCTCTATAGTTTCACTCAATAGAAACTCTGCGTTGAGGGTAGAGCTTTTTTTTTAAAACCAAACTGGTGGAAAGAGATATTTTAAATGTCATTTTTTTTTACATCAACTGTTGAAAATAAATGTATAACTAAACCAGAAAAAATTGATGGTATATTCAAATTTTTAATTTTATTTTAGAGGGGTAACAAACCTATAATCATTTTTAAGGGAAGGCGGGGATTGGCCTAAAATAAAAAGGTTTCTGAATGCATATTGTACTGATCGCATCATCAGAATCTTTTACAAGAGTGTGTAAATAAACTACATCAATACATAATCAACAAAATAAAACGTATTTTACTATAAAAGTTCTTAACAAAATACATAGTTAAAATTAAAAGTATCTGGCTACATCAACCACTGACTCAAAAGATACTGAAGGATGAACCTGACTACATCATCCATTGACTCCATGGATGATGTAGTCAGGTACTGAATAATTTAGCTCTTTCAATGTAGTCATGAACTGAAAATTTTAATTCTCTCAATAATTGAGAGAACTGAATTTTTTAGTTAATATTTGAAAACGGAAAATATAAGGCATATCAAAGTTGGACAAAACAATTTTAGCCCAAAGAAATCGTGCGCGAAATGTAATACAAAACTGATTAAACTTGGTTCAACAAAAAGGTTCATATACAAAACTATTATTTCTAAGTGTATTTTTTATTATTGGTTTTAAACAGAGGAGATCTTTAAATAATAAATAAAGATCATTTTTCCACATATACATGAAACATAAAAAATTAAATACATTAAGCTCATAAATATTGAAAATTTTCTCACATATATTATCATGCAAAAACTTCTATATCAAACTAAACATTGAAAAAACAAACTTTAAGTTCTGTTCAAAGAACAAAAAATGATATTCAAAAATTTAGACTTTATACTAGTAGTAGAAACTATTAGTTTTACTTTTTTTTGTTTTTTATCTAATTTTGGGTGATAAAAAGATTAAATAAATTAAACTGCGCCATTTTGTTCTTTTCAGAATAATCTTAAAAGCATATAACTGAATATAATTACAGAGAATTACGTCAGAGGGAATTACGTCAGAGAGAATTACAAGTCTGAAGCTAAAATTAGGCTATTGGTTACGCTTTTAAAATTTTCCTTTTGAGATCAAAAATTGAGTCAATTTTGACGACTCTAAAATCTCATAAACTATATATCGATAGAAAATCTGTTGACTAACATTTTAATGATTCCTATAATTTAAAACTAAGTGTGACCAAAGTTATTGAGATTTTATTGAATAATAAGGCAAAGTCATTGACATTTAAAATTTTTTTAAAGTACCAAACTATAAAAGTACAGAAACAATTCAAAAAAAACAACCTGGATAAAAATACAAAAAATAAAGCGATAGCTTAAAGGGAATAAATAGATAAAGTGAGCATTCCCTTTGCAAATAAACTAGCGAAATAAAATTGGCCAATAAATAAAGCTGCTTTATACAAATGACTTACGTTTGATTATTGTATTAGTTTTGATTATCAGGATTATTTGAGAGATTATTTGAGCATTATGAAAAACCATTAAGTCAAGACTATCTTCTTTTTAATTCTTTTAGGCCAACAAGCCTAAAAGGCTTTTTATTCAAAAAGAGTTTGTAAAAGGATAAAATAATTGGTAATTATTAAGCAAGACACTTTGAAAAAAATTAACTAGCTCAAAAGTTAGTATAAAATATCCATTAGCATTATCTACCATTATTTTCATTTCTATTATTACCTACATTTCTATCATTATCAATTTTATCACTATCAATTTTAGTGCGGCCGTGGCGCAGTGGTTAGAGCGCTTGCTTTTTAAGCAGAGGATCCAGGTTCTAAACGAACTTTAGACATTATTCGCGTCACAGAAAGAAGGAGGCGTGAACTTCCTGGTTAAATGCACTTCCGCGGTGCTCTGTGACAAGACCGTTAGGACTTCTTGGGGCACCTAAATAACAAAAAAAAAAAAAATCTACGTTTCTATCATTTTCTGTATTTCTATATCTACGTTTCAATCATTATCAACGTTTCTATCTTTACCTACGCTTCTCTTATTATCTACGTTTCTATCATTATCTACATTTCTATCATTATCTACATTTCAATCATTACTTACGTTTCTATCATTATCTATGTTTTTATCACTATTTACATTTCTATCATTATCTACATTTCTACCATTATTTACGTTTCTATCATTATTTACATTTCTATCATTATTTATGTTTTTATCATTATTTACGTTTTTATCACTATTTACATTTCTATCATTATCTACATTTCGTTCATTATCTAAAAAAAATTTTCTCATTTCAAGTTAAAAATATTTATCAGCATGTAAAAACTTTTTCTGGAGAAAAATAAGAAAGAATTAAAAAAACTTGGGAAAATACTCGGTGTAGTTAACGCGATTTACAAAATATTTGAATACTTTTATTTGGAATTAGTCAGTATATTATGCCCAAACAAGATCTTTAAATGTTATAATTTTTTTGCTGAAGGTTTTTATAGTATTTAAAGAAACTTTTCTTTTTTATATATAATTTTCAAAATCTTTTTACTACCCGTAATAATGTATCTAAAGAACACTATTTTGGAGTCTTTAGCTCATTCGGCATTAACATAAATTTAGTTTAAATCTTTTAAAAAGTTCCTTAATTTACTACTGATCCTAATTCTAATCGGTTCTGACGTATATTAACTCTATATAGTTGTCAAAACACAATATTTCTATCAATTTTCACAAAAAATATTGGAATTCCGACCAAGAAAAAGCTTATAATTACGGAAAATTGCCAATAAACGATCAGACCAGATCATATTGTTAAACTATCATGTTAATTTCACCTAAAAAACGTATTAATATAAAATCTTATTTAAATTTGGACGAGCGATTGTGATTTTAAGATGATTTTTTTTTTAAAAAAAAATTCCACGGTCTGGGTTTTTTCGCTACAAATATTTATATTTTATGATATACCAGACCATTTAACGGAAATATGTCGTAGTCAACAAAATATCATACAGACGCTATAATATTTTAAAAGTGCCTTAACTACACCGAGTATGCTACAAAGGGGAAACAATCTAATCAGTAAAATGATAAAAACACATATATTAAAACAATGATCACTTGAAAAATGTTTCCTAAACAAGAGACTCCTTTAAAAAAACAATAAAATGAATGCCTGCGGGTTTTATTGATCGATAGTTATAGTTAAAAAGTTACTTGCAGTTAAGATCGTTATAGTTAAGATCAAAGAATAAAAAAAACTAAATAAATACATCTTTTTATTCAAACTATTTTTAAAATACTTTTGTTTTACTTTAAAAACTGGGTTTAACTTCATTAGATCTAATGAAGTTTATTTCTCAAGAAAACGTTTTTTTTTTTCATTGGTCTCTTGGATGCTTTTCGCTAAAAATGTCAAAGAATGAACTCGTATTTCTCCATCTGTGCTTACTTGTGTCAAACTAAGTTTAATAACTAAACCGTCTCATTGCCCGAATAACTTCACGATTCACGATGACATGCAGAAACTAAAAACGAGTTGTCTCGAGTAAAATCGAGTTGTCTCGAGTAAAAAACGAGTTGTCTTGAGTAAAAACGAGTTGTCTGCTTTCAATTTAAAAGATGTAATAAAATTGTTTAATCCCTTGAAAACAATCATTGAAAAACATAACTTTAATGGAGTTGATATATTATTCAACAGTGAACTATTGATTCAATTGTTGGATGGGTGTGGCGGAAAAGTGTCGCAAAATTGGTTGTCGAAAATGTGGAAAAGGAATACTGTCGCAAATTGTTGCATTATTAATTGTCAAATAACATAATAAAGAATAATGTCGCAAATGAGTTTAATGAATAGTGTCGAAAACAAAAAAAAGATGCAGTATCGTAAAAGAAAAATCGGAATAGTGTCGAAAAAAAGGAGTAGTGTCGCTAATGAATTTAATGAATAGTGTCGAAAATAGAAAAAGGAAAAAAATAATAACTAAAGAAATAAAGGAACAGCGGCATTATTCCTTTTTTTTTTGCGACATTAGACCTTTTTATTTGACACTATTTTATATTCGACACTATTGTGAAGTTCATTTTTTTACACTATTCCTGTCACCCGTTGGATGTTCTTTTAAAACACAGGTGTGCTATTGTTTGTTTTTGAAAATAAATAATAACTTCCCGTGAGAATAGTTTCACGGTGGAGTCAAATGTATAACAAAAGCACTCTTACAAAACAGAATTGAATATTTAATAGATGTTGCATATTGTAAAAGCAGTTTCATTTTTAAATACTTAAGATAAGATTCAAAAAAATTATTATTGAACATCAACTTTTTCAATCAGTAATAATATTTTTAACAATAAAAATTATTCTGCTGAAACAATGATAAGAACATTTTATTGCGATATTTTTTCAATAACAATAAAATTTCGGAGAACTCTTTATGTCCGCAGCCCTTATGCAGATGTGTAATTTAAATAAAGCCGTCTTTTTTTCATTTAGTGATTATTATCTTCTTTTTTTCATTTAGTGATTATTATCGTTTGAAAAATTGATAAACAAAGGTCAATCAAAGTCTTAATTAAACTTATAATGGTCTTAATCAAACCTATAAAGGTCTCGATCAAACTTATAAAATCTCGATCAAACTTTTAATGGTCTCGATCAAACTTATAAAGGTCTCGATCAAACTTATAAAATCTCAATCAAACTTATAATGGTCTCGATCAAACTTATAAAGTCAAGATTAAATTTATAATGGAGTTGTCAAAGTTACTTTTGTCTGCAAAAGTAACTTTGACAACTCCATTATAAATTTAATGGAGTTGTCAAAGTTACATCATACATCAGACATCTCACGGACGCCAAGAAGATCAATCGTGGAGGAATAACTGTGTCTGATGATTTTGTTTTCAATTATTCAGGAAACATAATACTGTAACATATTTCAAGTATTGAAATATTATGTTTCCTGAAGTGATGCTACGTGCATTTCTTCTTTAAAATTTATGAATTTATTTGTCATATAGCATAGTGCAACAAAAAAAGACATTTTTTGTTGCGCTAAGACTATTGTCTGATAAAAAATTCAATATATATATATATATATATATATATATATATATATATATATATATATATATATATATATATATATATATATACATATATATATATATATATATATATATATATATATATATATATATATATATATATATATATATATATATATATATATATATATATATATACAGGGCCTTTGAGAGGGAGAGGCAAAGGGGGCAAATTGACCCGGGCGCCAAGCTTAAAGGGGCGCCGAACAATACGTTTTTTTCTTTTTTATAGAATAAATAGAAAAAATTTTAATGACTGACAATCTGAAGTCTGATTAGTTTTTGCATTTAAGATTGAAACTTTAGTATTTGGAATAAAATTGCACATGAAAAAAATTATTTAAGTTTTAAATTCGATAGTTATAATTATTAATAAACTAATTTTTACAAAAAAACTAGGAATTAGCTGTTGTAGAATTAGACAGGAGCGGGCGTGTTCCGTAAGCCCATGAATATTTAGCAATGCTAGGTCATGTTCGATTGTAAGGAAGATTATGTGCTGTGGTAATAATATTGGTAACTCATCAAATTTTGCTTTGAAGGAGTTGACAAAGATAAAACAGAAAACTTCAATAGGTAGTACGTTCCATGGGTTCGCTTCAACTTCTTTAACTATACGGTTGTTGAAGAAGTTGAAGCAAACGAGACAGTTGTGGTCGATTTCACAATATAAGCGCTGTTTTTTTTCAAGTAGTATTTGAGTGTTGACGCAAAAAAAGAGAGAATCATAGTATTGCATTTTTTACACAAATAATTGGCCTTGACTCTACTAGAACCCGGCCAGTTATCAAATATTTGAGTTTTTGCATCTTGGCTGCACTCAATATGGGTAATTTACTGCACTCAATATGTTATTCGAAGGACTGTGGATCAGTGGGGGCTTAAACAATTTCCCTCAAGCTGAGCTTAATGAATTTTAAAGTGAATCATTAGAGTCAGAAAAAGGAACTTTATCTAACAGTGGAGAATGCAAGGTTCAACTTAACTTGGTAATAATTAATGTTAACCCTTCTTTGCGGGCAGCTGTTTTGAGTCAAAAAGATCAAGATGCAATTATTTTAAAGAGATCTCCAGCACAAAAGCAGTATTCAAAAGCGGCTAATTGTCCCTTCTTCGTTGAAACTGAGGAGCTAGAGATCAACGGAGGAAGCAGCATCAATGCAGCGCAATGCACTAAAGGTTCTACAATGATTGGAAAGAGGCCTACATTCGTCTTACCAGCTCTACTGGTAAATATTTAGAGCTCCATACGTGAATAAATTCTGAGACAGCTAAACGGCTGACAATTCTTTGTGAAATTTTAAATGTGACTGTTTTCCTGGCTTCTAAGGAATTTAACTTTAGGGAATTTATTTTAGGTGTTATTAATGACTTGACGAAAGCTTTAGATACTATTGTTCACATAATTCTTTTAATAAAAGTTAGAGTGGTACGGAATTACTGGAAATATATTAATTTGCCTAAAAAGTTACTTAAATAATTAAAAACAGATGATATTTTTATGCAGATGATAACATATCATCTAGTTTGTTAAATATTTCATGTGGAATTCCTCAAGGATCCATATTAAGACCTCTCCTATATCTAATATATATTAATGATCTACCAAAAGCTTCTAACCTAATGACATTTATGTTTGCTGATGATTTTAACTTATTTCTTTTTCATTATAACATTTTTACACTTTTTAGCAACATAATTATTGAACTATTTAAAAATTTGCAATTATTTGTTAGTTGTTAATGCAAAAGTTATTATATGTTTAAATTTAGTGAATTATTTAACATGTTTTACTTTTTAAGTTTAAGAACTCTTCTATTGTAATTTTGTATGTTTATTTTTATTTTAATTTATAGTATTATAATACGAACTTTATGTCGTCAGAAGGGGAAAACGGTAATTTATATATTTTTGAAAATTATTGACATTATTGTTCGCATGAGCCAGCTGTTCGGAAGACACAATAATTTGATTGATGCAAGCCGTAAACACCATAATAAAAGGAAAAAATCATTAAAAATAAATCTTCTAATTTCTTCAATAGAGATTTCTCTGTGACAAGAAGCTTTTTTAGGTAGCTCATTATAAATTTTTCTCAATATCAGTTTTAACTTTTAATATAATTATTACAATAATTTGTAACATCCCACTTAGAAAATGTATACAATAATTATAATTAATTTATTGTAATAATTATATAAATAATTAAAATTGATATTGAGAAAACTTTATAATGACAACATCAACTAGAAGGCTTCACAATGAGTGCCCATTATTTCTTTCCGTCGTCTCAAAACAACTTCACCAAAGAATATGGTGTTATTCAAAGTACAGCTGTCGAAGAAATTCAGGATGGTATCTACTTCACAATCATAGTTGATGGTACCCCTAATATATCTCATACTGAGCGGATAACCTTTGTCATTCGATTACTCTTCTATGAAAGAGAAATTACTTGCTGGAAAATTAAAGAACGATGTGTTGAAACTTTTGAGACGAAGAAAGGATTTGATATAGCTAAGCTTATCACTCATGTGATTTTGAGGCTATGTATGGATATTCAAAAATGTCGTGGTCAGGGACACGATAAAGAATCCACTAGGTCAGGTGCTTACAAGGGAGATCAGGGCTTGATAAGGCTAAATTATTCAGAAGCTCTGTACGTTACCTGTAGCGCTCACAGTCTGATTTTGGCTGGTGTGCTCGCAGTTGAAGCAGCCATTGAGATCAAAGTATTCTTAAAAAATGTTGAATCTGGAGCGTATTTTTTAGTCCCGACGGAAGATTCTCAAGAAGGCAACTGGAATTTCACTGCATAGACTTTCTCTGACAAGATGGAGATCTCAGACTAACTTGATCAAACCACTTGCCAAGAGGCCGAGAGAAATGTTTGCAGCTTTTAAACATATCATGAAAAATTTGGATTTGACAAGTGAGCAGCTGAGCCAAACAAGAGATTTAAAAAAATGATTATTATCTTTTTTGTATTGCACGATACGATTCGGTACAAAACTCTTACTACTGTTAACGATGTTTTTCTTAAACGGATTAGGGCTCTTGGTTGCAAGTTTTCTAGGAGGCTGCAGTTGTAGTTGACCGCTAGGATTCGAAATTAAACTCGCTCCTAAAAGAAAGCGTGAGCTAAAACGCTTTTATGATGAGGCATCAAACATAGTTTATTTTCATGAAACCAAACAAAAGAATTTAAAGTTAACATTTCAATGTTGGTTTAGATGATCTTATCCAGCAGATTGATTCAAGATTTGAAACAAGCAAGGTGGTTGACAATATTTTCATTCTTCAGGTTGAATGATAATAATCTTTCCGTTTAAAATAAAGCATGAGAACTCGCACGGTTTCATCCGAAAGATGTAAGCAAAAAGAAGAAGTTCATTGTTTTACCAATTCCCGCAAAACAATTTTCAAGCAAGCAATCTAATGCAGTTTCTTGATCTAATCTTTTAGAAGAAGCTTGAACGCCTTTTTGCATTTTCCATTTGCATCATGCCTCGAATTTTCAACACCATTTTTAAGTCAGTTGCTGAGAGTGAACGATTGTTTTGTAAACTGAAAGTTGTAAAAAAAATCTCCGTTCGACCATGTGTCAGGATCACGTTACTGGTATTTGATTATTTTGTTTAAAGAAGGTTCGACTAAAAAGGTGAGTTACAAGAACGTCATTAAAATTTGGGCGGCCAAAAAAGCTCAAAAAATCTTTTTAAAGCGATTTATATATATATATATATATATATATATATATATATATATATATATATATATATATATATATATATATATATGCCACTATTAGAGTGAAAGTTACTGAAAGAGAAAAGATAAAGTTTATAAAAAAGGCAAGATAACGATTAACAGACAACTTAAAAGATTGTAAATTATATGAATCAGAAAAACAAGATGAAGGAAGCGAACTCCAAAGAACTGGTGTTCGAGGAAAAAACTAAATAGAAATTTTAGAGCACTTAGGAACAGTCACAGCAAAAGGACGAGACTTAATTGAATGACAAGTAACACGTGAAAGAACTTTAGTTTAAATGTAATAAATTAACTTTAAATATTACTAAAACAAAATGGGTTTTTTCATTCTTTCACAAAAAAAAGGTATCTACCAATAAACATACCGCATATATATCTGTAATCTAACCGCGTATTTACCTGCGTTTCTTCATTGATCAAATTGAAATTAAAGGAGATTCTTTTCATCAATATCATTGCAATAAGGAAGTAAACGGACGTGTTTCTGCAACGTGGTTGTTTAAACTTTAAAAAGAAATACGATTTTGATTGTTTGAAATTATAAAAAAATTTATATACATAAATACTTATTTTTAAATAAAAAAACATACTGGCTTTTAACTTGTTAATAAAATGGAAAAAAATAAAAATACAAATAACCAAGAAATTCAATCAACTACAGAAGCTTCAGAAATATCTGTTAAATTAGTTCGAGAAATATTCTCTGTGATATTTAAAAAGCAGCAAAAAGACATTCTCAAACTTATAAGTGGTAATTTAAAAATTACAAATGAAAGAATCGATGGACTATTGAAAACGAAAGAATCGATGGACTGTTGAAAGAATTAACAGAAATTAAAGAAAAAATTGCAAAACTTTACAAAATGAAAATAATTTGAAATGGTAAAAACAAATGACAGAGTTTCAAAAGTTGAGCACACTCTAAAAGATATCGCAGTATTAATTTTTCACAAGTTACCCAAAAAGAAAAAATCAAAAAAATTGAAGAAAAAATTGTTAAAAAAGTAGCGTTTAGTGCAGAAGAAAATAAATTAGCTGAAACAACTGGAAGATCTAGTGAGAAAAAACAATTTGTGGCTTGAAGGAATACCTGAAAGTGAATCTAAAAGTTGGAATCAATCTGAAGAAAAGGTTCTAAATATTTTTAAAGACAAACTAAATATAAGTGGTATAGTTATTGAAAGGGCACATAAGACTGGAAAAACTAGACAAAGTAAACCTCAATTGATCGTAATAACACTACTGAACTATAAAGATAAAATTACCATAATGAAGAGTTCAAAAGAGTTAAAAGGAACACGAATATTTATAAATGAGTACTACTCTTTGGATGCTTTTACCATACGAAAAAATCTCTTTAAAGAAATGAGAGCTTACAGGACTAACGGTAAATATTCAGTCGTTATTTATGATAAATTAGTCGTTGAAGATTTTTAAAAATCACATAAGAGTGCTTAAAGTTTATTTCTTTTTGTGTTATTGTGTTTTAAATAATATTTCTAGTTCTAAGCCAACAATATAAATGTTTTTGACATAACAGGAAGAAAAAACACACCAAACATAATTAATGACGCTGATAAAAGCATTAACTTTTTTGACGAAATTTCAGTAGAAACAGCTGATTACAATGTTCACGATGTTAAACATGTTCTTAATTCCTCATCATCTTATTTCTCATTATTACATCTAAACATCAGAAGCATAAATAAAAACTTTAAAAATTAAAAATTGATGTTAATTAATACAAATAACAAGTTTAGTATTTTCTGTCTGACAGAAACTTGGTGTCACCAAGACACGATTTTTTTTTTTTTTTTTAATTTCGTCATATATAAGCATTTTACAATGTTCTCGTTTCCAAGTTTAATAAAATAAATCAAAATATAAAGAATGACAGGAGCAAGTAGAAGACATAAGTCTTTTCGTCAAGCCTCTACAATTTGCGTGATATATTTTTTACAAAGTATCCATAATATATAAAATATAATAATTTATATTCACTATATAAAGCAAGTTAAAATAACAATAATATAATAAAATTTGCTAAATTAAATAAATAAAGTAAAGAAATTTAAAAGATTTGCTTTAAAAGTTTTTTCAACAAAAAAATAAATAATCATTTTATATAGCAAGTTAAAAAATAGCTATACTATAATAAGACTTCTAAAGTAAAATATAGAAATAAATTATATATAATAATTATTTACATTTTTTTTTTTGTGTCATTATCTCATTATATACAAATACTCATTATATAAAGCAAATAAATATAAACTTTATTGTAATAAGATAAAAATACTTCAAAAGTAAAGTAAAAAGCAAAAAAAAAAAAAAAACAGCAAGAAAAACAAATAAGTAACGTAAATTACTTTTAATTATTACTTCACTGCGTAACAAGTTTCTGCAACTTGGAGAGTAGCTAATATCCCTAATTCACAACAAATCTGAGAAATTGTTGACGGTGTTGGTATACCAATTATAGAATAATTTTAAGAAGTGATATACACGATTGTATTACTTTAGAAACACTGTCAACAGAAACATTACTTTCAATGCCCCTGTAAATAACAGCTCTCATGTTACAGTTAGACTGCTTTTTATAGCATTTTGTTACAATAATTTAAAATTGATGTTAATAATAAAAATAACAAGTTTAGTATTATCTGTCTGACAGAAACTTGGTATCATAAAGACTCGATTACTTCTAACTTTCAATTATCAGGATATAAATCCATCCATCTTCCAAGAGAAAACGGTATTGGAGGGGGCATACCTATTTTTGTCCGAAACTCATTGACTTTTAATCATGTAGATAACCTCAGATTAAATGACATTGATAACTTCAGAGTAAATGACATTGATTGTGATCTTTTTTTATTGAAATAATTAACAAAATAAATAAAAACAGAATTATATACACCACCAAATGGAAATTACAATCATTTTGAAAAACATTTAAATTACGTGCTACCAAAGCTCGTTAAAAAATACGTTTACTTATAGGGTGATTTTAATTTGAATATTAAAACAGATAAAGACGTTGAGCGTTTTATAAATCCACTTTTGCAATACAGCGTTTCCTCATGACTAACTAGCCAACACGAGTAACAAAAAAAACTCCATCTATTATCAATAATATTATTACTAATAATTACACAAGGGCTAAAATGCAAAGTGGTATTAATAAAATACATATCACTAACCATTTTCCAGTTTTTCTGATTACAAATTTTAAAACCCCTGAAAAAAAAATAAACAAAAACTGTATATGTAAGAAAAATAAATAATGAATTACTCCCCAAGTTTCGCGATTTCTTACAAGAAGTAAACTGGGTACTATTCACTGATTGCTATGACGTAAATAATGGCTACAATTTTTTTTATTACCATATTCTCTAAGCAATACGAAAAATTCTTTCTAAAATTAAAAAGAATGAATAGTTATAAAAATTTGCTAAGTCCGTGGATGACAAAAGGACTCATTAAGTCGTAAAAAAAGAAACAAGATTGTACCAAAAGTTTTTATAACAAAAGAACTACAAAAATTGAAATAAAATACAAAAAATATAAAAATTCTTTTGAAAAACAAAAGAAATCCAAAAAAAATTACTAGTATTCTTTGCTTAATAAAACATTTAGAAATAAATACATGAAATGTAATTAAAGAAATAACAGGAGTGGGATGTCTGGAAATTAAAATTTGCCGAATAGATTACAAAGAGATGATATTAGAGGTGATGCTTTTGAAAATAATGAAATTGCAGATGTTTAAATTGCAGATATTTAATAACATTTTCATAAATATAGGGAAAAAACTAGCCAGTGAACTTTCTGAGGGAAAAAAATCATATAAATCTTTCTTGAAAAAATTAGATTCCTTCATGGATGAATCGGAGCATTCAGTTGATGAACTTCGGCAATAAGTATGCTGAAAACAAATAAGAGCACAAGGGTGAAATGTTTTTAAAGCAGCCTCAGATATTACAGAAATACTTCTTTTTATAATTTTTAATCTTTCTCTATAAGACGGGATTTTTCCTGATTAATTAAAATTAGCAAAAATAATTCTGATATACAAAAGCGGCGATGACTCGATACATTCTAACTAAAGACCAATTTTCCAAACTTTCCTGTTTTTCCAAAATACTAGAGCGTATTATGCACAACAGACTGTACTCTTGAAAAAAAACAACATTTTTTATCATAAACAGTTTGGTTTTTCGAAAAACCATTCCACGGAACATGCAGTGATCTTTGCATGCAATTGATCTTGCGAATCAAATTCTGAATGGTTTTGAAAAAAATAGTTACACACTCGAAATTTTTCTAGATCTATCTAAAGCATTTGATACTACCAACCACAAGATTCTTATCTATAAACTACACAAGTATGGAGTAGTTCACTCTAACTTTAAGTGGCTGCAATGTTATTTAGAAAATCGTAAACAAGGAGTACCATATAATTTACTATGCACACGATTTAAATTAATATGTTGATGTGTTCCACAAGGATCAATACTTTGATCTTTGCTGTTTGTAATTTATATAAATGATAGGGAAATGAGGTATAATGGGGTACTTAAGGAAAAGTCATCGAAAAACTGGCAAAATTAACTAAAATAAAAACTTTTTTAAATGACAAAATACAACACAAACTACTTCCTGACAAAAAAAATAGTCAATTGCATAAAATAAAACAAAATTATTTAACATTTAAAAATCTTTGGAAAAAAACCATTTTGCCCCATTCTAGTTGCAAATTGGGGTGTACAATGTAACAATAATATATGTTGTAAACTTTAGGCACAGCTCACAAGTAAAACCTGGCCTTTTATCTTTTTCTTCTAAACCAGCACACAAGTAATGTGTCCAGCGGCGGCAATTACTTTAAGAAAACTAACTCTCAACACTGGTCGAGTAATTTTTTTAACAGTAGAGGCAGGAAGTGTCTTCCTCTGAAATTTTTACCGTTTTTCTCTTTTTAGATGCAGTGTTTTATCCATCTAATTCAGCAATTATTATATATATATATATATATATATATATATATATATATATATATATATATATATATATATATATATATATATATATATATATATATATATATATATATATATATATATATATATATATATATATATATATATATATATATATATATATATATATATATATATATAAACATAATGCAAATAACTGGGGCCAGAAGAAGAAATTACTTCTTCCAATTAATTTAAAGCCAAATTGTTGTTTCTTGCATATTACCATTACCTTCATTCAATTTTTTAAATAAACATGGTATTGGAACCTCTAATATTTTTAAAGATTTTCTCTCTACCATTAAAAAAAAAATATAATCTACCTATGTACTTTAACCGACGCACAAAAATACACTAGAAGTTTAAAAAAGTCTACATTTAGGCAGAGACACGCAAACGAGTTCATTTTATTTGAAGATTTTTAAAAAAGTTTGTGACAACATATGAAAATCATGTATATTTTTTTTTAAGGTTTTATTATTGCCCGCATTTTTAACTGTAGAAAGCTCTTTTTATGTTTTTCATATATTCCCTTAAGAAATTTCACAACTTATTTTTCTATTTTTATATATATCGTTGATTTTGTAACGCTTTTTATACTAATATTATTTTACGTTTGATCGCCATCTATTCAGATCAAAACATGACAAATAAACTAAATAAAAAAAGATGGCTGCTTTTATTTATGTTTCATTGTAGAATTTAAAAATTTAAAATCATCATAGAATTTAAGCACAAAAAAGTTTGCAACAACAAAAATCGCTAAAACAATAAAAATGTTCAGGTACTCAGTTTTTTTGAAACTTAAAAAGTATTTTCTACAAATTTTGGCTTCCAAAGCATAAGCTAGTATCTATTATGTTTACTCGCTAGAGTAAATGTAATATATACTAGCTTAGTATATGCCAGTGAGCAGTCTATACTAGCTTACATACATACTAGCTTAGTATATGCAAGTGAGCAGTCTGCCCGTGAGCAGTTTATTCAGCAGTGCTGGGCTATTACACGAGTAACTGCTCCCTGACATATACTAAGCTAGCTTTATTCTTGCCCGCTTTGCAGTAATCACTGAGGGCAAGAATAAAATCTATTCATTTAGAAAACTGCTTCTCAAACTTAACAAATGGTTTATAGTGTAAAAATATACAAATAAGAATTGTTCATGTTTTATTATTTGACAGCTCTATTACCTGATAATGGCTTAGTTTGGTCATTATAAATTTATAACTTATAAATTTCATTTTATTGGTTATGAGTAAAGAAAATTCTTTGTTATGTCCTTAGCAACCAAATTTGTTTTTTTATTTATCTAACAACTAAATATTAAAGAGTTATTTGACTGTGTAATTAAAAAACTAATTTTGAACCAAAGTTGTAAGCAAGAGAAAGATGGAGTAGAATGTTGCAAGCAAGAGTAAGATTGAATAGAATATTTCATGAAATTTTTAGTTATGTTACCAACAGCAAATCATTTATATCTATTTAACCAGATATGCAATTAAGTTTACGTTTTCAGAGTTGTTTCTGTATAAATACAATAGTTTGCTACCTAGTGAACACAAACGTAAAAAAGACGTCTTTTAAACGTCTTATACACATTAAAAAAAGGCTTCCGAAAAAAAATTACCCGATTAATTAAAATTAAAATTTACCTGACTAAATTGTGTCAAATACCCGACTAACCAACAAAGTTCGTAAAAAAACCCGACTATATCTTGAAACTAACTTTCTTTAGGGAGGGAAAAGGGGAACGGTGGAACCCTTCCCCCCCCCCCCACACACACACACACACACACTGAAAAATCGCCTCTGATTTTAAAATCTAATAAAACTAAAAACATTTTCAAAATAATTATTATTTTTAGTTTTTTTAGCAAGGTTTTGTTTATATAATCTATCAGTGTCGTATATTGTAACTTACAGTTTCATTAAAAATGCTGAGAAAATGTGGTTTCCTTTTTTATTAATTTGTTTAGATTTGGCGTATAGGAAATAATTAATGCTGAATTAGCAAAAAAAGAGACGTCAATTATTTATAAGTTTAGCATTTTTTAAAAAGTCAATAAATATGGCGATATTATGGCAAAAACTTATAACAAATAATAACTTTTTTTTTATCAAAAAAAAGTTATTACTTGTTATAAGTTTTTGTGTCAAAAAAAAAATTGTTTTGCCTACAGAGTTGAAGTTTCCAATTTTAACCTTCGTTTTGAATATGAAATTTTAAATTTATTTAATACTTTTATAGAAGATTTTCGTCGTTTATCAATTCTGCTTAGAATGTTATAATTTCAGAAAACTTGATTTTTATTTTTACATATATGGTTATAATCATATACCTTGTAACTTTGATTACAGTAGATGTTTGACTAAATATTAACGAAATTATAAAATGTGTTTCCTATACGCCACGAAACCGTCATTAATTTTAAAACTTTTAAAAATTTAGCAAACTAAAGTTGCCATCGAAAGCAATTTAACCAGGATATAAAATATTTTTATAAATAAATGATGTTTAATAAATTTGATTTAGTTTTATATGTTCATATATATAAATACATATATATATATATATATATATATATATATATATATATATATATATATATATATATATATATATATATATATATATATATATATATATATATATATATATATATATATATATATATATATATATATATATATAGGTCTAGTTTTAAGTAGGTACGCTTCAAAGAAAATGTTTATCACCAACCACTGGGTTTTGCATTAGTATTTACAGTTTCTGAAATGCTATGTACAAATCGAAGGTTTTTATTTTCTCTCCATTTACATAATACCTTTTTAAAGGACTTCCGCCACCTCTGATTCAAAACAACGTATAAAATGGGATTTAAAGCAGAGTTTATATAATGAAGTATTTTAAAATACTTAAGTAATATTTTGTTTGGCGAAGTGAAAAGCGATACAACGTTTAGCGACATAAATGGTGTCCAACTAATTATAAAACAACTTAGAATTAATGATAACGTCAATGCTGCTTTCAACTCGCGTCTCAAATGTCGTGTTGTGTTCAGAGAATTGCTCTTGAAAATTTTGTTTTTTGTTGAATGTCTAACGAGTTCTTGATTATCTGTTGGTTGATTTTTTCCTTTCTTATTTAAATTTTCATTTATAATTAAATCTGCATTTTTCTTTTTACTTAGATTATCGTTTTGAAATCTGTTCATTGTTTTATCAAGCTTATTTAATTCTTTTGCGTGCTTTTTTGCAACAACTCCCATTATTACATATGATAAAACCATAACTGTAACAGGAAAACCGTAAGTTATAAAAACAACCGAAACAGTAAATTGGTTAGAACTTGTTGCATGAAAGTTCATCCCTATCAGCGTATATGAAAACATTAATAGCCATGTTATTCCTACTGCAACCCAAGCTGTTTTTCTGCTTACCTTTTCCTGGTGATAATATGGCAACGCAATCGCTATAGCTCGGTCAACGGCAACTAGTGCTAAAGAGTATATCGAAAGAACACTCGGTGTCATATCTCCAACGTAATATAACTCATTGTGTAGATGGTTACATATAAAAAAAGAAATAGAGAGGGGTATTGAGAATAATGCTACAAAGAGGTCGCTTGCAGACAAAGATAACATAAACACGTTAGTAACAGTATGTAGAGATTGAAACTTGTAGTAACAAATAAAAACTACAATATTTCCAATAGTTGCTACGATCGATATGGTTAGAAACAAACATAAATCAAGCCAGACTAATGAATTGTTTGGTAATTCACAACCTTGAGTTTGATTGACAGATTGATTAATAGTTGTTGAGTTGTTCATAATGTAAATTAAACTGAGTATTTTTATATGTAAGACTAAAATTCCGAATGCTAAAAAGAAAATTTTGTAATTTATAATGATTGTTAAATCTAGAAACTATATTAAGAATTTAAATAAAATAAAAGCTTAAAATAAAACGTAAAATTTATGTATGATATTAAATTTTTTAGTAAATATAAATTGAAATTTATTATAAAAAAGAATACAATCGAAAAATAACTTCACCCGTTTTTCACCTGATATTGTTTTGTGCAGCTCTAAATTTTAGACATATTTTATGTGGCAATTTAAAGTAAGAATGAAAATAGAGAAGGCCACTTTTTTTGACAAAAATTGAAAACCTGATAACGATTAAGAATATTCTAAAAAAATCCTTTATGTCGCATCACTGAGTAATTTAATAAGGTGAGTTTCATTTCAAATCAATTTCAATTAAAATTTGCCTCAGTAGCTAAATATTAAGTATAAACAAAGCCAATCAGTTATCAAAATCTTGGAAGACAGGTAAAATTATTATTCATTACATTTCTGAAGAATTCGATATCCAATGCTCAGCAAATGGACACAAGAAATTAAAGGTAATCATAATCTAACAAGTACAGTAATTATTCTCAAACTGCTTATAGTCAGTCCTGCTAAGTTAGAATTTTTGTACACACACGCATAAAAACTACACACATTAATTCTTTGTGCGCATGGTTGCAAATTAATGAGAAAAGCTTTACTTTTAATTGGATTACTGTTGATAAAAAATTTTTCAAAGTTATTTTCATTTTTACTTTTTTTAATTTTATTTAGGTGCCCCAAGAAGTCCTTACGGTTTTATTACAAAGCACCATGGATGAGCATTTAATTGGAAGTTTACGCCTCCTTCCTAACCGATGTCGCAAAACTTGCCCAGAGGTGGGTTTGAACCACGGATCCATTGTTTCATGGTGGTGTCTTGCCTTGAGGCAAGTGCGCTACCACTGCGCTACGACTACTAAAGTTATTTTGATGGTTTGTTTCTGAAAAATCTTTTCTAATAATTTCAAAACTGTTTTGATTTATCATATTTAGTTGCTACATAACCGTTCTTTAATAATTTTAAAAATTCTAAGAACAGATATGGCTAATGATTGCCGATAGGTATGAAACTTTAAGTTCCATCACAATGTTGTATATATATATATAAATATATATATATATATATATATATATATATATATATATATATATATATAATATATATATATATATATATATATATATATATATATATATATATATATATATATATATATATATATATATATATATTGACTGAAGATATGGTTGGGTCATTCCACGCCAAATGGTCCAATTTCCGAAATCTTTCCCGCTCGATCATCTCCAATTTTAATAAAATTTTGTCAATATGTTGTTAAACATGTTTCATAAACATTGCCAAATTTTTCGATTAAAATATTTATTAATTCAGGTTTTGTGGTACTTTTTGTAAGGCATACCCAAACTTCAATATCACTCTGTAGCTAAAAACTGCATTTTTGGAGTCTTATATTTTCGTAATAAACGGATATTATATCTTGAAAACGTGGTTTCTTAATAAACCTAAGGTGGAGATTACAAAAAAATTATTTTAAGTTTTATATTATGCCTACATTTTAGTCTATGCTTCACCAAATACCGTCACAAATTCAACATCATAAATTTTTTCTGTTTTTTGTAGGGTCATATCTCCAGAACAAAAGATTTTTTAGTACTTTTATTTTGTTAAAAGGCTCTATATACTATCATAATAATATGGATTAAAAATCAGCTTTTTTATAAACGTCTTTTCTCAGTTATTTTGAAAGCAAAATAGGACAAAAGTGAAATACCCTAAAATAATGTGTGTTTGAAGCCCTAAAAATCAATATAGGCAAATTTTTTTTTGTTTTTTTAATTGCATTATTGGAAAGAGCTTACTTCATACTTCTAGAAACAATAAAAACCATTTTGGAGAGATTTTTCCTATGAACTAAAAAAATTTAGTTTTTATGAGCTAGGTTAGCTAAGTCTATGATATTTTAAAAACGATATTAAGGTCCGTAAATTAACTATAGCCATGTAGAGCTAATTTTAGTAAGTAAGTATATTTTTATTCTACAGACAAATCTCACTAAATTAATTTCAAATATTTAAGTTCATTACAAACATCTCATATTGGAAGACAAAAATTAGAATTGAATTTTAGAATGAGTTATTTTTAACTTATCCTGACATGTCTGTTGATCAAAACGGCGGACTTCTACACAACGCACCCCCTTAAGTTTAAAACACGTTTTATCGAAAATGGTATTTTACTGAACAAGTATAATTAATTAATTTAATTAGTTAAAGTGTAATTACCTCAATTTATCATAAGTGATGAATGAAATTAAATGTAAATGTTTTGACTAATAAATAGGGATTAACACAACGAAACATACATTCATTAATTGACCGTAAGAATTGAGACATTTTTGGTATTAATATTTCATAGAGGGTGCGTCGTGTACAAGTCCGCCATCAAAACTTAAGTATTTGTTGTATTGGAAAATTTGACGGAAGTTTATGTCATTTAAGTACTTATTCACGAAAAAAGGGTTTTATTGACTTTTGCTCAGAACTTTCGAACGAAGAACAGAGTATGATTGTCAGGCGAACTTATAATTTGATTAAAAATATTACTTTAATTTGTTTCCACCTTAACTGACTTTATTTTTCCAGGTCAAAAATTGTGTCCGAATTGCCGCAAAGCTTATTCAACCAGAAATTCTTCAAGTGAAAGAACTGACGACATTGGTGACATAGTTGATATATTTTGTTCAACTTACACTATTAATACTAGCCTTTCTGAGATTGGAATATCGCCTTTAAGAAAACGTGTTAGTAAGAGAGATCATGCTAGTTATGTAAAAGGTAAAATTCGGAAAGTGCAAAGAACAGTTGCAAAAAAAATAGCTGTTCTTAGTGGTTTATCACCAAAAGGATTTTGTATCTGTGCGCATTGGTGCTAAAAAAGTGCACATGCAAAAAAAATTACTGTTAGTTAATTTATAGGAACTTTTTTGGAGTATAAAAAAGAAAATGGGGCTGAAGTTGGATTTTCTAAATTTTGTGAGTTACGTCCAAAATGGTGTATATCTGTTAGATCGTCAGGTACTCATCGTATTTGTGTATGATAGTATGTAGAACCTGTAAACAAAATAACAATACTAAAAAATCTTTTGTTCTGGAGATATGACCCTACAAAAAACAGAAAATATTTATGGTGTTGATTTGTGACGGTATTTGGTGAAGCATAGACTAAAATGTAGGCATAATATGAAACTTAAAATAATTTTTTTGTAATCTCAACCTTCGTTTTACTAAGAAGTAAAACTTCGTTTTACACGTTTTTAAGATATATTATCCGTTCATTACGAAAATATAAGACCCCAAAAAAGCAGTTTTTACAGACTGATATTGAAGTTTGGGTAAGCCTTACAAAAAGTACCACAAAACCCAAAATAATAAACATTTTAATCTAAAAATTTGGCAATGTTTATGAAACATGTTTAACAACATACTGACAAAATTTTATGAAAATTGGAGATAGTAGAGCGGGGACCTCTTGACCACTTGGCGTGGAATGACCTTGTTGGCTAAGCATAGGAACAGCCACAAATAGTCATTAAGACTAATCCAATGTAGCGTTCGTTATTGACCAACATTTTTGCGTACAAAGTACTACTCAAGCGGAGTTTGTGGTGGCAGGATTTGAACCCGTATCGTACAACAGTCCGGGTAACTTTTTGTTTGACACTCTAAACAATGAGCTATCCAGCCACACTTCACGTGTCTAAAATAGTTTCATAAAGTTCATCGGTTTTTTTAAAGAGTCCTACGTGTTTTAGAGAAAGTTCAGCTTGATGTTAAGAATTTTTAATCGAAATTTAGACTATATGATTGAGCTAGTCTCGCCATTACACGATTTTTTTTGTATAAGCAACTCGTTTATAAGCAACTCGATGTGAAAAAATATTAAGCAACTTGAGTTCTGAACAAATGTTAACATAAGCAACTCATAAATTGCAATTTTTTTCTCTGCAATGTAATGACTTCTTTTAGATGAACGATTTCAAAAGAAAGTAATCACAGTAGTGTTGTTGTTGTGTATGTTGTTGACAACGCTGTCAAGATCATGAGTAAAAGAAAGCAGACAAATTTGTTCAACTTTGGTTTTACCAAAAAGATTTGTCATCGTGGTGAGTTGGTAAATGTAGTGCCGAAGGAAAAAGAAGATAATTTGTTTGAATGTATTGTTTGCAAAAAATCACTGAAAAAATCACAAGCCCTTTCGATGCACGAGTTTTGGTGTAAAAATAAGTTTTCACATACGGATATTGCTCAAACTGACAAAGACCCGAAATCAATGAGCTTGGATCAAATCATTGATGGAAAGAACAAGTACGATAATATTGAAAAAACTGTGAAATCGGTTTTAGAGAAGCTTGTTACTGATGTTGAAGCTAACGAATTACCAAAAATTGCTGACAAACGGATGAGCTATACGTTAAAAGGAAAGGTTGATGCGCTAAATGACTTAAACGATGGTATGTTAAGTAGGGATGTAGCAAAAAAGTATAACGTTCATAAGAGTATGATTACGCGATGAAAATCAAAGAAAAAAGAAATCTACAACAAGTACAACGAAAAAAAGAAAAACGCGTTATTCAGGAAATGCCGAAGAGGCGACAAACACAAAGCTTTGTTTAACAAACTTTATGACAAATTCTCCGAAGCAAGAAAAAAGAGGCTAAAAGTTAACTTTGAGTGGTTTATGTCCAAGCAAATCAAATTCATCTACAACAAAGCCCGAATGCTGACAGATTGCCAAAATCAATAGTCACTCATTTCATAAGGAAAAATAAGATCCGCATGCTGTGTGTTTAACGTAAGCGCCAAGCTGACGTAAAGAAGCAAACCCCGATTCTGATGAAATGGCATTCAAGTTTGAGAGAAAAGTTGATTAAGTCTGGAAGTGGTAAACCCACATACGATAAAAAATGGGGGCGTTTCCCACTGAAAAAGAGAACCAATGTAGATCAAATTCCACTCCTGTTTGTAGTCGAGAGCAAACGAACATACGAAATTCCAATGAGTAAGGGAAAGGAATGAACGGACCATAGAGTATGGGTGGCTCAAAGTGGCAGTGGGCTTGATAAGCGACAAGCTACCCTTTAAATATGTTTCAGTCCTAAAGGAATGGTGAAGCCGGCGTTGATTTTCAGAGGTAAGGAGAAAAGGATTAGTCAAGATGAAGTTTTAGCCTATGACACTGATGTAGATGTGTAATGGCAAGCAAATGCATGGGCAGATACAGAGTTTTCCGTGAAATGGGTGAAGAAAACTCTCTCCAATGCTGTCGCTAACCTGGATGAGTATGTTTTGTTCTGCGATAACCTGACAGCCCAAGTCAGTGATGAGTTTTTGAATGAAGTGCGACAACATAAAGATATTTTCTGGTTTGGTGTTCCCAACGGGACACATTTTTGGCAACCTGATGATGCCGGACCAGGAAAAGCATTCAAATCATATATTAAAGCAGAACAAAATATCTGGCTCGAAAATGATGAAAACATCGAACTCTGGCTTGGCAACGATGATCGGAAACTGTCGGCAAAAGATCGCCGCATTTTGATAACTCGTTGGGTCGGTGAAGCTTACCGTAAAACATCCAAAGACGAGAAACCTTTTCGTATGCTTTATAGGAGCTTTGCGAAAACAGGATGTCTTATCACGGCTGATGGTAGCGAGGACGATAAGATAAATCCTGAAGGCATGCCTGCTTATGTTGTTCCACCCCCTGTTGACATTGACAACCTGGTGGAAATCACAGAGACTCCTATTCCAGACGAAGTAAAGGATAACCCTACTGATGTTTTGCCTGACGAATCAGACGGAGAAGACGAGGAACTAGATGGACAAGTAGACAAATCAGACGGACAAGAAAACGAAGAAAGTGGAGATAAAGAAAATAAAGATCCAGTTGAAGAGAGAAACATTTGTGATCTTTTTTTTTATTAGAATTTAAGTGATTTTAGTTGTAAAGGGCACTCTTCTGTTAAAGACTTGATATTAAACCGTATTTTGTCTCTTATTCGTAAAAACACTGAAGTTTAGCAACCATTAAGCAACTCGAGATATAGAAATTGGCTGAAAAATAAGCAACTCTAGTTCTGATCAAAATTCTAAGTTGCTTATACAAAAAAAAATCGTGTACTTTAACTTAATTTGTAGCAAACAATTATTTAAAGAGTTTAGACGTGTGTTTTGGGTCTTTTTCTTGTTAAAAAATACATACAAAAATCAAGTTATTATCAGCTTTAGTAACCATCTTTTCCTGAAGAATATATATCGATAAACAAAACAATCCAGAATGGATTTCCGCTCCAACTCCACTAAAACCAAAAAACAACCCCAAACCATTGGACCATTCCACTTGTGTATTTAAGATACAAACATTTACCTTTATGTCTACGTACCATTGAATTTTTATGGCCTTTAGGACTTTTTAAATTGAACTTTGATTCATCGCTACGCAATACTCTCTGCAATACTCTTTTCCAATCTCTGCAATACTCTTTTGCAATAATTAGTAATCCAGTGTTTACAAATTTAGTTTTAGAAACTGGATTCTTCTGAAAATTGAAAAGTTTTTTTACTTCAGAAGTTGTAACAAAAAGTTATAACTGTTTGCAAACTACATTTTTGGATACTGAAAGTTTCAGATTTTGGAATGGTAACTTTGGCGTTGTCAAACGGATTCTTTTAGACTTGAAAAATAAATTTTCTTTTAGTAAAGCAGTATATTATGCGTTGCCTTCTTCCTTTGTGTATATATATTATATATATATATATATATATATATTATATATATATATATATTATATATATATATATTATATATATATATATATATATATATATATATATATATATATATATATATATATATATATATATATATATATATATATATATATATATATATATATATATATATATATATATATATATATATATATATATATATATATATATATATATATATATATATATTTATATATATATATATATGTATATATATATATAAATATATATATATATATATATATATATATATATATATATATATATATATATATATATATATATATATATATATATATATATATATATATATATATATATATATATATATATATATATATATATTAAAATAAAGGACCCAGTAAATATTTAATGCACACGTAAAAAAAAATTTATTCAAAAAAAATTTTTTTTGAATAAAATGAGCGTCAATGTTTGTTTTTTTTAGATGGTAAACCTAAGAATAATGATATATAAAAGATTACTTTTTTAACATTTAGTTATTATTTTGTATTGTAATAATAAATAACTCAACCTGTTTTGTTGTTAAAATTTCTTACGCTTTTTGATACGTTTGTAAACAAACCATTTGAAACTCAATTTTTAAAAAGCTAAAAAAAATTTTTAGAACTTTTAAAACTTGAAAATTTCTCAAAAACGTTTTTAACATGTTTTTAGTTTTTGAATAATATTAGCTCAACTGCCTGTATATAATTGGTCTTATGTAATGTATTATTCTTATAAATTAATTGTATCATAATCAAGCATTAATTATTTCAGCGATTAATCAACTACATCCTCTTTGTTTTTTTATTCTAAATTTATAATCATTGGCGTCTTCATAACTAAGGTATTTTTTCATTAAGTTTGAATTAATTATTGTTACTACAAATACTGAGTTTGAGCACGGATTGGAATATATGTCAGGGTTAAGTTAAATGTTAAGGTTAAGCGAAATAATTTATCAAACTTCAGGCATAAAAAAACATTTTTTTTTTTGCTATAAAACTGTGTATAAAAATTAAATTGCAAAATTTTAACAATATTTATTTAAATCTTAAATTTATAAACTATAAATAGAAATGCAAGTTAATGCATTAAAAAAAAAAACCGTGGCGAGCGTTGAAATCAGTTTTAATTGGTCAAACTTATATTCAATATTTTTTATAACTTTTTTTTTATTTTTAATTATCAATTTTATCAAAAATGAACGATTATTAAAAAGTGTCTATAATTCAATTACATTTAGAAATGGTAGCAATATTGATAATGTGTACATATAATAAATACTATTACGATACATGCATATATCATAAATATTATCATGATATATACATTGAAAATTAAAACAATATTAAAAATAATAATTTAAAACAGAATATTAGTCAAATGACGGAACAGTAACAAATTGCATAACAAAGGCAGATAATATTTAATGATAATAATAATACAAACCGTCATAAAAACTTCTACAACAACAAATATATATATATATATATATATATATATATATATATATATATATATATATATATATACATATATATATATATATATATATATATATATATATATATATATATATATATATATATATATATATATATATATATATATATATATATATATATATATATATATATATATATATATATATATATATATATATATATACATATTATATATATATATATAAACTTCTACAACAACAAATGTATATATATATATATATATATATATATATATATATATATATATATATATATATATATATATATATATATATGTGTGTGTGTGTGTGTGTGTGTGTGTGTGTGTGTGTGTGTGTGTGTGTGTGTGTGTGTGTGTGTGTGTGTGTGTGTGTGTGTGTGTTTAACATATTATACATATAAAAGTCTTGTTGGTTTATTTTTATATTTGTCCCAAATATTGTATAAAAAAAACTTATTATGGCAATTGTTTTAGAAATTATTAAACTTTTTGTTTAATAATTTTATAAATATTTAGTTTTAGTTCAAAATGTTTGGAAATATGTTCAAACAATTAATAGCCAGGTTCCTCGTGCAGCAGAAATTTTTGCTTCTGATATAATCAAAACAGACTTCGCAGCATTCAACAATGGAAATCAAACGTTATTTTAGCAAAAAAGGTTGCGACTGTAACAAAAGAGTCAATTCTTTATGATGTTACTGTTTTAATCCTGTTTTTGTAATGAAAAATAACCGATTTCAATATTTCAAAGTCTTCTTTGAAACATTCATAGCAATTTTTTCCAAACTTGGTTGGTAAGTTCAACCAGGAATAGCAGTAAAATGAAGTCAATGCGACAATCTAATTTAATCTTTTTATAGCTTTACAATTATGAATTTTGACAAGACAAGTGTTTTTCTCACCTTTAATAGAAGACAGTAAGTCTGAACAAATTGAATGATTGTTGCACGTTTAAAGATGCCAAAGAAATGTATTCATGATATCATACAGCATATCAAGTCAACCGATGACATCAATCTGAAAAACCCTGTGGAAGACTAAGAACTAGAACCTAAAAAATTGACAGCTTGATGTGCTGTTTGTTTGTGATTGACTTACCAATTTCAAGCTCGCATGTTTTACTCCGTTTTAGTGTAAATGTTAGCTCCGTACAGTTCGAGGACGCTTTGCCAGGACTTTAATCTTTGATTGTACCGTACTGCATTAGAGCTTCGTTTTTCTCATTAAAATACTCGTGAAATTTTATTCAGGATAACTTGCCATCCGGCAAAAAATGTCAAAACTTATTTTCAAGAAAATGAAGTTATTGTTCTTGCATCGTTGTCGGGCAATTCACCTAAATGTTGCTGTTAACGCAACAAGTTTTTAAAGTTCGATGAGCTCGTACAAAGTACAATACAAGTTTTATACTTGTCTTCTTTAGTCTTTTATGCTCATGAAAGTATTTTGAATTAAAACGTTTTCTAGCATTAAACGCGCTTATTTTAAAGTACTAAAACAATGTTTTGCTATAAATATTGGGTAGTTAGATTTTTTTGGTCGTATATGTATATAATATGTTTAAAACTGTGTAGATGCAACTTTTTTTGCCGTTTAAACAAAGGTATGCATTAAAGATTTTTATACTAATGTTTTTTTTCATTTGAATCCTTATTTACGAATCGTGAGTCTAAGTTAAAATTTAAGGATTTAGTTGAGACTGAGTAATATGGCCAGTACTCGCTGAAAATAATAATTTTGAGAAGACTTTAACAAAGAATATATGGTTGATAGTAAATTTGTTAAATATTTAAGGCATTTGTGTGTTATAAATTTTTTCTCAAGCTGATAATCACTACGAACACGTGACATTGTTAGACATTGTTCGTGCTTATGAGTGCGGCATGTGCACATAGCCATGAACAATGCCTGCGTGTAACATAACTAGTTATAGAACTATGAATCATTTTTACTTATAAATATTAATACTGCTACAATAAAAAAAAATACTATTACTGTTACTACATTAAAAAAGTTTTAGAAAAAAATTTTTTTGATTTTTAAATATTAATTAAAAAAAAAAAAAATGAGTATGGCTAAAAAGTATGTGTAAATAGCTTTAAGACTAGGATTGCATACATTCCAATATAACATAAATAATGAAAAATCGTATGCTCAAATACAAATATAATGACGGTATAATACTAATTAGAACTATACGACATCTAAAAAATAAGTGAAACAACTAACTTATATATTAAAAAAATTTACTTAAGAGACGTCAAAATATTTTCGAAAACTCCCACCTGAACTTCGCAGTATCGCGTTCAAAATTACGAATACTTATCAAATAGCAAAAGTTTTAAACATGGCGTCATAGTGAACTTGTAAGTGTTGCTTTAGATTTTCAAATACTAAATAAAAAGTGCAAGTGTACAGCAGTGTTATTTAATAGTAATTCGCAAAAAAGTTGGAGCCGATCGTCAAAAATTTTTATCAAATAATAAATGAATATATAAATTAATTATCTTACATTATTTAATTATTAAAATCATAAAATATAAAAAAAAAACTATTTAAAAAAATTTTGCAATATTTTATCTATAGCAAAAAGTCAAATGAACTGATCAAACAATAAAATGAAGCATATTTAATATTAATTTTTTATTTTTCTTATTGAAATATATAAATAAGAAAATTCAACGTGGAATAAATTAGTTATCAAGATAACACAAATCAAATGTCTAGCTTATAACAAAGCATTAACAAGAATTTAGTGGTTAGCTTGTCTGCAAAATACCAACATTATTAAAAACATCGCATTTTAAAGTAATTTTTCGTTAGCTCGGAATACAAGTGTCCTATCGATAATTTATTAAAATTATATATAAAAAATGGAATTATCTAATTTATGTAAATTTAACATTATGTTTATGAAAAAAAAATATTTTTGTATAACGTTATATTGCAAAGTTATACAAAAATAATTTTTTATATTTACATATCAATGAGTTTACATAAATTAGACAATTACATATTTATATACAATTTTATCAAATTTTTGATACGACACTTGTAATCCGAGCTGACGTTTTGTTTTAAAGACTGTAATTTAGAGTAAAATTGTTTTTTATTATTGCACTACAGTGTAATAAAAAATAGTAAAAGTAAAAACAGTGAAAGTAAATATAAATATGTAAATATAACAAATAGCAACAAATTAATCTAAAACTCCCCTAGCCAAACAAACGAAAATGATTCTGAGGTTTATGCAGGGTTAAAGTTTTATAATTTTTATAAAATTATAATTCTATATAAACCTCATCAATGACATGTTTACATTGCTATTATTTTATCTTTCATTATTAAATTTAAAACCAAACTAAAACAAACTTTAAAATTTATGTTTCTATTTTATAAAATGTTTTCTCTTTATCACTATGCTTTACCAAATAACGGACAATTACTTATTTGCATTATTTTAACAAAATGTATTTTTGTAATCAAAATTTTTCAAAGTAAATAACAAATTTAAGTTTTGTCTAAATTTTGAAAAAAACATATTGGGTCTGAAGACACTTTTTTACATAAAGAAACTTCAACACCTACAACTAAATCTTATTGGAGCATATTTGAAGGCTGAGATTTCCACTATAGAGTAAATTTTGTGTTGGATTTGTCGATAATCTGCATAGCTTGGGAAGATTTTATTTATAATATATAAAGCAGAGTTTTTTTAACAACTTGTTTTAGCAACTTAGTATTAGTATTTTCAATATGTTTATTTTGAAAATTGTCTTAACAATATCATTGGAAACTTTGGTATGTATATAAATGGTTTTCCTATTCCAAGCTATTCCTTTTTTTCATGCGTATAAAATGATTCTCCCATAAGATTTCAGTTTTTTAAGTGTTTACTCAAGAAAGCCTTGTGGCTTGAGTACATAATTTGTGTACATAAACAGTAAGTTGACTCTTATCAACAGGTTACCTACTAGACTTTATGAAATTTGATTGAATCCACCCCCTCTCTTCTTGTCTAATAAATAAAATGTTAATGGAATTTTTTCAAAAATCATTTGCAGCCATCAAGAATTTTTAAGTTATTTTTCAGAAATATTTGACGGCTGATATTTTTGAAGAAATATTTGATGAAGCTTTTAAAATTATCTTTTTTAAATTTAATACAATTCAATAAACTAATATAGTGCTGCATAAAAAAATAACAGCAAAATAGTATTTTCTTTTGCTAAGTAATATTATTATGGTTTTCTCAGTAATAATGTTATGGTTTTCTCAGTAATATTGTTATGGTTTTCTCGGTAATATTATTATATTTTTCTCAGTAATAATACTATGATTTTCTCAGTAGAGTTCAATAAAAAGCTCTCAGCATTCGCAGCTTCATCAATCGACATTCAATAATTATATCTACAAAAAACTGTTTTTTTTTAATGGTAAAATTTTTTTAAGGTTCATAGAGTTTATTATAACGAGTTTTGCAAAAAGGTGTTTAGACGAAAAACATTAAAGCAAACTTTTTGCTATGTACAATTTTATAAGAAATCTTTTTGTTATTAATTTTATACAACAGTTAGTCATAAGCTACATCCACGTCACACACGCTATTAGCAAAATGTAAATAATCTATAAAGCTGCTCATCTCCCCAATTAGTTTCTATGTAGAAGTCGCTGCCGCCAAAACAGCATAGTTTTCAGGAATTTCAACATCCTTTTGACTTTTTGTCTTTTTGAAAGTTTTGTTTAACCTTAAATATTTTCTTTGCTAAACAGTTTTATTGCACAATCAGCATTACAAAATTTTTCTAACGGTCTTGAAATCGGGAAATTCTCTCATATCAATTGTCAGAGTCAATTCAACTATTATGGATTGCTAACAAATCCTAATAAATTTATCTATCTAGTAACCAAGACTAACAAAACAAAGTTTTTCTTAACTTTTTTTTAAATAAAACAAATTTTTTTAAAATAATAATAATGATCCTGTCGTAAAAATCTTACGTCATAAGTTAAACTACTTTAATATTTCGGAAGTATCTCACGTAAGTGACGTACGTAAGTGCGTCAAAAGTTGGTTTTCAACAATATATTTTTAACATATGTGTTTATTATTTATTTATTTATAATTTATTTATAGTTAACACATATGGTTGCTACAAAGGTAACAAATAATGTTGTTACAAAAACATAAAGTTGTTAAAAAGGTAAGGTTTATATTCGGTTAGTTTAAGTCAATTGACACTTATCCTTTAAAATTATATATCATTTTAAATATAAATCGTAAAGTAAACAATAAATACATAAATAAACAAGCAGCCAAATAAATTGAATAAAACTAAGAAAAATATAAAACTTTCATTTTATTCTAGTTTACTAATGTATCCGATATCTTTCATAAAAACCTTACATAGTTTGCATGAGCATTGCTTTGGAAAAGGGACTGGCACTAAGAAACCCTGAGGGGAGAGATATAGATGCAAGACCGCCTTACTTATCAAAATTTCCCTGTATTGGTCGAGGCGAACTTCCTGGTTAAATGCACTTCTGCGGGGCTCTGTGACAAGATCGTTAGGTCTTCTTGTGGCACCTAAATAACAAACAAAAACAAAAAAAAAATTTCAGGCCCTAAGCACGATTGAGATTCCAACTCTTACTTCGTCGTACAAATATTAGTGAAGTTTGGTTTTTCGTATCTCAGGTTTGATTTAAGAAACTTAATAGTTTTCATAGATATTGGTGCCAGTGACGGATCCAGGATTTTTTGGTGTTTGAGATAATTTCTAGACATAAAGCAAACTCAAAATATTTGTATGTTTATCCTTATGTCAAATAATGAGACTTTGCGATGATTTGAAGCTGGGAACAAAAAAGCCCCCATCCCCCAAGCGTGAGGGCATCAAGTTGATATAATATTTTTTGTACTTATCTCAACTAGACTTATATTGTTTAATAAATTTTAAGTTTCATAGTATTATCTCTTAGCGTTCAATAATTATGACCATATAAAGTTTATACCCCCCTCAATTTGAGGGGGTTACAAACAACAACAAAATCGTCATCTGATTGGTGCAATATGTAATTTGAGTTTAAAAATCTCAGTAACTAAATAATGTTTTTATAGTGTATATTTAAGGTTTTATGGTGTATATTTAAGTTTTTATGGTGTATTTTTAAGTTTTTATGGTGTATATTTAAGTTTTTATGGTGTGTATTTAAGGTGGTTTACCACGAAATTAAACTGATATTTTTGAAATTTTTCAAATTTTAAGTTCAAATTGTTTTAGAACAAATTTTTACCACTTAATTCATTTCTAAAATCTGTTTTAAAAAATATTAGATATAAAAGGTTTTATTTAAGATTTAAGTAAGATGGTCAAACATATTCTCATAGCAACCGCCCATAGCAACACACTTTTCTCTCTTGTTTTGGATTTATTTTTGTATACTTGGCATATTTTTTAAAAACTTGAATTTCAGTATGATGGACAAGTTTGTTCAATACCGTAGATTGCAATAAAATACATTGATTTTAAATGTTATGTAAGCAATGAATAAGTGATAGAACTACAGAATGTGTGAATGTATCTTTATTAATGAAGATGTTAATGGATCTTAATTGTTTATTATTTAATTTTTTCTAATATTAAAAAGTAATGGCAAATAAAAAGAATCATATGAGAAAAGTTAGGAGAAGATTCTCTGGTAACAAGTTCCAAAAAGCAAGTGATAAAATAGTAGATTCAACTTTACTAAAAAAATCATGTAGTGCTAGGAAGCTTAGCAAATTTAAATTGAATGTGAAACAGTGCGCAGATGATTTTAATATGATTATATATTTCCCTATTCTCAAAAAAAATTTGATGCAAGTTGGTAGCTGCCCAGATTGTCAAAATGGAGTAACCATAAATAATGATAGATCAAAGAGAATGGGTTTTTCACACAGTTTAAAAATCAAATGTACATCTTGTTCATTTGAATGGTGTACTTTTACAAGTAATACAATGGATAAAAACACACAGACTAAAGGCAGGAGTCCTTTTGATATTAACTTAAGAATGGTTGTTGCTTTTCTTGAGATTGGTCAAGGACATGAACCAATGAGTCATTTTGCTTATATAGCAAATATTAGTTGCATGAATGTAAATGCTTTTCAACGTAATCATAAAGTGATTCAAGCTCCCTAAGATTCTGCTGCTAAAGATTGTATGAAGTTTGCTGCAAATGAAATTAAAGCAAATGCTGTTGAGATATCCCCTACTGGTGTTCCATTAATACAAGTTTCTCTTGATGGTACTTGGCAAAAATGAGGACATTCTTCTCTTAACGGTGTAGTTACTGCTATAAGCGGAGGTCGATGTGTTGATGCAGATGTATTAAGCAGGTATTGCAGAGGGTGTCAAATTTGGTTCAACAGGAAACAACATCCCAGTTATGAAAACTGGAAAACAAATCACAATTGTTCTTTAAATTACACAAATTTATCAGGGGCTATGGAAAAAGTTGGTGCACTAAATATCTTTCAACGCTCATTGGAATTGTACAGGCTTAAATATAAATACTATCTTGGAGTTGGGGACTCCTCTTTTTTTAATTATGTAGTAGAAAGTGATTCTTATGCTGAATATAATATCAAGCCACAAAGTTTAGAGTGCGTTGGGCACATTCAGAAAAGAATTGGAACCCGTCTCCGTAATCGACATAAAGAGAAACATGGGAGCTGAAGTTAACTGGAAAAAACAATCTGACAGAAAGGCTATTCGCCAAACTGCTAATAATAGCAAATTGGACGATACACAAAAAGTATAGCAGATGAAAAAAAACATCAGAGCAGTACTTTTTCACTGTACCAATTTCGACAGTCAATCGCGTCGACATGTTTTATGTCCTGTAAAACCTGAAAGTTGGTGTTAGTGGAAAAAATCAGAAGATGACCAGGGAAATGACAACTATAAATCAAAAGTTAATCTACCTATATGGATCCATGATATTATATTAAGTGATTTCAACAATTTAAGCGATGACCGATTATTGAAAAAATGTGTTCATGGAGAAATACAAAATTGCAATAAAGGGATCAATAATATAATTTGGTCTAAGTGTCCGAAAAATGTATTAGTAAAGAAAGGTACCCTAGAAATTGGAGTTAATTTAGCTATATTGAGTTTTAATGAAGGAACATCTGGTCTTAAATGTGTTTTTGAATATCTTAATATAGTACACAGTGGTAAAACTGTAGTCGGTTCATTGAAAAAGGACAATCTTTGTGTTAATAATATGGAGAGGAAAGAAAAAACTATCAATAAAAAAAGAAGAATTCAATTAAAGGGTTTTTCTAACGGTTAGTTTGATAAAGAACAAGAACTTGAAGCTAAAAAATCGTATGCTTCTGGAAGTTTTTAGATTTGTCATTTTTCAAGATTTAAGTTTACGGGGAGCAAGATATTTCAAGATTGGTTTAAGATATGGTGCTGAAATTTTCAGCATTTGCATTAATCACTTAGATCTAGAGAATGAACTAAAATCAAGGCATATGGTGCTGTATTTACTAGTTATCAAAAAAAAAAATTAAGGTTATAATTTTTTTGAAAAAAAAGCATCAAATTTTATCCAAAAAAGGCCTAAAACTGTACACACAGGTGAAACAAGAAAACTGAACGATAAAATACCTTTTTCTCATAAAACTTTGTACAAGTTTTCTTGATAACATTATCTAGGGAATAAACTAAAATGAAGCTATTTGCATGAGTAAAAATGTCAATATTTCAATTTGTACTTTTTTACACTATTAGTACTTTTCGGGGGGTATGTATGAAAATACTATGAACAACGAACAATAACACTTGTTAATAATCGCTTAAATCGTTGAAATAATAACAATAATCGGTCATCGCTTAAATCGTTGAAATCACTTAATATAATATCATGGATCCATATAGGTAGATTAACTTTTGATTTATAGTTGTCATTTCCCTGGTCATCTTCTGATTTTATTGTGTTATTGTTTTACAGTGTTATTGTTCGTTGTTCATAGTATTTTCATACATACCCCCCCCCCCCCCCCCGAAAAGTACTAATAGTGTAAAAAAGTACAAATTGAAATACTGACATTTTTACTCATGCAAATAGCTTCATTTTAGTTCATTCCCTAGATAATGTTATCAAGAAAACTTGTACAAAGTTTCATGAGAAAAAGGTATTTTATCGTTCAGTTTTCTTGTTTCACCTGTGTGTACAGTTTTAGGCCTTTTTTGGATAAAGTTTGATGTTTTTTTTTTTAAAAATTATAACCTTAATTTTTTTTTTTTTGATAACTAGTAACTCAAACTCGTTATTAGAACTATTTTATTAAATATTTAAAAAAAAAAATCAATTTGACAAAAAAAATTTATTTCGTGGTAAACCACCTTAAGGTACCGCTGTTTAGTTAGAGAACATCAAATGGGGATTCATAGTCTCTGTAGATAATTCTCAAAGCTCTCTCATGGAAAATACTACTTATATAAAGAACTTCAAACTTCTCATACTGCCTACTTATATGAATGTTTCACATACTGTGAAACATTCATATAAGTAGGCAGTATGAGAAGTTTGAAGTTAAAAATGCTGAAAGTGTTACTTTCCGTTGATCGCGTAAGACATATACAATGCGATTCTTGAAAGTATATTTACTATTCTGCTGACATATTTGCCTAAAGAGTTCACATGCTCTTTAAATGAAAATTTGTTGTTGAAATGATAAGGTGATATTTTTCAGGGTTTGCTTTCATTTTATTGTTTTCAAACCATATAAATGATTGATTTGCGGCTTTTTGGAGGGTGATAGTTATCAAAGTAACGTCTTTTCTTTTTTAGTATGGATTGTTGTCATCTGAATATCCAGCAACTACAACGTCGGGAAGGAAAAGAAATAAATCACATATTAAAATGTTAAATTTATGAGCAGCCGTAGCGAAGTGGTTAGCGCGCTTTCCTTAGAAGCTAGAGAACTGTAGTTCAATACCACCTCTGGGCAAGTTTGAAAGTTTGGTAAGGAAGGAGACGTGAACTATCTTTCCGCTGTGCTCTGTAGTAAGACCGTAAGGACTTCTTGGAGTACCTAAAATAGATTTTAAACAAATTACAGTGATCCGAGAATCAAACCTTGCGGAACTCCATATAACCTATTAGTTAAACAATAAAATTTATCATTTATTTGTACTCTTTGTATTCATTAGGTAGGAAAACATAAATATTAAACCGTTTGGGCTAAAACCATAAGTATCTAGTTTGGTGATTAATAACGCATTGGATTAAATCAATCAAAGGCTTTAGGGAAATTATTTTTATTTATTTATTTTCTTTGCCGTTTAATAAAATTTACAATAAAAAAGATCGTACACGTAAAATAAATGGCCGGAGCAAGAAGGAGACGTATATTGTCTTATCGCCGAGCCCCGTTTAAATTTTTGCTTTCAGTTTATGTTACAAGTTAAAATTAAAATTTAAAAATTTACAGGTTGAAGATTATATAGTAAAACACAATGTATTACAATTAGTAAATCGTATAATAATCACCATTAACAGTTCTGTTAACACCAAATATAATTCTACTTGCATTTTTTTGTTTGCTATAGATTTTTTTAAGCTTCCCATAATTAGTACTTCCCCATGCAATATTGCAATAGGAAAGATAACTATGAATAAATGAAAATATATAATTTTTAAAGACTCAATATAAAGAAATGGTTCAACTTTATACAACATTGAGATATTTTTGGAGATTTTGTTTTCAATATATTTAGTATGATATTTCCATGATATATTTTAATCTATAATCACTCCTAGAAAGTTAACCGTTGACTCTCTTTTAATAGATGTTTAATTCATAAAGAGATTGGGTAATTTTAAAGAAAGGTTATCTCCCCTTGATTGATTAGTAAAGCGTTAAAGCATCAGTTGTGTTCTAAGGCTTTTCTTAATTTTTTAGTCATTGCAATCTAACATTAATCTTAAGGAAAACCGTATTAATGTCTGGATGAAATGGTTACCTTTTTTGAAACCATTTTACCCAGACACCAATATATATATTCACAAACAAATTTTTTTTTTTGACACAAATATTCTTCATAACACTTGGATGTGTTTTGTATTTAAATATTAAATTTTATATGGCGTCACAGATAAATTTTTTGATAATTTCAGGAATGGGTTCGAAACAGTGGGGGATTCTTAGGGCCCGGGGCTGTTTTTGTTTTTGGAAGCCTTTTTATGGGCCAGAGCGTAAAAATGACTAAAAAAAAAAATGTCCTCTAAAATTTTTGGGAACCCCTAAATTTGCGGGGCCCCGGGCTAATGCATCACCCCCCTCCTTGATCAGGCACTGGTTCAAAACACAACTGCAGTATGGTGTCTTTATAGTAAGACTAAAAATATATCGGTTACTAAAAATATCGGTTACTTTTGTCTGATATTAAATAATTTTTTTTTAATTATTTTCGATTAAAAACAAGTAAAATATGATTTTAAAATAAGTACTACAAATATTTCTGAGTTTAATTTAATAAATTTATTATAATCATGAGGCAAAAATAACAATTACATACTCATAAACTATGCGATCGTTAAAATACAATAAAAAAACACAATAAATTTTCTTTTTTTAATGGCTACTTTATATAGACCGTTAAGAAATAAAAAGTCGTTTGAAAATTCGAAATATTCAAAATGGTAAAAAAAAAGTAAAAAACAAACAAGTTAACGTCACAGAAAACTATAATCTGACTTTACTAAAATTTTTATATATATATATATATATATATATATATATATATATATATATATATATATATATATATATATATATATATATATATATATATATATATATATATATATATTTGCCGTTTAAACATTGCTACAATAATTAATCGTATAAATTGAATTTATATGGCAGGAGCAAAAAGAAGACAACAGTAGTCTTATCAATAAGCCCCGTAGTTAAAACCGTATTTTACAGTTCATTATATAATGTTTTAATACATATACATACATGTTTTACACATATACACACACACACACACATATACATATACACACACATATATACACACATGCATACATATATACATACCTGTATACATACACACACATACATACATATATATATACAAACACATATACACACATACATATATTTATACTTTTTTAAATAAAAACCTTTAAATTGTAATTTAAATAGACAATAACAAAAAGAAAGAAACAAATAGCAAAATACAAATTCAAAAACCAAGTTTTAAAATTAAAAATAAAAAAAATAAAAAAAGAGAGAGAAAAGCAAAATATTAAAACCTCAAGACAACCAAAAGAAAATGTCGTATTGAGTAAATAGTGAGTAAATTTTTAATTTTTTTTTTATTTAGTTTTAAAACATTTAAACTTAAAACTATTTATAGTTAAATATAGTTAACAACTATAGATTGAAGAACTGAAAAAGCAAACCAGTCAGTTAATAATAAATATAACAAATAATATTATTTTGATATTTAGAAATAACTTATTTCATTGTCAATATTAAGAAGTTTCTGTTTAAGTTTTATTTTAAATTGGTTAAGGAAAATAATATTTTTATATCGTTATTAATTTTTGTATTCTATAATTTGGGCCCTCTATTTGCAATTGAGAATTTTGTGGCCATATAATATGTTTTGGGTTGTTTGTAGTTCAGATTTGAAAATCTGGTTGAGTAAAAATGATTTTTTATCAATTTTGTACATAAAAATAAGTATCTGGTTAATGTTTAGTGGAAAAATATTGAGTATCTTTAGTTTACTAAATAGATCTTTTGATGGTGTTAAACGGTTTACATTTAAAAGAATTCGTATAGCAAGTTTTTGTTTGCTGAGAAGTTTTTTTAACTTGGTTGTGTTGGTGCTGCACCAAGCTATGTTTCCTAATTAAGGTAGCAGTGAATAAAAGAAAAGTATATATTTTTTAAACAGTCTTGATTTAATACTTGTTTAGCTTTATATAATACGCCAATATTTTTTGATATTTTATTTTCTATTGTATTTATATGTTGACGCCATGAAAGGTTTTCGTCGAGAATTACACCTATGAAGGAGCACGAGTGTTCTATTTTTATGTAAGAGTTATCAATACATAAATTGGGAAGTTTTATAGGAATAATATTTTTTTCGTGTAGTCTATGAAAGAAAATATACTTGGTTTTACTTATATATAGGAATAATTTATTTGACCTGAACCATTCAGTTAAATTTGCGAGTTCCTTATTGACTGTTTTAAATAAGAGGTCGATGTTACTATTTGAGTAAAATAAGTTAGTGTCATCCGCGAATAAAATTAAACTTAGAATGTTAGAAAACTTATACAAGTCGTTTATATAAACAATAAAGAGGAGTGGTCCGAGTATCGATCCTTGGGGAACACCGCAAGTGATTCCCAAAATGCAAGTGATATATTGTTTCCTATTACTTAAGTAATTTTTGAACTAAGCAATGTTTGCGTTTTTGATGCCATAATGATATAGTTTGGCTAGAAGAATACTATGATCTACCGTGTCAAACGCTTTGCTGAAATCTATGAAGACACCTACTGTATACTTTTTTTCATCGAAAGCTTTAAGTATGTCGTTAATAAGGTGAATAATAGCATAGTCAGTGGATTTTAAAATTGATAACGTTGTAAAACATTTTTTTAAAACTCTCTTTCAATACAACATTCTTCCCTTGACTAAAAAAAGCTTGATTAACTCTTCAAATCCAATCTACCATCACTAACATTTTTTACTTAAAATTTTAGGTGCAACCAAAGCCTTTTGCAAGAGTGAAAAGTACGAACCTCGGGTACTAAAAACACGTTTTTCTAATATGAAACTTATTTATAAGAGACTTACTTGTCGTGAGTTTATAAATGTCAAAAAAACTGTGAAAACTCAAAAGGTAACTCAATAGATTATCTCAATGAAGATGTGTTCAGTTAAGAAAAACGCAGATGAAGAAAAATTTTAAAATGTATTGTAAAAGTGGTATTGTTTTTAACTGAACGAAATTTAGCTTTTAGAGACAGCAATAAAAAACTCTTTGAACCAAATGATGGTAATTTTTAAGGAATAATTTAATCACTTGCTGGTTTTGTTTCAGAACTCAAAATGCATTTAAAATTAATCACTGATACAGAAAAAAGAGTTACATTATATTTTTCTGTGAAAAGTCAAATCAAAATTATCTTACAGCTAGCTTTTAGAGTTTTACATACAATAGTAAGTGATATTAAATCATCAAAATACTTTTCCGTAATGAGAGATTCTACACCAGATTTTTCCAAAAAATACCAGTTGTCCATCATTATTCGGTTTGTTATAATAGCGGACCAAAACCAATTGTTCAAGACAGTTTCTTAACCTTATAAATATAATGTCATTAACCGGAAAAAATTTAGCAAACGTTCGTATTAGCAATTAGAAATATTAGGAATCAAGATTGCTGATTGCCGAGGTCAGTCATATTACAACGCAAGCAATATGAAAGGAGAATATAAGGGAGTGAAAAGTCGAATTTCAGAAGTCAACAACAAAGCATGGTATACGCCGTGTGGTGGACATAACATCAATTTAGTTATAAATGATAGTGTTAAAAACACTATTAAAAGTCAGGGTTATTTAACTACATTAAGTAATTTATATAAGATTTTTGCTAAAATATTAAAAAATTAATCTAAAGGCGCCAAGCAAAACTCGGGAAAAAAAATGGGAATATTGCTTTAAAAGTATAAAAGCCGTGAAATACCAGATAAAAGAAATTAGTCTTGCGCTAGATAAACTTAAAAAAAGCTTCAAATTTTTAGCCAATTGCTTCAGCGAAAAAATATGGCAATTAATATTGCATTACAACATACAAAGGCTATGCTGTTATCTCTTGATGATTTCATAAACAATTTTGAACAGATTATAAAAGGAGTACAAGAAGCATTGGTAGATAGAGATGTTACAGCACAGCTCCTTGAACGGTCTTCTTGTGATACTCAAATATTAAGTAGAAACAAAGATTGTCTTGATAAATCACCAGAACCTAGTTTAGTCAAAACGGAAAGTACGTAACCTCAAAATTAGGGTCAGCAATTCTCCAAATATTCTCCGAATTCTCGTATTCTCCAGAGATTGGGGGACTATTGTTATTATGCAGACCATAAAAATAAAGCGAATGAGAAATATTACGATATTGATATACCGAAGGAAGAAATTGAACCAATAGACGATGATCGATCCTATTAATTGCTGTGATAATATTAATACACGTGATCTCGTTTCTGAAATTGATGAGTATTACCATCTAACTCAAACGGTTGAAGATAAGTTTAAAGAATCTTATTTTAATAAATCAATCGATAAAGTAAAAGATTCAGTACAAAAACAATTTAAATCGTATAATTTTTTAATTCAAATTTTCGGTTTTCTTTTCAATAATAAAAAGCTAAAAACTATGAATACAAACGAATTCAATATTAATTGTTCAAATCTGGTCAAACACTGAAAAAAAGATGTTGAAGAGGAGGAATTCAAAAAAAGAACTTTCTATTTTAAGATTGATTTTGGAAGATAATGATACAATTATAGAGAATTTCAAATTCATATTAGAAAAGAGTTTGGAGGAATTATATGCTAATGTAAGTACCGCGTATATCGAATAATTTTAACAATACTCACAATCGTTGCTTATTGTGAACAATCATTTTCAAAACTTATTCAAACTTATTCAAAATTACTTGCAAATTGTCTGCTTTCTACAATGCCACAGGAAAGACTTACAGGATTTACAATACTGTCGATAGAAAATGCAACCTCAAAAGGGCTGGGAAAATTGATTGATAATTTCTTGGTATATCTTTTTTTTTAGAAATAAAACCCAATAACAATGAATTCAATAAAGTTGAAAAAAAAAATTTTTAAGGGCCTAAAAAAGTTGCAGCACGGCTCTGGGGGCAACACGCGATCGCACTTAGCGTCACAAAGCGGAAATTTTTTACTAACATTTCTGAAAGATTTTTCCAATTTTTTTAAAGATAAATTTAATAAATTTCAAATTTCAAATTTTTTATTTATTTCTTAGATTTTCTATTTTAGGTGCGGGATTTTAGGGTTTAAAAAACACAGAATTTTGTTAGAACTTTACATTGCATATGATACTAAACAACTTATTGCGTTATTTTTTCCATATTATTGAATTAATGTCTTTAATGAATTAAAAACTCAAAACAAGAGTAAAAACAAACCTTTATATTGAACTAACATTTTAACAACAATTACAATAACTGTTGTTGTGTATTGTATTTTTATTTATTAAAGTCAAAAGGCGCTTTACATTCTTCTTCCACGCATTTACATATATTTGGGTATTGTTTAAATATATGAACTACTTTTTTACTTAAGGTGGTAGGGATGCAAATAAATGATCAAAAAAAAAAATTTTGAGAATTTTTTTTTAATGTGGAATTTCACCCTTTAATATGTCTATTTTCATGCAACTAACATTGGAAACAATAAAAAATATTTCTTGGCCCGTATTTACATCTTAAACGCTCTTGGGTAGCATCTGGGCTCTAATAGCAACGTTCCTAGTTACCATGAACAGAAGTGTATTCTTTATTTTCCTTTTATAATATATGCCTTATTTTACTCTTAACATATACTAAGGTGTATATGCTATATGTTTTTAGCAATCTAAATATTATATTTGGAAGTCACAATCAATCTAAATATTATATTTGGAAGTCACAATCAATCTAAATATTATATTTGGAAGTCACAATCATAACTTAGATAAATAAGCTGATAAGTTGTAACAGTATTGTAAAAAATTTTATACTTTGTATTATTTACAAAAATTTACCAAAAACTATATTTATTGGCAGGGAAACCATAGAAATGGGTGTACATTCAGCTATTATTTATTTTAATGATAGGCGGAAAGGAATACTGAAGGTTTTAGAACACTTTGGCTTTAAAGAAAATTTTCAAAGGCTGAGAAAACAAAGTTTCTACAGCCTTTGAAAATTTTCCTTTTATTGCAATAATTCACGTTTATTTCCAATAATTCACGCATCAAGCAAATGGATAAAAAGTTCACAAATGCAGAAAAAAAAGCGTAGAAAAAGATTGCGCGCCAGAAAAAAACGATTTTTCAATAAAAATGGGTGAAAAAGAATCAGCAGGTTCATATCAAACTGGTTCTTACTGAGGAGATAAACATTTTATTTTCGTTTTGCATTTTTTTCTATTTTTAATTTTTTGCATACTAGCTATACAACATATGTAACTTACAATATATGTAACTCAAAACATGATTACTCGAAATAGAACTGAACATTTAACTTGAATTTGTGTTTGATATAATCTAATACTCCGAATGACCCATGGATTTTGCACAAAACTTCTAATATCTTATAAATATTAAGTTTAGGTGCTAATTTGTATCTACATTTCGCGACGTTAGAATTATCTTGTGCTATCTCCAATTTTTGAAAAAATTGAGATTTTATTATTTTCGAATATTTTAGCATTGTGTTGTTCTACTTTAATTATATTGAAAAAAAATGAAACTATTAACACGGTATTGCATGCAATATTGCATTGTTCTATCTCCTTAATGAGCAAACTTGAAAATATTATCTTGTTCTATCTCCAATCAACCAATCATATTACAATTACAAAGTTGTTCGGAATAATTTTATCAGTTTTGTTGTTTTCAAAATGGCAACTGCAAATATTGACCAAGAAATGGAACCTGCCCTAAATCAAAACGAAGGTAGTTTTTCAACTTAATTTGTATTTGGAAAAGTAGAATTCGACTTTCGCTTGTGCCATTTTAGATTAAATTTAAAAGTTATTATTTATACATCCTGGATAATAAAAAATTAATATTTTAATCGTTAGAGCTGCTTGGCATTACGCCTTCTCGTCGGTCGCCCCATGGTGGGGTTTCTAGGAAACGTAAAGCTGATAGGAGTAGTTGGAAACAAAGTGTAAGAAAAATCCAACGTCAGTCGGGTAAAGCTTATAAAAATACGAAAGGAGAACAAATGCCAAAAAGATCTATTGTTGCACTAAAAAGTTGCAGAAATTGTAAATTTAAATGTTCTACCAATATATCTGAGATTGAGCGTCAAATAATATTTGATAACTTTTGGACCTTAGATGATGACGGAAAAAAACATTTCTATTCTAAAACTACTGAAAATCTGGAGAAAAAAAGCTGCTGGTGACAATTCAAGAAGAAAAACATCTTATTGTTATAGCTTTTTTGTTTCTAATACACAATATAGAGTTTGTAAATCATATTATCTTTCAACATTGAATATTAGCAGCCATAGAGTGTTTTACTTTCATAAGTTTAATAAATCTTTAACTACTGGAACACCATTGCAATCAAAATCAGGGAAACATGTTAAAAAAAGGTTACTAGAAGAGTCTAAACAAGTTGTACGAGACCATGTTAACCTTTTCCCAAGAATTGATGCTCATTATAGCAGGAAAAAGACACATAAAGAATACATGGAAGGATCACTAAATATAGGTAGAATGTATGATCTTTATAAAATATATTGTGATGAAAATGTCTCTCCTCCAGCAAAAGAACATATGTATCGTTATATCTTTAATCATGAGTTCAATATAGAATTTCAAAAACCGAAGAAAGATTTATGTGACACATGCTATGAGTATCGCAACATTGTTAATGCAAGCAATGAACAAACAGATAGTTATAATAAGCACATAAAATCAAGGAATGATACCAAAACTGAACGTGAAAATGATCGCCAAAATGTTGATTCTAAAACTGCAATTGTTTGTATTGACCTTGAAAATGTTTTAAATTTGCCTAGAGCTAATGTGGGAAACTTTTATTACAAACGAAAACTTTCAAATTATAACTTAACTGGTCATTGCTCGCTTAACAGGAAGGGTTATTGCATCCTTTAGCACGAAGCGATGACTGGTCGTGGAGGAAATGATCTAGCCAGTGCTGTAACATGTTTGCTTTTGAAAATCATGGCTGACCTTGACATAAATAAGTTCATACTTTGGTTCGATTCATGTGTACCACAAAACCGCAATAGTTTCATGTCAGCAGCTTTGTGTGAATTTATAATACGATACCCACAAATAAAAGTAATTGAACAGAAGTTCTGCGAGCCAGGTCATTCCAGCATTCAAGAATGTGACAACATTCATAGTCAGATTGAAAAATCCCTCTCTGCTGCAGAAATATTTAGTCCACTTGGGCTAGAAAGAGCTATTAAAAATGTAAACCGTAAAAAACCTTTCTGTGTTTACCAAATGCAATTAGGAGATGTAAAGAATTTTTCAGTTGTCGCTGGTTTGTCAAGTTATAAGTTAGTGCCTTATTCAAAGGTCAAAAATCTTGTTTATCGAAACGGACTGCCATACCATGGTTTTTTTAAATCCTCGTTTTCAGATAATTATTCACAAGCTCGTATAAATAAGTCTGTCAAGAAAGCAGCATCAACCATTGTTGCAAAACCATTAAATACCAATATACCAATGCCAGCTTGCTTTCGTGCTTCTTATCAGTCTATATCTGTTGCAAAAGCCAATGATATCATTTCCATGTATTCATACATGCCTGCTGTTGATATTGCATTTTATAAAATAATAATAAATTGAACATTTACAAAACATTAATAAAGTCAAAATATTTTTAGGGTTGTTATATGTTTAGTATAAATATAAATAACATATTTATATATATATAATAATATAAATAATATACATATAAATAACATATTTAAATAAAATATTTATTTAGTATAAATATAAATATAAAACACATTGAAATAATATTATTTTGAAATCTTGATAAAAAATTTTTGTTTAGCTTGTGTTTTTTTTGTTTGTTTTTTTGTACTTTTATATTCATTTTCCCCCACTTGTTTGGTTTGGATGGTTTTCCATAGTGACATAAAGGCCACTATGAAAGAGTTAAAGCAATGTTTCACAACCTGATGCCCTTCCTGACGTTAACTTGAGTAACAATTTTTTATTTGTAAATATTTGCAATAACTTTTAATAAAAAGTTAAACTCTATTAATGGATACACAGGCATAAGAAAAATAAAATCAAGTTCATCTTGCATGGAGTTTGTGATTAGATTAGTTGAATTGTTGTGATTTATCAGATAGTTACATAATGTTATTTCTTTTATTATTACATTTTTTTTAACATAACTCTTTCCTATATACCTTTTATAATTTATTTTATACGTTTATATTATATTAATACGTTTATATTATTATTACGCAGCCAAATTTTCCGTTTTAAATTAGACGTCTTAGTCTTGTCCAGGGCCGGCGCCTACAGGTAATTAAAGTTAATGTAAGTCGTAAGAACAGTGTCGTTAGAGGCTCTTCTAAAAGTTCTCCTAATTAGGGCCTCATTTTATTTAAAAAAACTTAATTTTTTAGGTAATACAAAAAGCGTCTTATATTTTGAAAAGGGTCCCGTTAAATTAGGGGCCCATGCCCCTAATTTAGGGGCCCATGCCCATAAATTAGGAGTGTATGGTACTGCGTAAGAATAATTAGCTGGTAGAACAAAATTTCATCAATTTCTAACATGTCGATGTTAAAAAATGTACTTAATATGTTTAATATATATGATGTAACAACATAATATTTTTGAATTTTACTAAAAACCAAAGTTATTTTGTTCTCCAAATCTCCAAAAGAGGGTGCGAAAAAAAGGGCGTTAGCGTAATTTTAAAAAGTTTTTTTTATCTAAAAATTAATAATAAAACATTTTTATATTTTAGGAAATACCTAAATTCTCAAAATATTTTTTCAATTTAGCTGCGAACAAATTCAAACTTTGACATCGATTTTCTCAGTTTGCAAAAACATGGAGATAGCACAAGATAATAGACCTTTTCATAAATATCTGCGACGGAGAAAGGAGATTCTTCAAAGCGAGGCAGTGTTTGTAACAATCAAAACAAACTTTGCGTTTACATATAATTTCGTAGGGTTTAAACTTCAAATTATTATATATATATAATATATATTATATATATATATATATATATATATATATATATATATATATATATATATATATATATATATATAAATATATATATTAGAAACTGATTAAAAACTATTTTAAGAAAATTACATAACTGCCTACTTAGAAAAGGAAAGTATCCAGAAATAGAGGGCTAACCTAAGTCTACCTTTTAAGGCTATAATACTAAAACTTACTGTGTATATATATATATATATATATATATATATATATATATATATATATATATATATATATATATATATATATATATATATATATATATAAATATATATATATATTTATATATATATATATATTTATATACTAATACTTTACTATTTAAGGTTATAATACTAATACTTACTATATATATATATATATATATATATATATATATATATATATATATATATATATATATATATATATATATATATATATATATATATATATATATATATATATATATATATATATATATATATATATATATATATATATATAGACACACACACAGTAAGTATTAGTGTTGTAGCCTTAAAAGAGTAAAGAATTGTAGACTTAGGTGAGCCCTCTATTTCTGGATTCTTTCCTTTTCTAAATAGGCAGTTATGTAATTTTTTAAAAATAGTTTTTAAAATTTAATTTTTAATTACTATATATTCTATTTAATGATGCTATGTGATAGTCAAGAAAGTACAAGCTAAACTGCACTTTTAGAAATGATTTTAAAAGTTTAACGTCTGCCAGATGTTTACCTTTTGAATCATAAACTAAGTGATGCAGTGATGAATAAAGATTTTATAAATCAAGCAACAAAATTTGAAGGTATTATTTTATTACTTACTTAGCATTGGTCTCAATTACTCATCTTAAATAAAACTAATAAAAATGTTGCCTATTCTGTTCATTAATTAGACATTTACTACTTGTATAACTTATTTAACGAAGTGCACCAACGAGAAGGTAAGCCATAGGACTTTGCACCCCGTTTGTAAATTTTCATGTTGTTGCCTAAGATTAGCTCTCCATCTCTGGATTCTTTTCTTTTTCTTAATTGGCAGTTATGTAATTTTTTTTAATAGATTTTTTGTTTTTTTGTTTTAATTTTTACTAAATAAAAATCAATTTGAATATTTAAAACTTTCAACATCAGGAGTTATTTCTTGATTAATAAACTATTATTTTTTTTAATTAAATTTTTTATTTATTGCATTTTTTTGTATTTTTGTCTTTTTCTCTTTGTTTTTTAAATACTTCACAAAATAGCTCCAAAGATACAGGTAGAATGCAACACCTTTATGTTTCTTCTCTTTACTTTACATATCAGCACTATTTTACTTGCTAAAATAATTTGCTAAAATTTATACAATGATCTGACAAATCATATTTTTTTATATATATATTTAGTATATATACTATTTTCACCATGTACCAACTATAATATTTGGCCTTTATAATATTTGAATTTTATAAAATTCTATATTATTCTCTCCACAAGGATTTTTTAGTTTGCAATTTGTTGACTTAAAACTGTTTTGTTCAATAGTAAGTTTTTCTCTACCCTTAACCAAATAATGGTAAAACAATATTAACACTAAGTGGTCCATAGTATTCTGCTATTGTAAAGCCACAGTCAGTTTTACCTTGATTAACGTAATAAACATAAATCCTCCCCCGGGTGTATTTCCTACTAAAACTTTAACTATTGTATGATTTTTATTATCTAATTACATAATTTTGTGCATAAATAAGATAGTTTATTAACTTTGAACTCTACACAATCAATGATACATTTTATAGTAGGGAGCTTTTCCTACATTTATTAGGAAATTTTCTTCCTAACTCACTCCATACAAGGCCATATGCAGATGTCTTATACATTATAAATATATCCATGTATTTACAGTAATTGAAACTGTTCCTTCTGAAATATTGTATAAAAATAAATAAAAATAAAGATCAAAGTTCCCGTATAAACAAGTCAATGTTAAAATAAATATATTTATGCATCAAGCGGCTTTAATACTCTTGGTCGTCCGGTAGATAAAGTGTTTTTGTTTATTGGTTGTTATAAAAAATTGTTTTTTCCATTTTTTTCCAGGATCTAAAAATGCTTAAACAGCTTGGTTATTGATGGAAATCCAGTATAAACTATACTGGATAAATGAATCTACTAATTTACCTTCATCAACATTTACTTTAAAGTCTACTTCCTCTAGTGGCGCTGACAATAATGTCGATAAAGAGATATCTACTTCATTTTGTGGCGATGAAAATTGTGCTGATGCAGACTAATCGTCATCGACATTTTTAAACAAACATTGTCTGAAACTTTGTGGTTTTCTGGATGTATCTGACACTGAAAATTTATTTCATGAGTGCAATATTGTCCTAAAAACTTTTGTAAGTTTTATTTGTGTACCAAATGGGGTTGTATGGACCATTTCTTGTAAGAAATGCTTTTGACATAATCAAGTAGATTTGTTGTTTTTAAATTATCTTTCTTTTCTTGTCTTTTTATTAAGTTACACCAAATATTTCTTTCTACAGTTAAAAATGTGAAAAATATAATATTCGTTGGAACTCTAATTCCATTTACATTATCTATCATAGCTATTTGAAAAACATTTATAAAAAGCACATTGCAACCCAGACAATATCGCCATTTTTAAACATCGTCGATTTGTTTTGAATGTTACAAACACTGCCTCGTTTTCACGGAATGCTTTATGAAAAGGTCTATTCTAACGTCGCGATTTGTTAAAAAAAAGTTTTATACAAAAACTTTAATTACTCATTAAGTAAAATGATTTATGCAAATCCTAAGCGTCATCCGGAGTATAATGTAATAATATACATAAGTGCAAAAGGATTTTCAAATTTTTATTTTTGTTTTATAAAGATATTATGTTCCAAAAACATTATTTTTAAGGGTCAAAATTAACACATTTTTCGCCGTTATGGATTTTCTGTTTAAAAAATAAATAAAAAAATTTTATGCAAATTATTTCTCTTAATGTATTTAACAGTTTTAATAAACTAAAAAATGTTGCAATGACGAATATCAGAAAGTAGTCTATTTGGATCCCTACCACCTTAAGAACTAATTTAGATGGGCAATAATTTGCAACAAGTTTTATACATTTTCAGATTTCTCATCTTACAGGGACTCGTTTTTGAATGAGGCAGTTGAGTAACCAAATAAATATTTTTCTTGTTTTCTTAATAAAATTTCTAACCTATCTGTTTACCGTACATTTAGAAATTTCATATAAATAATTTTATAAGAAATGTTAACGTGTTAAAACGTTTTTAGACGTATTAAACACATTGTGTAATTCAGAATAATTTTGTAAATATTTTTTATTGGCACTGTTACGTAGTACGTCCATTCGCGAAGATTCTTTTGATAATTACTTATTACCAAGTTAGTTTTTTTATTTATTTATTTTGTTTAGTGCTAAAACTGTTTCTCATTTTTCTTGGACATTTTCAGCTTTACCATATACATTACCTTTAATCAATAAACAAAATTAATAATTTCTTAAAAAGAAAGTTTGACAATGATTTATTCTAACTAACTGAGAGTTCTACAATTATTTAAAAAACTAATTATTGAGTAATCTACAATTATGAAATAACAAATCTACAATTATTTAAGCTTTTTAAACAATAGTTTAAAAAAAATACTAAAAACAAAATTTTAGCTTTCTAGTTGTTTAATTAAAAATAACACACAACCAGAGTACCGTAGCACAGGTTTTATGTACACCAGGTTTTATGTACATATTTCAGGTTTTTTGTACACCTCATCAGTCAAGATAAAGCAGTATTTTTGAAATTCCTAAAGCTCCTGACATATCATTTTTAAATAATCATTATCTTCAAGTTTATTTTGCTTTGTTTGTCATTCTAGTACACTTGGCAAAACAAGCTTCTCTACAAGATCAAAATATACTGATGCAATGCATTTGAAATGTTTTCTAAAAAAAATGGGGTCTTGTTTGTTTTATTTAATCCATAACTCGATTTTAAACTCATTTCAAACAGATTTAAAGGGAAACCAATACATTGTGACATAAACATTATTTTTTATTTTTGATTTGTAATTTGAGGAGCAACCATAAACGTAACATTAGGTATTTTACGAGTTTAACTACAATAGTTTAAATCAAACAACTAAAATCCTCATTGAAAATTTCACGTAAAAAATCCTTTGTTAATTTTACAAAAAATGAGCCGTCGCAGCCTGCATAAGAAGGCCTCGGAGAAAAGACTTACATTTTTTGATTCCATTAATTTTTTTATAAGTAATTACATTATTTAATTTTTTAAAAAGTTTTTAAGTAGATTTTGCTAATAAAGTGTCTTTTAAAATAAAGTGTCCTTTAAAATAAAAAACTTTTGAAATTTAAACTGTTTATTATATGAATTCGAACTTTATTATCAACAGATTTAACCTTTATATACAAATTGATCATTTTTAATACTTTTATTTAATATGTTATGTATAAATATATATAAAAAAAGATTTTGATAATATACTAAATGATGAATAACGTGAGTTAAAAACTACAAGTCTTCATTCACGATGAAACGATTTCCTTCTGAGTTTTTTCCATAGTAAGATACTCGATTTTTCCCAAAATAACTTTTGCTAAAAGATTCTTGTATTTCGGAAGAAGGTTTAGTAGCACATTTTTCCTGAGAAGATGTCTATATATAATATTAACAATAATAATAGTAATAGTAACTGACTAAAATAATGAAATAGTAAATAATAATATTTAATAGTATGAATAGTAAAAGAAAAACAAGTATTACTTAGTAAGTAAGCCAAAAATTACTGAATTAGAGTAAGATAATAGAAAAAATATTAATACTAACTAAATGTATATAATTACTAACAAATATAAAAATAATAATAAATGCTAAATATAGAAATAATGAATTAATGAAGTGTAGACATAGAGTTTTTGGCATATTTTATTGTCCCACTGTGTTCAACAAATATTTTTTTTTTGGATGATGAGGTGGTTTTACAAGTACATTCATTATTACATTCTTGTGGTATATAGAAAAGTTAAATTTGTGAGTTATATAATAAGTTGAAATGCAGATATCTGAGAAGTTAAGTTGATCTTGATTATTTTGGCGCATGTGTATTGAATAGTCTTGTTTTGAGAAAGTAAATGTGTTAAAATAGATCCTGCTTTATCAAAGTTAAAAAAACGTGTATAGTTGTCATCAACATATTGTTTACTTATATATGTAAGTATTATTATATATAATTTATTACATATGTGACTTAATTTAAAATTAAGTCATATTCTTAGATGTGAGTTTTGCAAAGTTGGCATAAAAATAGTTTTTCGTTTTGGAAAATCTTTACTTAAATTGTTATGCTAAAATAAGTCAAAGCTACATCCAAACATTTAACGAGGAGTTTACCATACCCAGGAGTTAACGAGCTTAAACCTATGTTGTGCTTTTAATGTAGATATAATTAGAGATAGCACAAATAGTTGAACATCAAAAATATGTGACTTAAAAAAATCTAACTGAAAACCTAACTGGAATTGTGAAGCATGCACATTATTGCAAAGGTACAAATAATTGGAACACTTCTAAATCACTTTTGGTCATCCCAAGTAACTATACTAGAAAAATTTAGGTACAATTAATTGAAATACTCCTAAAACATTTTCGGTCATCCCAAATAATTAGACTAGAAAAATTTAGGCTATTAAAATAAACAGATTGCAATGTTGCTACCCTAAAAATAAAATTCTAAACCAAGATAACGGAAACCTAGTGATGACTCACCATTGGTAACCTTTTTTTGTTAAATATAAAAAAACTTTTATAATATTACACAGCAACAACAATATTATTGTTACACAGCAACAACAACATTATTGTTAATAACGAATTTTTGTAATGTATTTTAGTTAGAAAATGGTTACAACTATATGAGCCAAAATATTGCACCTAAAATTTATAAAACTTTAATAAGTTAAATAAATAGAATGTCACCGTAAATGATGTATTTTAATTTTTATATATAAATATTATTGAATTATTAAGATGTTATTGAACATTTATTATATATTGCTCATATAATAAAAATTTATTTCAAATTTAGTAAAAGCACTTTAAAAAAAAACTTTATAAAATGAATGAATTTGAATATAGAGCATATGTTAAAACTCATGCTCTGCTTGGAATACCATCAACTGAGATATCCAACAAACTCGAAAGAGTTGATGGGGACCAAGCACCAAAATATAGAACTGTTGCCAATGGACTGCTTTATTCAATGATGGAAGAGAGAGTTTAGAAGATGACCCATGCTCTGGGTATGATTATCAAGTTCGGAAAATAATTGAAGATGATCCTCATTCAACTTTTGACGATATTATGGAGCAATCATCTATTAATGGATATACGCTAAGAGAAATGATGCATGACTCACTCGGGCTGAGAAAATTATTATCACATTGGATACCCCATCAATTAACAGAAAAAAATTGAAAAGAGATGGTTGAAGCTTGTCGTGAAAATTTAGCAAAATTTGAAGAAGGTAAATGGCAATTGTGTGATGTTATTACTAGAGATGAATCGTGGTTTACCTTGAGACAGATTGGACACAAGCCATCTAATGCCAGCTGGGTAGCTGAAGGTGAATCTCCTAGAACAGTAGTACAATAGGCCTATTTTGAATCGAAAAACATGTATTTTATCTTCTTTAAGACAACAGGCATTGTTCATATTAATTATTTAGAAAAAGGTTTAATTAATTAGATATTAATTATTTATATTATTTATTTAGAAAATTTTTATATTAATTATTTAGAAAATTTAAAAAATATTTATATTAATTATTTAGTAAATTTAGAAAAAAACTATTTAGAAAAGACTATAACATCTAGTTATTACATTGAAATTGCCTGAAGCCAATTATAGAAGAAATAAACAAGCATAAACCTACCTCAGGTACAAAAAACATAAAATTTCTTTATGGCAATGCTAAACCTCATGTCACAAAAGCAGTGAAAACTTTCCAAGATCAAGCCAGATTCAATATAGTTTGCCACCCACCTTACTTGCCAGATTTAGCTCCATCAGATTTTTGGCTATTTAACTACATCAAAACTCATCTTGACGATCATACAGATGTTGAAAGTGAAAAAAGACAAATTACGAAGGCACTTTTAGGCATACCTATTGAAGACTATAGAAAAATATTTGAGAAGTGGTTGGAGAGGATGCAACTATGCATAAATACTAATGGCAAATATTTTGAACATTTAATAAAATAAAATAAAAAATACATTTATTTTTTAATATATTTTTAGGGTGTTGCACAAACTTTCCTAATGCCTTAAGTATCTGCGAACAATAGGAGTACTATTACATTGATACAAGATGGTTGGAGTATCAGAAATGATTCAATTATTGCTCACAGTGTACATAATAGAAAGACCCCATATTTAATCTCTATAGATAAAGAAAGTAAAAAAAAACTTCAGAATAATGTGCTGTAAGATTTAAGTATAATAATACTGTACTGTATCTATTAGCTTTAAACCAAATTAACTAAAAATAAAATAATATTTGTCTACTTCCAACAGGTATTTGCCATTGGTACAGATAATAAGAACAAAAAAAAAAAAAAAAACATTCTTTAAGAGGAATATCCACTACTTTCATACAGCTCAGTTCATCACTTAAATTTAGTTGAAAAGTATGTGATACCAAATTTTCTGGCACATTTTCATATGGATCAGCTCAGCTCATCACTTAAATTTAGTTGAAAAGTATGTGATACCAAATTTTCTGGCACATTTTCATATGGATCAGCTCAGTTCATCACTTAAATTTAGTTGAAAAGTATGTGATACCAAATTTTCTGGCACATTTTCATATGGATCAGCTCAGTTCATCACTTAAATTTAGTTGAAAAGTATGTGATACCAAATTTTCTGGCACATTTAATTAAAGTTAATAAATACTTCCGAAATCATCATTAACCACGTGTGAGTAAATATTATTTATAATATATTATTTTATTGCCTTTTATACAGTTTTAATTATTTTTTCACCCTTGTATTCAGTAAATTTATGTTAATAAACTAACTAAACTAGTCCTTTATTTCAAGCATGATAGTAATGGAGTTGTAAGTTATTCTTAATGATACACCAACTCTCAAGTAGACTGTTTAAAGACTTATATTAAAAATTATGACCACTTCCATGATAATAATTTTTAAATCACATATTTCAATGTGAACATATGTCAGCATCAGGTCAGCAAAAAAAAAAAAAAATTACACAAAGGGGTTACCATAAAACATAGAAATGAGGTTGGGAATTTTTTGCCGACTTTAAACACCTTTAGATTGGCAGTTAGATCGACATTGCTGAATACCAACCCTAATTCTGAGGGTTGATATATATACATATGTATACATATTTATATGTATATATATATATATATAAATATATATATATATATATATATATATATATATATATATATATATATATATATATATATATATATAAATATATATATATAAATATATATATAAATATATATATATATATATATATATATACATATATATATATATATATATATATATATATATATGTATATATATATATATATATATATATATATATATATATATATATATATATATATATATATATATATATATACATATATATGCGTCGACTAAGGGGCAACCTCATTCAACAGTTTAAAATATTAAAAGGAATCAACAAAGTAAAATGGTGTGTACCAACAATAATAAGAGAGCCAAGAGCGGGTCATAGAGGACAACTGAGCAAAGAATTAGTCCATAACAGCACACTGCGAAGCAATTTTTTCACTAACAGAAACGAGAACTGTTGGAACTCGCTATCCGACGATACAGTGAATGCTGAAACAGTCAACACATTCAATAATTGGCTGGACAACCTCCAGCAAAGTTGCTACAGTGGCTTATCCTTAGATGGGTTACTTTGTATGAGCTGATAAGCTCGCATTGCAACTTATTACAACTAACTAACTAACTATATATATATATATATATATATATATATATATATATATATATATATATTCTTTTTACTTAAAATTCAATGTTTACCTCAAATAAATTATTGTAAATAAAACAAGAATATTGCATAATAAGACTCACAGGAACATTACTGGATGGTTTCACATTATTAACGTTTCCAATTCGTTTTGCTTCTTTTCTTTCAGCCTGAGTTACTGGAGATGAATCAAGAAACTTTAGATTAGGAAGAAATTGTAAAACGCAATATCTAGACAAATAAAAGAAGCTGCCTAAATTGAAAATCAGATAAATGAATGAATGAAATAAAAATTAAATAAACAACTAGCTGTTATGAAATATATTAAGTTGGATAATTCTACTATATTGAAATATAAAACTTTAAATATGCTATAAGTAACAAGAATTTGAATGATTCCATGGTCAAATTTCATGGAAAAACTAAGAAACACTGTTCTCAGACCATCAGGAAAAATTGCGCCACTCAAAAAATTTATGAGTGTTTGGCAAAACGCATAAAATAACTATTTAAAACAAAAGAAATGTATAAACAATATATAACAAGCAATGTATAACAAAAACTGGCTCTCAAAGTAAAATCTCAAAGTACTAAAGACTCAATATAAAAATGAAAAATATGATAAAATCACTCACCCATTTAAACTTATGATTTGACTATTAACTATAATTTTGTTTCCAATTCAATTTATAATTTTTATAATTTTATTAAAAAACATATTTTTAGCGATAATAAATTGGCTTACAACTGCAAAAATAATATCAACTTTCAGCAAGTTTTTTTTTATTTTTGTCTGCCTAGACAGACAGATGCCGAATCTTTTTTTATTGTTAACTTTTGTGTTTATTTAAATTTAATATTGGAATTTTTGTGAGGATCCTTAACTGTAGTAAATGCAACCAAGGAGAAAAATCCTATATATAACATATTCAATCCTATATATAACATATTCAATGATAAAATATAATAGTAACAATAACAAAAAATACTATTTGTTAGTTTTTAAATCAAATAGCTGACAAATAAATGTTATAATGACCAAATTAAATGTTATTTAACCTGTATTTTAAATAATCTTCATCATCTTTGTCAGTGTAATTCAGTTGTGTGGGACATGCTTCATTTCCAAGCAATGAAAGATAAGATATTTTAGGAAAGCTTGTAGATATTTTCATTAAAATTCCTTCTAAATTTTTTATCTTAACAAAAGTAAAGAAAAAAATTAATGATAAATTACAATAAGTTACAAGTTAAATGTTTCATTGCACAGAACAAAAGTTTGTTAATTTTGGTTATGCATTTTTTTTTTTAATTTCAATTCACTGCCTCAAGGCCATGAAGGCCATTACAGTCGAGGAGGCTACTTTAGTTTAATACTTTAGTTGTGGTTACAAGTAAAGTTTTTGACAAAAGAAAAAAAAATACAACCATAAGCATGCACAAGCACTATTAGATTCATTAAACTTATAAAGAATATATATAAACATATATATTAATTAAACCTAGATAAAGAATATATGTAAACATATATATTAATTAAACCTAGATAAAGAATATATGTAAACATATATATTAATTAAAGATAAAGAAGATTTTACTCTTGCTTTTTCATGTCAATAATTTTATCATATTTTTTATATATTATATATTTATTATTTCTAATATAAAAAATTTAATAAAAACAAGAGTAAAGTCAATTTATTTTCAGGTCAAAAATCTTATTTTAAATTAAAATTAATAAATAAAAATGACATATTTATGTCAATTGTTGAGGAATTTTATCATACTTATACATATTCTGTTTCTAATATAGAAATATGCTATAATAAAAGCAAAAACAAAATTTATTTTTAAGTTTTAGTCAAAAATTTTATTTTAAATTAAAGTTAATAATAAAAAATGACATTTTTGGGTAAAATTATTTATGATATTTTACCTAAGAATCTTTACTTTTGCATGTTTCTTTTGAATACTTTTAGCTACTTATTTCTATACAAGAAACACAGAATGTATAAAAATATTAATATTTCAAAATAAATTAGTGAAAAATTTTTTTAAGAAATTACATTAATACTTTTATACAGTTATTATACAAAAAGATCAGTTATACAGTTATTATACAAAAAGATCAATTTTTCGAATTCTAGAAAAAAAACGGCAAAATAGTAAAACTGTCCAAGTATACTTTAGAACATAAAAGAACACAAAAACAAAACACAAGTACAAAGTTCCATGGCTGTCTAACTCTTGATGATAATACTTAGGACAAACTAGAATTTGGACTATTACCAATCTCTGCAAGGAGCGCCCAGAAAATTATTTTTCTCCTTTTACTTTCTCATACTGTTCCTGTAAAGTTTTGGCATAATATAACCAAAGGAAAAATTGAAATTAAAATCGTATCTAAGGATCGCAAATTAAATAAACACAATACAAAAGTATAAGTTAAACAAAACACAAGGCAAAGTCAACGCAAAGTCCAAGCAGCTTAAAAGATGGAGAAAAATGTGTATGAATGCATGTATGAATCCTCATGGAAAGAGATTGAGTTAAATGTAAAATTAAGCTAAACAAACATTTTGTATTTTGTAATGATTACCATCTTCCTATTTGCAACCTATCACCTAATGATCACCATTGTCCTACCCTCCTACCATCTAATGTCTACCATCCTCCTACCTCATTCTATCATCCAATGATTACCATACTCCTACCCTCATCCTACCCATCTCCTACCCTTAATAGTTTATAGTTGTTGTATAATAACAAACTATACAATCAACTAATTTATGACTGCTAATTAGATTTAGTTGGTGCCTTAATCTGTTTTGCTTATCTTATATTACATCAAAAGCATTTTGATGTAATATAAGATAAGCAAAACAGATTAAGGCACATCTTAACTTTTTTAACTCTCTTAACTTAACTTTCAATAAAAAAGAAACTCCATGAAGAAAAAAACTGAACCATGAATTATAATAAAAAATAAATTATTATGAAAAACTATCTTGCTAACAAGATTTATATAAACCAATATTTTTAAATATATGTTTAGCTATTCTGGAAGTCATTGCATCTGTGCAGATATATTGAAGTTTCATCTGCACAGATATATATATATATATATATATATATATATATATATATATATATATATATATATATATATATATATATATATATATATATTATATCCTATTTTTATATACAGTGGTGTGCTGGCTCCAGAGGCTATGCGAGAATCCTGCTTTGGCCTATCGGTATTTATCCTAGAAAGGCCTTTTTATCAAACTTTTTTACCCTTTACTGCATTCTGAAAATGATTCACAAATGATATTCATTTGCTTTATTTTTTATTCCACAAGTTAAATTCTTTAACAAATCTCTGATTCGAACTGTTAGACTTCAAGCGCATATATATTAGTATTTTGCATAATAAAATGCAACTGTTTGTAACTTTTGCCTCAAAACAAAGTCAATATTGGAAAAAATAATTGATCGTTGCGTCACTCAAATCACTATTTATATCAGTTGTTATATAGATAAAAATATTTAAGTTAGCCAATGATTATTATGAGAAATAACTGTGTTCAATTTTAAATTATGGAAAAGTATTCATAATGATAAAATTTTTGTGAAATTAGAACAATTTAATTTTTTTTCGTAAACAAAAATCAGAACGTTTTTAAATATAAATAATTTGTGTAAGTTTTTATAAAATTGCTCTTATTGAATGTTCTACAGATATTTAAAAAGTAGTTAAATATTTTTTCCATATAAATGAATAAATAAAACATTTTATTTTGATTTGAAAGTATTCCGGATTCATTCATTTCAGGGACTGCAAATAGGTAGAAACTAATATTTAACATTATATACTTTAGTAACAGCTTTTTTATTCAAAGGACATAGTTGTAAAATCCGTGTTTGTTGTATTTACAGCCCCTCTTTTTTTTAAGATTTGACATGAATGGAAAATCTTAAAAAATTGTATACATTCAATTTGAACTTCAAGTTGATAAGACCGTAATGACTTCTTGGAGCACGGAAAAAAAATAATTGTTGTACCGTTATTTTTGTAATGCTAATAAACACTTCCTCTTGTACTAACGCTTGTACTTTATTAAACATTTTTTATCACTTTTCTATGGGGTTTTCAATAAAACAAACATTTTTTTTCCTGAGCGAAGACTTACAAATATTTATTAACTATCAATCTTTAAATTAAATTTTAATCAAAATAAATTTTCTATTTTTGCTGGGAGTTACATTTACAGCAGGATTATTTTTCTACTTTATATATGTTTAATTTTAATTAATCAACTTGTTTCATTATGAGCAATCTTCTAAAGTTTTTATTTAAATCGCTTCTTTTTTTTGTTTTTGATATACTGCAGCTGCTTTTCAAAACGCCTTAATTACGTATTTCGAGAAAAGCGCAATTAAAAAAAATTTAAAAAAAAGAAAAATCTGAACTCGAGAATAAGTGACGTCAATAAAAATTAAAAAAAGAAGTTTTTTTTAAACTTTTGAATGAATGATTATGTTAAGGTTAATGACGCTTGTTAATGACGACACGTTTTTACACATAAAAAAAAAATCAATCAATTTAATTCATTTTTTTGTCATGCATAATTTTTACTAATTTTTTTTTTTAGTATGATCTTATAAACCTTTGGG
>NC_061167.1:33488082-33605582 GCF_022113875.1 Hydra vulgaris | reverse complement strand
CAATAAACTTTTATACATTTTTTGTTGATGTAAAAGAAACAGATTGAAAAAAATTGAAAGTTTTGCGCTGTATTTTGTAAAAACAAAAAAAAGTTTTAATTTTTGTAATAAGAGTGTCATGTTTGGAAATTAGGATTATTTAATATGAGGATTTTTCTTAACAATAAATATTTTATCATTTTTAATAATAACAAGTTTTAATATTAAATTTAATTATTTTATCATTTTAGATTAGAAAGTATTTTTTTTTAAAGTATTTAACTCCAACTTTCAGTTTTTAGCACTAAAATTTGTAATTTTCGAAAAATATGTACTTTACACATAATTGAAAAACCTTTTATATTATTTTATTGATTATGAAAACATTCTAGATTGGCTTCTTGATCTTAAATAATCCTAGTAAGAATATTTAAGTAAGATTATCCCTCATATCTTGTCACCTGATAAGCTAACTAGGGTCTTAATGCGGGCTCTAAATATAAGAAAATATCTTGTAAGAAGTTCTCATATCTTATCTAAAGTAAGATTATCCCTGATATCTTGTCACCTGATAAGCTAACTAGGGTCTTAATGCGGGCTAATAAGAAAAAAATATATATAAGAAAATATTAGAAATATAAGAAAATATTAGAAATATAAGAAAATATTAGAAATATTTTATAATTTTATATTTTATGAGATTTAAAAAATTTATAATTTTAAAGTTAAAGAAAAAAAAAGTGTAAAAAGAATTAGACCTTATTTTTGTTAATTGTAAAAGTTTCCAAATGCTTAAGCTGAGGTAGTTCCAAATCGTCAGTAAGTTCATTGTTATCTAATATCAATTCTTTTAACTCAGTAAAACCAACCAAGCCTTTCAAACTTCTATTTAAAAAATAAAATTATTGATAAAATAAACAACATTAAAATTTTGTTGTTGTTAATTAAACTATTTTTAGATCATAACTTAAAATATATAAATTATCTCATAACAGATCAAAAACTTAAAAAAAAATATATATATATATTTTTTGCAAATGATATTTTAAATTAAATAAATGTTAGATATTTTGAATTAAAGTTTGCAGATTGACAGCAATATTATTTGTTATGAGATTGTAATTAAAGACTGTCTGAAATGATAATGATCCATTTTTGAAATAGTTTAAGACATGCTTAATCTTCTTACTTTTATATTGTTTTAAACCAAGGTTTTCTCCTTTTAAATAACTTAATGTTTTAAAAATAGATTAAGTTTAAAGTTCAAATTAAATTTCAAGTTTAAACAATCAGTCATTATTATAAAAATGCGGGGGCAGGTTGAAATTTGGTAAAAATAATTTTTGATTTGTCAAGCCTTGTCCTGGTGTTGTTTTAAAAATCATTTTTCATGAAACAAAACATAAACAACAAAGTTTACCTAAAAGAATGTTTACAAAAAGCAACTTATTGTTATGATCCAAAAACATAAGAATCCGCCTGTATTTGGGCCTGATTTTTTATCTTGCTATTACTCAAGAAGCGTAATTAAATGGTATCAACAAATGGTGTCAATTTTATTCACCTCACCCCTCCCCCCCAAAAAAAAAAAAAAAAAAATGAAAAAAAAGAATCCTTGAAAAAACCTTGTTTAATTGAAAAATTTTGAACGTTGAATTTTGAAATGAAATGTGAGCTGGGTAAGAAGGGAAAAATATATAGCGGAAATCAATAGATTCTGGCAAATACTGGATATAAAATCACTAAAATGTTAAAAAAAATAACTGACTTAAAAATGTTCATGCTAAATGGTTGCTCTAAATTGAGAAAATATTGTGATCAGCTTGAAGATGATGAAGAAAATATTGTGATCAGCTTGAAGATGTTTTCTAAAAGCTTTTGTGTATTTAGAGATAAATAATTTGCTTTAAAACAAAAAAAATTTATCAAAATAGATTTAGTAATTCTTGAAATATTTCAAAAATGCCATGGGTCAATACCATCTCTGACAGTCTTTTTAATTTATTAGCTGAATAATTATAGTTTATTAATTATATACAGGTTATTAGTTATGCTTAGCGTATGGTTGGCATAGTTATGATAAAATTGTTAGCATGTTCATTGTCATTATTTAACTTTATACAGGATATTACCCTTACAGAAATCCATGGAATTCTCTGAGTAAACCATGGTTTTCCCATGGAAAACAGAAACTCCATGAAATTTCCATGGGTGAATTTCCATGAAAAATGAAATCAAATGGGATAAAATTTCCATGGGTGATAGAATGGAACTTCTATGGATGAACCATGTTTTTTTTTTTCATAGCTCATGATACACCATGGGTTTTACAAATGCACTTTTAAAGATACCGTTGTAACTTGTAAAGTTACAATTATTAGTAACATGATTAAATAATATTTTCTGCATTCTTCTGTTTTTCTGTATTTAATAAGACTATAAATTAAACGTTTTTTATAATGCATCACATTTAATATGATTCAAACTAAACATACAGATGTAAACAATTAGAAATATTTGCAATAGCTAGAATATGATAAATGTATGCACTTTATAATACATCATAATATGATATTATCAGAGATGTTGGTCTTGAGACTTAATCTTGGTCCCGAGATGTCTCAAGACTCACCTAACTGTTTTGGTGTTAGTCTAGGCATTTAATCAAAATGTTGTAGGCTTGGTCTTTACTGTCTCTGGATATTATCATAATATGATGCATTATAAAATGCATATATTTATTTATTATTTATAAATTTAATTATATATTATTTATGCATATACTCTTACTTTGCCAAGTAAATCAGTTTGATTTTTACTGTTTATTTGGTTTACTACAAATATTTTAGTTTTAATGTACATTAGATAACCAGTAAATGTTTTATTCAATTTTAGCTCTGTTAAGTTGATTTTGTCTTTTTGTTGATGCGACCATTCAAGCCGGGATTTAGTTAGCGACTAGATCTAGTAGGGATATTTATTATGTTTTTTCTTTACTATTAAATAGCGGAAATCTTAGAATATGCAAATAATGTAATAGTGTATAAATCTTTTTCTTTTTACTTTATTATTTTATTTAAATTATTACATTATAGCCAACAGGTTTGACTGGCAATATAAATAATTTTGTTCATCATTTGTATCATTTTATAACATTGTCAGCTTTTATATGCATTTAATATTTTTTTAAATAGTTAAAAAGTTGCCAAAATAAAATAGTGAATTGAGTTCGAATTAACCAGAAAAGATGCAAGCATAATCTTTGGAATTCAACTTGTAATGATGTTCCAAGAACAACAAAGTTGGTTAAGGAAAACTATGGTAGTGTTTTAAAAATATCAGAAAGGGAAGTTAATTAAGCCACAAGATTGTACTTCAAAGTAAAATATAAAAGCAATGTTTATAAATTCACTCTTATTTACTATAATTACAATGTTTATAAATTCACTATTATTTATTATAATCCAATTATTTTTATTTGTTTATCCAACTAATGTGAAGTCCTCGTCTTAAGTAAAAATAAATTAATTTATGCACATATTTTAATTTTTATTATGTTTTTACATTAATTAATAAATTACATATTTATTATACTTATTATGCTTTAAATAGTAAAGTAAAAAATAAATTTTTGATTTTAATAGCGTGGGTATAAGTCCTTTTATTTTAACTTTATCATTTTATTTAAATTACTGCATTATAAACAGGCAAGTTTGACTGGTGATAGAAATAATGTTTTACATCTTTCAGATAGATCCGACAAAGAAGTAAGCTTTATTGAAATTGCGATTTATAAGTAATAATATATTTTTTGCTGCCTTGTTTAATATAAATGTCACCAACATTTATATTTATTTACAACATACAGGTAACATTTATATATGCATTAGTTTGTGCGTAGATCTTTTTATTTTAAGTTTATCGTTTTATTTAAATTACATTATAGACAGGAATGTTTGGCTGGAAATAAAAATGATGTTGTATATTATGCAAAAAAAAAGGTAATAATCTTATAATTATTATTTATAAATAATGATATATTCATTGATACATTTTTCTATATAAATGTTACCCAACCTTTGACAACATTTATATAAAACATTCTAAAAGTTGTATGTTAATGTATAATTATAAAGTAAGTTATAATAGATAATAATTATAAGTATAAATAAATTAGTAAGTAAAAAAAAATTAGTTAGTATGTATATATTAATTGTATGATGTATTGTCTAGATTGGTGAAACGGACAATGATACTAACTGTGGTGAAAACAATAATGAATATCAAAATGCGAATGATGATTTGTTTGACAATTACCTGGTTCTGCAATTACAGTTGGGGTCAATGTTATAAAACTTTTCATCGGCGTAAAATGCAACCGGCTGTAAATTTTATCGGCATAAATGATTTGTTTCAATCTTATAAAAAAATTTCAAAATTACCGTCGATAAATTTCTACAGCCGAAACGTTTACAGTCGATAAATGTTCTGGAGGAGCGACCTACGGAAATTTCTATTAAAGATCCAGAGAGATGAATATTTAGTTGTAGAAACCTATGGTTTAGAACTTTTCAAAGTACTTACCTTGAGTTGAAAAATTAATACAAATTCTTTCATTTTAATTAAGTGCACATTTCTTGGTAAATTTTAATTTCGAGCGATTTCTTTGTTAAATTTTTAATACTGAATTTGTCATGAAAGAAATGTAAGTCTTTTTCAAAATTTAAAATTGCTTTCATTAACTACACTTTAGAAAAAAATTGCTTATAAATTTCATACTTTCATTCAAATTATTATTTATAAACCTAATTCTGAGCTTCTATTTATCTAATTTTTCTTTTTTCTGTTGTAATTTAATATTTTTTGCTAAACTTATTAAATTTAACAAAAAAAATGGTAAAACACAAAACTGTTGTGTTTTAATATTTTTATATATAATTTAAAAGCAATATTTTTCTAAAAAATAGTGAATGTTATAAAGTATAAATAACCAGTTATTTATTATTTTAATCTTTCTTAAACTGAAGTATTTTCTCTTCATCACTATAATTGTTAATATTATTATTACTATATTTTTATCATTATAAATATTATGATTCTTACTGTTATTAATATTGTCATGTTTTTTTTTATATTACTGTTTTTGTTATATTACTGTTGTTGTTATTATTGTTGTTGTTATTTTTACTGTTATTTTTGTTATTATTATTATTAAAATAGTATAGTGTATACTTTTTATAATCTTTACTATTACTTTTAATCGCTGTTATTATAACTAATATTTTTATTTACTCCTAATTGCATTATAATTATTATTAATATTACTTAAATAATATTAAAATGATGCAAACAATATTAGCATCATTTTATTAGTATTAAATTTTACAGGTACTTATTTCATATTACTACTTATTACTATTTGTAAATAACCTTGATGTATCAACTTTATTCAGAATATATTTGATTTGATTTATTTTGATCACTGAAAATTTGAAATTAAGTGAAAAATAATAAGGCAATATATATATATATATATATATATATATATATATATATATATATATATATATATGTGTGTATGTGTGTGTGTGTGTGTGTATGTGTATATATATATATATATATATATATATATATATATATATATATATATATATATATATATATATATATATATATATATATATATATATATATATATATATATATATATATATATATATAAAGAGAGAGAGTGAGAGAGAAAGAAAGAGAGAGAAATATATATATATATATATATATATATATATATATATACATATATATATATATATATATATATATATATATATATATATATATATATATATATATATATATATATATATATATATATATATATATATATATATATATATATATATATATATATATATATATATATATATATATATATATAGAGAGAGAGAGAGAGAGAGAGAGAGAGTGCTAAACGCTCTTAAAAAACAGAGCAATAATAAATTTGTAAAAACACTTATCTAATTTTTATCTTTGAGAGCTTGTTTTTCCATCAGTAGGTTTATCTGAAAGCCTGGTCAACTATTGAACCTATTGATAAACCTTCCTCATGAGCCTACTGATAGTGAAACACGTTGTTGAAGAATAAAACTAGATGTTTTTACTAGTATACATATATATATATATATATATATATATATATATATATATATATATATATATACATATACATATACATATACATATACATATACATATACATATACATATACATATATATATATATATATATTATGCATATATATGTATATATACATATATATGTATATATACATATATATGTATATATACATATATATGTATATATACATATATATGTATATATACGTATACATGTATATAAGTTTTCATGAATGAAAGTTAATAAACAAATTAAACTTTTTAGATTAACTTTACAAATTTTCTTTTAGACATTGGAACCTGAAAAAAAAACCATCAGGAATTTAAAGTGTTTGAAAAGGAATTTAAAGTGTTTCAAAAGTTTGTTATTGAGCTAATTAGTAAAATGCACTTATGCTAGATTTAATAGGACTATTTATTGATTCAAAAATCAGATCAACTTTAGTACTAGACATACTCAAAATGGACAGGCAAAGAAATTTCTCTATTTAAAATTTATGCAGAGGTTATTTGAAATTCGAAATATTAAAAATAAGTGGTCAAACTAAAAACAGAATTATTAAAGTTCTAGAAATCACCTTTGATGCTCGAATATGGTATGAGCTTATGAAAATGTATACTTGATATTTAAAAATTAATTGAACCACTACGATGTTGGCTCAAATATTTTTGATAAAGTCAGATAACAAAATACATCAAAGATTTTTCTCCTTATTCAGAAAGTGTTTAGACATTATGTACAACTTGTTTCCATATTGTCTATGGTATGGAAGCACGTCAAAACTTATTGTGGATAAAATTCTAATCAGAAAGCATCAAAAGAGTTTTATGTTTAAATGTTTATTTGTGTCTAAATAAATTTTTGTTATAAGAATTCGAGTTTGTGAATAATTCTTTTAATTATTTAATATTTAAAGTCTTTTTTTTTTAAAGTTTATTTATGCAATTTCTCCTATTTTTTTCTGTGTGTATAGATTTTCTATGTGTATAGATTGTATAATATGTGTTTCTATGTGTATAGATTGTATAATATAAAATGTGTGTAGATTTTCTATATTTATATCAACACAATTTTACAAAAAAATTACAAAGAATGATTAATTACCTAATTAATTACGTAAAAAAAAGAATAAAAACCTTTAATTCTTTAATTTAATGTATTTTATTATAAAGACCAAGACCAAAAAATCAAGGTCAAGGCCAAAAACTTCAAGGCAGAGGCCAAAAGTTTCAAGGCCAAGGCCTTGGTTTTTGGTCTTAAGGCAAGGTCAAGGCCAAGAACTAACAACTCTGGTCTAAAGAAACCTCTATATAGAAAATTGTATAAATTATTTTTATAGAAAAGCTATACAAATTTTGTTATAGGGTAGGGTAAAAAATTAATGACAATTCCATTTTTTTACTTTTAAATTGTATTCTTAACAGTTTAAATACTGTTTGAACAGTTTTACTTCTCGTGGTTGTCTCTGATTTGCTAAATATTCTAAAGCAACAAAATATTCTTCATCAGAATCAGAACAGTCTAAGTCCGAATCCATAAGAAACTGTTAATTTTTGTTAACTTTGATGTTTTCAACTCAAAAACATTTTGTTTTTGACAACCTGATTCAGACAGTAGATTTCCGTAAATAAATTCAGAGCATAGATATCTTCAAAATTTTACGCCCGTAAAAGTTTTATAACATTGAATGAAAAAACATTTTATGTCTCTAAATTTACGGCTGTAATAATTCCTGAGTAAAAATTCCGCCGGTAGAATTTTACGCCGATAAAATGTTTTATAACATTGACCCTTGGTGGTGAAATTGCACTTATAAATGATCTTGATGCTTTTTTAGATTGAATATGTTGTTTTGATAATTCTTTTTATTTGTTGAAACTTGAAGTTATTAATTATAAAACTCATATGTACTATTTTTATCAAATAGTTAATATAAAATAGCAAACATATAAATTGTTATATTTTCTGCAAAAATTGTTTTCTTAATCTATTTTAATTGTTTATCACTGTATGTATATCACTTATAGTATGATATTAATTGTAATTTTTTGTTTTATTTACTTTCAGTATGCTTATACATAGGCATGCGTTAAATATTGTGGTGAAGTCAAATTTTAATGTTTTAGGTGCATTTTTCAAATGTTTTAGGTGCATAGCTATTATTTTTCAAAGATTTGTAAGATTCAACAAGATTTAAATTTTATTTTATTTATTGATTTTATTCCGCCAAAGCGATTCCATAGATAACTCAATAATATTAGTGAGTTGCATGATAAAATTTGCTTTTTATGGTTTAATATGACAATTGAAATAACATTAGATCAAAAAAACTTGAAAACAAAACATGCTATTTTATCACGGAAAACCCAGTTTTCCTTGGAAAGGTGTTCCAAATACACATGAAAATTCCATGATTTTTCCATGGATGGAAAAACCAGGAAATTTTCATGGACATTTGGAACACTTTTCCATGAAAAACCTATGGTTTTTCCATGTAAACGTGTTCCAAATACCCATGGGTATTCTATGGGTTTTTTCATAGATTTTCCAAGGAAATATTCCGTAAGGGTACAATAGTATAATAATATTTAAACTGTTATATAATATATAAAGTTAATTGTAAATTATACAAATTACAGTCTATGTAAAAAAAAAATATCATTAGTAATAATCAGTAATATATTATGGCAATAATCAGAAAAATCTAAAAAAAAAATAAAAAATCTGTAAAATCTATATTGCAATTTGTGATATGTTTTTATTTATTCATACTGAATTTTGTTATAACTCAAATCCATTCTTGTGATGTTATTTCCATATTTTGTCAATAACCAAGGTGGAACACATTTTACGTTTTGACCAGAAAAAGATAGCTAAATTTCAAAAAAACACGTAAAACAAACTTAAATAATAAAACAGTTAGTACAATATATAAGCCAACACAAGATTACAGTGTATGAGCTAAAACAGTATTACAATGAATGAACCAACACAAGGTTACAGTGTATAAGCTAACTCATTATTACAATATATATAAAAGAACTAGTACTAAAGTGTATGAACCAACACAGTATTTTTGGTCAGCTTTTCAAGTTCAAGTTTTTAATTATTTTAAATTTGCATAAAAATGCAAAATAATAAAAACATAAGTCTTATTATATTATTATAATTATATTATATTATTTATTCTTATTATATTTGTTAGGGTTTGGTTAAGGGTTCGGGACTATCTTTTTATTAAAATAGAAATATTGAAAATATGCAAGGAGTGTTGCTACATCAACTGATAAATAGGTAAAATATACAAGGAGTATTGCTTTTTTACTATAAAACACGTGCAGAGTGTTGCTACATCAACTCTCTTATAGCCTGCTGCTACAAGGGAGTACTGTTAAATTGACTATCTTATAGCCTACTGCTGCAAGGAAGTGCTGCTAAATTGACTTTCTTATAGCCTGCTGCTACAAGAGAGTGCTGCTATATCAACTATCTTATAGCCTGCTGCTACAAGGAAGTACCGCTACATTGATTGAGGTTTTGGTTTGGGCAAGCAATCTATAATTAAAAAAAAACAAATTTTATTTAAGTTTATCTGTCTGATTTATTAAAAAAACAAGAGTTAATGGAAAAAACTTTTTCACTACAATGCAGGAGTATATATATATGTATATATATATATATATATATATATATATATATATATATATATATATATATATATATATATATATATATATATATATATATATACACATATATATATATTAACTTCAGTTCAGTTTAGTTAACTTTGCATTTTTATTTATATTTATTTACATATATTAATTATTTCATGCATAATTTACATTTAAAATTTTTAATATTTTATTTAAACTATAACTAAATAATAAATAAAATACTCAAATTATACAAACTATATTAAGTTATACAACTTAGCGCATAATAATGCATAATAATATTTTTTAAAGTTTATTTATTTTACACAATTGCTAATGTTTAAAATAAAGTGAGTTTAAAATAATAAAGTTTTCTTTTATATAATAATAAGTCATAATAACTTAATCATAATCACATAAAAGGTAACAACTTAATTATAGCATTAATTATATATAGGTTTTTTAATTATAACATAATTAAACAACTTTATTTATTTAATTTAAATAAATGAGCAAATAAATAAAAACAAAAAAAGCAACCTAAAAGTAACTTGCCCAGTGGGCAAAAGACAAGTTTTAAATGTCTAAAAAACATATTAAGTTTTATTAATAGATTTCTTAGACATCTAAAATGTGTCTTGTGCCAACTGGGTGAGTATTTTTTTTTTAATTGAAAATAAGATTTATCCAGAAATAGGATATCTCGTTTTCTAGGAAAGGCAGTTAAACCCTTGTGTATATCACCCCATTACATACTACAGTACCCCAAGCTAAAAATACTTTAAATTTATGACCAAAAATACCATATCAATATCCATGCACTAAAGCCACATCAAGGTGTAACTTAATTTTTGGAATAGGGCAAAAAAACGTTTTCTGACTCTTAGATCATACATATTGAACAATTTTTGAAACCTACAAAGATCTTTAAAAAGTTAAAAAAAAAAGTTTAACTTGTAATTTTATAATTTGAGTGATCTGCATTCATGAATGTTTCTAGGTAAGTTTTGTTTTTTAATTAAAACTTTGATAATTTTAATTAATTTTGACAATTTTCATTAACTTGATAAAGGTTATTATAAACAGTGAAACTTGTTTGTTTTGTTTTTACTCAAATATTTTATTATATTTAATATAAAACAAAACAATAGTTTTGATCATTTTGTTTTAATATTGACTCCCTATTTTTTTGGCCTAGAGGAGCTGTACACCTCTTTGCACTTATCAAGTTACACCTACTGTAAATCATACACATACACTTCCATCAGCTAAAACATGAATTGAGTTGCTTGAGTTGTTATCATGCTGATTGACAGCTGAAGCCATATACAGTCTATCTAGAAGAAAAAAAAAATATATATATATATATAGATATATAGATATATATATATATATATATATATATATATATATATATATATATATATATATATATATATATATATATATATATATATATATATATATATATATATATATGTATATATGTATATATATATATATATATATATATACACATATATATATATGATATATATATACATATATAAAGTCAAGAGGTTTATTTGACGTTACAATGGTGGGTTTGTTGGTGCGGAAATATGTGAGTTTGTGGGAATATTTGTTCTTTTTCAAATGTCAAATTTTTATAATAAATATAACTTTGGATTATATTGTGATGACCAAATAGCAGTTTTTAAAAATGCTACTGGTCAGCAAATGGAGAAAATTAAAAAGCATATCATGCGCTTATTCAAATGTAACAATCTTAACATATCTATACAGTGCAATCTCAAAATTGTAAACTATCTTAACGTAACTCTTAACCTCTACGACTAGTCATATCAACCATACAGCAAACCTGATAATACTTTAAACTACATACATGCTCAATCTAACCATCCTCCTAGTATACTAAAATAACTACCTAAAAATGTTGAACTGAGATTGTCTGGAAATTCTAGCAGCAAAGAAGTGTTTAATAAATCTGTATCTGTTTATAATAAAGCACTACAAAACTCTGGTTATAAACATAATTTATTTTACAAACCTAACTTAAAATAACAACAAAAGAAAAACTGTACACGCAAAATAATATGGTACAACCTTCCTTTTAGCATAAATGTCACTACAAATATAAGAAAATGCTTTTTAAACTTCATTGCCAAACATTTTCCAATTAACAACAAACTAAACAAAAATTTTAACAAGAACACTGTAAAAATCAGCTACAGTTGCATGTCAAACATAAAATCAGAATAAATTTACACAACAAGCACATCCTAATCAAAAACCCATTAATAAATATAACTGCAACTCTCTTAATAAAAACAATTGTCCTTTACTCAATAACTGCTTGACCAACAACATTTTATACCAAACAACCATCACTTCAGATAACTTTTCAATAAAAAAATCATACATTGGCATTAGCGAAACACCTTTTAAACTAAGATATGCTAACCGTTTGAAATCATTTAATATCCCCAAATATAAAAACGATACAGAGCTGCAAGGAGGTTTGGAACTTAAAAGATAGTAATAAAAATCCTGTGGTTAATTGGAAAATAATTATAAGATATGAAGCATATAACCTGAAAACAAAATTGTGCAATAATGCCTTAATGAAAAATATGAAATTATTTCAAACAATGACAACATTGTATTAAATAAGAAAACTGAAATTATATTGAAATGTTGGCATAGAAATAAATTCCTTCTTTGTCAATTTGACACAGGGTAAAGGTAGACTTCATGTAATTGATTTTTTGACGTCAGATCTCATTGCACTGCTTAATTTGTATTTTTAACAGTTTTTTAATTTCTTGATTTAAAAATATATGGCTGATGATTGCCACCAGGCATAAAACTCTAAGTAGCAACAAAAAGTTGTATTTTTTTCATTTTAATACTAAGTAATTATATATATATATATATATATATATATATATATATATATATATATATATATATATATATATATATATATATATATATATATATATATATATATATATGATATATATGTATGATATATATCTATACCTATACATATATATATATATATATATATATATATATATATATATATATATATATATATATATATATATATATATATATATATATATATATATATATAATATATATATATATATATATATATATATATATATATATATATATAATCAAATCGATTCAAAAATATGATTCGAGATACGATTTGAAAATTTTCAAAAATCTAATCCTTACTTATTTTATTTTTGCTGTGGGTATTTTAGATATTCTGCGCTTCGGCCCTATCAAAATACCGTTACTTATCCTTAAATACCTTTTTAATCAGTCATTAAAAAGGTTAACCAGGGCAAGAAGCATCAATAAAAAGATTATACAATTGTTTTATTTTATTTTATTTTAAAATATATATTATTAAATAAAATATGCTTAAATTTAGACTTCTAAATGTTGATTCAAAACGTGATTCGCGAATCAAGACCTACTTTGATTTGAGATTCAATTCGAAACAAAATCTGGCGATTCGCAGGGCCCTAATATATATATATATATATATATATATATATATATATATATATATATATATATATATATATATATATATATATATATATATATATATATATATATATATATATATATATATATCAGCATTCGGCAATGCTGACCTAACTGCCGGCCTAAAAGTGTTCAAGGTTGGCAATTATTGTCAACCTCGTTTCTTTGTTTTATAGTAAGACCTTTGTATCAATTTTTTTTTTGCCAACCTGATGCCGACCTCTGAAAGATTGAGGTCGACAAATTATTGCCGACCTCATTTTTTCTAATTCCAAGGGTTAATATATATATATCATATATGAACATCTATAAATAAGAGTTCTTGCAATATTAATTTTTTATTTTTTTAAGATTTTTTTTGATTTTTTTTTTTAGATTTTTTAACTTTAACTACAAACTACATTTTCTAGCTTTAATTACAAACAATTATTTATACTTAAATAAAAACAAATGGTAACATCACTTTTGAATGCCTTCTCAAACGTTTGCGTTATAAGAGCTTCTTTTTGGTTTTGTAAGTATAAAAAAATATGCCATCCAGAACTGTGGTTTTAAGGACTGACCATCATCTAAATTTATTGCTCTGTTTTTAGGTTTGCTCTGTTTTTAGGTTTGCATATTAAGTTTCAATTGACTTTAAAACTTTTTTTTTTAAATTTTTTTTCAATTTTTTTGCCTGCTCTTATTTTATATTGCATGGAAATTTGTTTTTATGATGTCCGATAGATTTGTCACATTTTTTTAAACATATATTTTTGGTGTTGTTTTATTTTAACTGATAATTTTATTTTTGTTTTGCCAATGTTTACTGACATTCTATAAAGTATACACCAGGATAGCTATTTGTTTGTAGTCTTATTTTCTTAATCAGCAAAGAACCAAGATTTGCATTAGATTTAATAACTGTCTTGTAACCTGCTTTCCTAAAGATTTTTATAATATTTGGATTTAAATTAGTGATATAGTTGACATGATTGGTTGACATGATTGGTTGACATGATAAATTAGTTAACATGATTGGTTCATTGTTAGATGAGACTACTTCATTATTTGAGTATAAATAATTTTCTTTTTGTACATACAAATACATCTATTCAGAAATCAATTTTATTTACAATTTTTTCAGAGTAAATAGGTAAGCCTCTACGGATGTCTCAGAGCAAATAGGTAAGCCTTTATGGATATCTCAGAGCAAGTAGACAACCCTCCATGGGTAAATTCATTAAATATGCTTTCTTAGATAACGATTTGAGTTGTGCTTGATCTGAATATTTGTTTGTTCTTTTTATCGTTTGTTTTTATCTTCAAATTCAATTTTGTATTTAATGGCATTATATTGACTGTTTAATATTTGTTAAAAATGGATGGCATTATCTTTATTGGTAAATCGTGCATGGTTCTCATCTATGTACTTTAGTTACTTTAATTCTAGCGGTGGATCGGAATAAAATTATGTTAAGTGGTTTATTTCGAAAAATTATTGAAAACCTTCTACAAGTATTACCATCAATGAAAGTCCTATAGGACCTTAATCCACAAGCTCGTGAATTTCTTTGTTCCATAAAAAATAATATTTAGATAAACACTATTTATTAGAGATTATCTAAATGTTTTTTTTAGTTCTATTAGTGATTTTAGATGCTTAGTTTTGTCAGTTTATTTAAATTTAGAACGTAAATTTTTTTATTCAGATTAACAAGTTCTAGTTTTACTAGCAAATTTAATTGTTAGGTTCTCTTTAATTATCTTTGTTTTGCCAATTTCACTGCAAATTTTATCTTTGGTGTTCTATTATATTAAAGCCTGCTCCTTTTTCAAAGAGTATATATTAATGTTTTTATTATCTTTTATTTGTTTAAATGCTTGTAATTGGTCATAGTTTAAATTACTACTTTTTTGACATTTAAACACTTTAAGTTGTCTTAACACACTTTTAGATAACGATTCAAATATCTTAGAAGGCATACTTAAGGGATTTATCTAAAGAGCCATAGAGGTTTACCTATTTTCATGGAAAAATTTATATATATAAAAATGTTTTTTTTTTTTTAATTTCTTAAATAGATGTGTTTGCTGAGAGCAGATAGGAAAAAAAAATTACAAAACCTTGTAAATATTTTTATAAAAACACAACACTCAAAAAATGTCTCAATCTAACAATGAAGCAACTATGCCAACTATATCACTAATGTGGATCTAAATATTATCACCAAAACTTCTAAAAATCTTTAGAAAAGCAGGTTACAAGTTTTTAAATCTAGCACAAATCTTTAATCTTTGCTAACCTTGTGAAACAAAACAAAACTATTATCTAATAGCAATCCTGGTGTAAACCTAATAAAATGGGAATGTAAAGAAAAATAGGCAAAACAAAAATAGCAAATAGAATGCAACCACACCAAAAATATATGCTAGAGGTAAAACAGAACCAATCTGAAAATAGGCATCGTAAAAATAAATGTCCATGCAATAGAAAATAGGGGCAGGTAAAAACATGAAAAACCTAAAAGAGTCAACTGAAATTCAGTACAACAAATGCAGATTTAAAAACAGAGGTATGAATTTAGGCCATGGTCAGTACATAAAAATGCAATTCTGGATGCTATATTTTTTATAACTATGTAACCAAAAAGAAGCCTTTTTAAAGACACCTAAAAGAAGCCCTTACCTTTTGTTTGTAATTAAATATAATGAACTCTTTGTAATTAAAGATAAAAATGCTAGCCGCAAAAATCTAGCGAAAATTTCTTAAAAATAAAAAACTAATATTGAAAAAACTGTTATTTATTGATGTTCTTATATTGAATTAATCCAACTCTATGAGGTCTTCTAATTTTGAATATATATATATATATATATATATATATATATATATATATATATATATATATATATATATATATATATATATATATATATATATATATATATATATATATATATATATATATATATATATACATTTACTAAAGCGTGTTTTGATAAGCATTTGCTCACTTTTTCTGCTTACCTTAAGCCATACCATTTTTTTTGAAAAAGAAGAAAAAAATTGAAGAATGATGAATGAAAGGATTGCTGCCCCATCCCAACCCCTCAGTCGATGTAGCAGCACTCCACTGCGAGTCAAGCTATTTGTCAGTCAAGGTATGTACTGAAGCCCCCAGCAGCAGGCTATTTCAGTATGACATCAGATTGCTTACCTTAGTACGCAATATTATATATATGTGTATATATATATATATATATATATATATATATATATATATATATATATATATATATATATATATATATATATATATATATATTATAAATAACTTAAATAAAAAACTAAATTTATCATGTTTTATGGAAGAAATACAATTGATGCATGCTGTTTACTGCCTGAAATTGATATTGATGATTATGCTGAGCAAATCAGAAGAATTCACCAAACCAGATGTAATTATTATAAGAAAAAACTTAATTTAGAATAATGTAATCAAAAAGAAACATGGATTATTGCCAAAGAAATACTTCTTTTGAATAATTCTAAAACTAATCACACATTATCAGAAGCAAAATGTAACATAATAAGTCAATATTTTGCAAGCAAACTTGAAGGCATAAAAAAATATCCAAGAAAGACTTACTACAATCACTACCTTGTGATACTCTTTGTGGTACTCCTGTACCACAAGGTAGTATATTAGACCCATTTTTATTTTCGATGTTTGTTTCACCTGTATATCGCATTATAGCTAAACATGGCACAAATCATCATCATCAATATGCCGATGATACCCAATTATATACTTTCATTAACACAGGAAAAGATAATATTAATAAAATCACTGAATGTGCTAAAACAGTTACAAAATAGTTTCTAGAAAGTAGACTTCTGCTTAACCCAATCAAAACAGAAGATATCTAATTTGGATCTAGGAAACAAACTGGAAAATTTAAAAATGATTCCAAAATTAAATTCTCTGGAACAACACTAACTTCCAATAAATTTAGTGAGATTATCTTTTATTTATTATTATTATTATTATTATTATTATTATTATTATTATTATTATTATTATTATTATTATTATTATTATTATTACTATTATTAATATTAGGAGTCACATTAGATTCAGCATTCTTGTTAGACCAACATATAAACAACACTGTTAAATCCTGTAACTACCATATTCGTGCTCTTCACCAGATATATCAATGTCTCGCTAAAGAAGCAGCTAACACAATTGCTTGTGGCATTATTAATCATTTATCAGGTTCTTACAAAAAAAAAATTTAACAAACTCCAAATAGGTTATCTCGCATTGTCTCTCATTTTCCTTTTTATTCAAAATCAGAAAAATTCCTAAACCTCTTCATTGGTTACCAATCCATTAACAAATAGTTTATAAAATATCAGTTATTACATATAAAACTTTAAAAACTAAATCTCCTGCATATCTATTTGAACTTTTAAAAACACACACTTAAAAACAGTTCCCTAGGATCACAGTCTTTCTTCATGAATGCACCTTAAATATGGAATGGCTTGTCTATAAACACACATAATTCAGCCACTTAAGAAACATTCAAAAAAAGACTAAAATACAAACTTTTTGTAGACGCTTTCAAGAACTCATAGTAATCTCTCTCAGTGCTTCTGAAATACTTCATCCCTATTGTGATTGTTGTAATTGATGGATTGGTAACCAATGAAGGGAGAGCACTTTAATCTCTAATTATTATTATAATTATTATTATTATTATTATTATTATTATTATTATATAAATATATATATATATATATATATATATATATATTATATATATATATATATATATATATATATATATATATATATATATATATATTATATATATATATATATTATATATATATATATATATATATATATATATATATATATATATAAAATATATATATAAAAAATATACATATATATATTTATTCTTTTTGAAAATATTATACGCACCTGCGTATAATAGTACTTCCGAAAAATGCATATTTTGTCTAGAAGAAAAATATGAAATAATTATACATTCAAACCTCTGAGACATGTTGTGTTCATATAAAAGAGAATGATAAAAAAAAATGTTTGGGCTAAACTTTTTTTGATTAAAACAAGAATAAATGCATACCAAGAAAAACTATTTTTTTTTTCTTTTTAGTTGAACTTGTCTTCTCTGTTTTGAAAAAAAGTCAGCATATAATATGCTGACTTTTTGGCCTACAACAAAACAGAGAACAGAAGCTTTTGGTCTGCATTTATTTTTTTGTTTTAATCAAAAATAATGTCTCAGAGGTTGTTTGGGATCTCTTTAAGAGCAAAAAAATTAACATTATTAGCCTAATATTTTCGCCTTTTCCAAGATTTTAAGATAAATTAACATGCACCTAGTTTTTCGCCTTATAAGAGATTTATAATGAGATTCAATTGATAGCTCAATGGTTTAGTGTACTGGTATCAGTTTCGCTTTGAGTAATTCCATTAAACTCAATAAATATTGTAATTTTTTCAATCTTGTCAAAATATTTATAGTAAAAAAATTTTTATATAGCAAAGAGACTTTTAATTGAAGTTTTTTCATTTTTATATTATACACCATTGTTCCATATACTGCCCGCAAACTTAACTTATGCTAAAAAGGTTTACAGTTAGAGACATGTGTATGTAACACTAAACTAATGGCAAAACTAAGAAGAACGCTACAAGAAGAACTGTTAAGTAAAACAATTAAACTTTCATCATTAAAACCCAACTAAAACCAAAAAGTTTCTTAACGTAGGAGAAAAATTTCAATTTAGATAAATGAAAATATTCACAATTATCTTAATATAAACCAAAGTAATGCTAATTGGGGAAAAAAAAAACATACAATCAATTTCAACTGTTAAGAAATACTTGACAATTGATCTAGCCAATTAGTCTAGACAATAATAACTGTCAAAAAATGTTTAAATCAAAAATTTTCCAATAAAAAAAAAAAGGGGGTTGTTCATTGATAAGCAACACAATATTAAATTATTTAATATTGTGTTTATCAATATATAATATTGTGTTTATCATATATATATATATATATATATATATATATATATATATATATATATATATATATATATATATATATATATATATATATATATATATATATATATATATATATATATATATATATATATATATATATATATATATATATATATAAATGGTGAACAGACCTATTGGTCTGTTTGGTCACAAGGGCAGCAACTGAAAGTAATTAAAAAAAATGTTGGTCGCCTGATGAAATTTTTATTTGCGCCTCGCAAATCTTTTTTAAATACCTTTCTTTTATATACAAGAACTTTAAAAAAATAACTTCTATGTATATTATACCAAAGTATCAAAAATATGTTTATATATTAGATCAAAAATAACATTAAAAATTTTGTATTCAAAAGTAAGCTTTCCTTCGAAAAAATTTAATATATATATATATATTTAATATATATATATATATATATATATATATATATATATATATATATATATATATATATATATATATATATATATATATATATATATATAAATGGTGAACAGACCTATTGGTCTGTTTGGTCACAAGGGCAGCAACTGAAAGTAATTAAAAAAAATGTTGGTCGCCTGATGAAATTTTTATTTGCGCCTCGCAAATCTTTTTTAAATACCTTTCTTTTATATACAAGAACTTTAAAAAAATAATTTCTATGTATATTATACCAAAGTATCAAAAATATGTTTATATATTAGATCAAAAATAACATTAAAAATTTTGTATTCAAAAGTAAGCTTTCCTTCAAAAAAATTTAATATATATATATATATATTTAATATATATATATATATATATATATATATATATATATATATATATATATATATATATATATATATATATATTATATATATATATATATATATATATATATATATATATATATATATATATATATACATTTATATACATATATATATATATATATATATATATATATATATATATATATATATATATATATATATATATATATATATATATATATATATAAATTTAAGATTTATATCTCAGCGACTACCATTAGTAATTCTACCATCCTACCAAAGGATTTTCTGGGGTTATTACATCAAACGCTTTTCTTAGAAAGTCTTCTAGGAATCAATTTCTGCAAACTTTATAGTATTTACTATTAAATTAAATAATCACTGTAAATTTTGAATAATATCTTAAGCAAGTTCATTTGATAGGGGGCTGTTTTACAAAATAGATTTAGGGGCTGTAGATCCTTTTATAAAAATATTATATTCATTCAAGTTTAAAATTACATATAAACTTACTATAAAAGTTGTTCATTTGTATTAATTTGTCATTTTATATCAATAACCAATATTAAGATCCCTGAATTTGAAGTTTTTGTTTAACGAATTGTTATTTTATATTTTTTAATTAAAACTACAAACTGGTAACTAAATTTAAATTTGCTTCAATTTGTTTCGATTTCAATTTTGATAGCATAATTTTTTTCATTTATGCTTGACTTGATTATTTACTTGTCACAAAGTAAACATTTTAATAGAACTAATCAAGACGAGTTCTTTTTGAAGTGATTACTAATGAGTTCAATAATTTCATTATTACCTCCGCCTAAATTATCCTCCGTCGCCAATTGCGCATTAATGTTATAGATGTTGTAAGTGTAAAGAATAAGTCCGTACTACCGTATAATAAACATATTAAACATAAACAATATATAATAAAGATAAACAACGAGAAAAGTCGCTTAGAGGATAAGAATTCTAAAAATGAAGTTTACTAGGTTTATGGTGATATTACAAATCTATACTTTTGAAAAGTATTAAAAAAGGCGATGTAAGAAAGATTCATATTAATTAAAAATATAAAATTATAACCTAATTATTTATATCTTTACATGAAAGTACTTTACAAATATTATTGTATCTGTCTGAATACTCTCCGCTAATAAATCACTAAACTTGCGTCTGAATTATCACCTCGCCCCTCAGAAAATCATTCAATACATAATAGATAATGGTATTTAGATGACAATTATACAACTATAAACTAATAAGTTATGCATTTACTTGAAATTACTTTACAAATACTTTGATGTTAGCCTGAATTATTACTCCTCCTAGTAAATTACTAAGCGTCTTTTCTCTTTGCTTTTGTTTATTAAGATAGTAGGAACGTATTCGGTACACTTGTAACAGCTATAATCTAAAAGCGCAACCTCGTTTAGAGTTTTAATTGGGGTTAGGTGGTAATTCAGGAAAATTTAATAATCTACTACAGTTTCTTTCGTGCAGTATAAGCTTAGTAGGCGGAATCAAGATTTTTCGATGCAATTAAAAACTCACAATTTTTGCACTACGATAACCATCTACCCAGGCTGCATAGAAAATCCAGAATATATGCAGATATGCGCAATCTGATTTGCTAGATTTGAAAAAGAAAATTGAGCGAGTTTGTTAAAAAAAATGAACTGTAAAACCTAATATCAAAAAACACATAAATAGAAGTAAAAGACGATAGCATAAAAATTTAAATAACAATAACAAAAATAAAATAATAATTTTTCATTTGGGTTTTCTACACTTCTTTATTAAAAATTTTCACAATTTCACTTTTTCAAAATTTTACAATTCAAAACATACAAAGTTTTACTTCAAAAATAAAAACAAAAAGATTAAAGATATAAAAAAGTAAAAAGTAATGATTTAAAAAAAAATTTGTTGTCTACAAGAACCAGACAGTTACAATAATTGAATATCAACGATTCCCTTCCTTTTTACATATTTACTTTGTAAGCCAAAATATTTGTTTTAAAACGCAAAATGTATTTACCTTCTTAATACAAATACTACAGAACAAATATTTACTGAACAAGTTGGTTGATGCAAACAAAATATTGGCTATTGTATTTCATTTAGTAAGTTTTTTCATCTCTGATATTAGCTGATTGCGATCAGTCCCGTTTTTGGATCATCCTAGCTCCCCACCGAAATAACGGATGATGCTTCTCTAGCCTCTTACTCTCCTTCCACCACCAAAAATAGGAAAAGAAAAAATTCTGTATTTCAACTCAATATTTTATATGGTTTTATAAATGTTATTGAATTAGAATAAAAACCAACAAGTAAATGTATTCATATTATAATACAACCAAATCATTTTATAATATGGTATTATAATATAATAGGAAACATGTCAATGCTCATTCGAGCGTGTTTGACACCATACTCTTGGCAGCCATTGTAACCGAGGTAATTGCAAAAAAAAGTAGCAGCACTTTTTTTTTATAAGAAAAGCCAACGAAAATGTATGCAAATATCTAACTTACTCAAACATCTAACTTCAAATTATGCAATGTTAAAAACATACTAAAACATATTTCAAGTGTTTTAGTTTTACTTTCACTTGAAAATTGTATTGCGGCAAAATCTTTTTAAAACTTGATCTGTAGCACTTATTTTCGTTTGATTAAGTCTTTAACATTTTTTAAAAATTTTTTTTCAAAATTTTTAAAAATTTAAAATTTTCTTTTAAATATTGTGACTGTATAGCTGAGTGGTTAGCACGCTGGGCTCTTAAGCAGGAAGTTCAGCTTGGATTCCTACCCTTGGCTTTTCTTTTTTTTTTTCAATTTAATCTTTTCCAAATTTTTTAAAATACAAAATAAAAGGCTTTTGAAGAAAAAAGTTTGTTTAGAAAGAAAGTTGTTTTGTTTTGCATTTTAAATAACAAATATTTAAAAAAAAAAAGCAAGCACTTGCCGCGCGGCAACCTTTACTTTTTTTAAACAGTAAGGGAGTTTAAAAAACATGTTTTTGTTAAGAACATAATTAAAATTTCTAGTTTTATGTTTTAAATAAACTATTTTATTAAATTTAAAACTTTTAAAAATAATTAAAAGAAAAAAAATACCTAATATTAAGGTAATTAGAAAACTTAAAGTCTTGCAGCTATTTTACCACGCCCCCGTTAAACATAAACCGAGTGGGTGACAATGACAGAATTTAGATAAAAGTCAAGGTTGAAATAGTATTATACTCCGTAAATTATTGGAAGAGTCAGCTCGAACGCTTCTAACTAATAATGCACTGTATCATTATAGGTGTGCACACGATAAGTTTTTTGTGTTTCTTGAAATATCTTTGAATATTCTATTATCACGTTCTTTATCTTCTATTATCACGTTTAAATAGTATATATATATATATATATATATATATATATATATATATATATATATATATATATATATATATATATATATATATATATATATATATATATATATATATATATATATATATATATATTTATATTGATTTTAGGTGCCCCAAGAAGTCCTTACGGTCTTATCACAGAGCACCGCGGAAGAGCATTTAATAGGAAGTTCATGCCTCCTTCCCAGCCGATGTCGCAAAACTTGCCCAAAGGTGGGGTTGGAACCACTGGTCTTACGTTTCTGAGGCAAGTGTCCTGCCACTGCGCCACGGCTGCTTTGGTAAGTATTTAAAATATTTTATTTATAATATCATTATTACTATTAACAAAAAATATTATGTTTTTATAAAAAATATTTACGCTTTGAAATTATATATTCCTAAATATATTTGAAATTATAAATACCTAAATGTAATTTATATAATTACATTTAGATATTAAGTTTAAATATATATTGAAAAAACAAAAAACAAAAAAAACTTTTGCGATGACTAATTTAACGCCAACTCAATTAATCTCTAAACCATTGCCTAAGAATCACTATCCTTCCTTAACTCTCCTAACAACGAAAAAAAAATACAAGGGGAAAGACGTACATAACCTGGAAACAAATTGCAATTTTAATTGTTATTATACTAATGCAACATCCCTTAATAAAAAAATAAACGATTTGATTGCAATTGCTAGAACGTTTGACTATCATGTTATTGCTGTCTCCGAAACATGGTTTCGAAATGACTCAGTTCTTAACATCGATGGGTATAACTTATATCGCAAAGATTGCTGTGACGGACGTCGAGGAGGCGGTGTAGCTATCTACATTACTGACTTATTTAATTCTCACGAAGTTAATCAGTTCTATACAAATTCACTTGAACAAGTTTGGGTATCAGTACAAGTTAATAATGAAAGCATACTTATTGGGTGTATATATAAACCAAATAATGCTAATCTAATAAACTATGTCGCTGAATCTTTCAAATTAGCTCATAGCTTAATTAGGAAGCCCTATGATGACTGTTTGATCGTTTGTGATTTTAATTTCCAGAATATGAAGTGGTTTAATAATGGTAAGTCTTTCAATCCAAACAATTCTAACTAGTATGAATTTTGGAACATTTACCAAAACAGCCTCTTTACACAACACATCACGTTCCCTACTTTCCAGACATCCTATGGTTCCCCAAAAAATATGTTTGACTTATTATTTACCTACAACAATAATTCTATTCTAAATTTGTCTCCTAATGCTATACTAGGTAATTTAAAACTTTAGTGTTACCTTTAGTGTTAAGAATCTTAGTTTTAGAACCGCTACCCGAAAACGAATCTCAATTGTTTACTTACAACAAAGCTGATTATTATTCAATATCAAACTTTATTGCATTAATCGATTGGGATATTATATTTCTACACAAAAATGCAGATCAAATGTTTAATGTATAAATTTCTTATTATCGTACTGCTTGCGAATTTTTTATCCCCAAGATTAAAAAAACAAAAAAAAATTATGATCCTTAGGTTACTCTACATATTAAAAGCTTAATCCGGACAAAAAAATTGGCTTGGTACATCTTGGTACATCAACTGCTCAACTAAATGCAAGAATAAAAATCTCAAAACAAATTACAATCGTCTTAATCGTTCCGTTAAAGCGGAAATACATAAAGCAAAAATATTACATGAAAAAAAAATAACATCAAAATCTCAGAACAACCCAAAACTCGTCTACAAATACATTAACAACCAACTAAAAATTAAAGATAAAATTCTCAAAAATCCTTCAGGTGAAATTACTGAAACTTTTCCCGATAAACTTGAACTTCTGAACTCTCAAATCAAATCTATGTTTACTCTTGAAAGCTCCGAAAATTTTCCATTGTTAAATAAAAGTGAAGTTAAACCTAAATGCAATTATAATAAGAGCTTGGATTTGTCTATTGTCGACATTATAAATGAACTTACTAATCTAAACCCTCTCAAATCTTTTGAACCTGACGGTTGCACCCTTTAATACCTAAGATATGTGTCAAAAGCTTCGCAATTCCGCTTACAAAATCTTCAATAAATCTTTTAATTCTGGAATAGTATCAACTCTCTGGAAATTAGCAAATATTAGTCCGATCTATAAAAAAAGGGAGACAAACTACTTCCTGAAAACTATCGCCCTATTTCACTTTCCTCTATTGCGTGCAAAATATTTGAAAAAGTTGTAAAGAATAAAATCTTGAAGCACATCAATGATAACAATATGCTCTCTACAAATCAACATGGCTTCCTTCATCATAAGTCTTGTGTAACCAATCTAATAGAGACTTTTGATATTATTTTGTCTTCCCTAGCATCGCACCAGTTTATAGATGTAATCTCCCTTGACTTTGCTAAAGCTTTTGATTCTGTACCTCACACCAGACTCATGTTAAAATTAAAATTATTCGGAATAAACGGCAAACTACTACAATGGGTTAATTCCTTCTTAGTAGGCAGAAAGCAACTCGTTACCATTAACAATACTAGCTCTGACTGGGTTCTTCGTGGTGTTCCTCAAGGTTCTGTTCTCGGCTCACTCCTCTTTATTCTTTTTACAAACGATCTTGCCCAGCTTACAGAAACTTCTGAAGTATTTGCCGACAATACTAAATTTTTTTCTAAATCTTTATCGCAGACTAATTTTGTTGATCTGCAGGACCGTCTACACTTAGTATGGTAAAACCAATCCTATGTATCGTTACTTTTTGCAAAATAACCAAGGTATAAATAAAAGCCTAAGAAGTTCTACTAAAGAGCGCGATTTAGGAGTCATTTTTACATCTAACCTCAAGTGAACTACACATATTCAATCAGTTGTCTTCTAATCTTTACAAATTCTTGGTATGCTAAAAAGGACATTCACCATCGTTGATGAAAAAATGGCTCTCAAATTTTATAAAGTGTTTATAAGACCACACCTTGAATATGCAGTGTTTGTTTGGGACCCGTATTTAAAAACTGACGTAGCTTTAGTTGAATCTGTTCAACGTAAAGCAGCAAAATGGGCTTTAAGCTTGAGAAATCTTCAATACTACAAAAGATTTAAAAGACTAATTTTATCACCATTCGAGTTTCGGCGTCTACGATACTTAATACAAATTTTTAAACTAATACATCAATTTGATATAATTAATAATATATATCAACCAAAATTTATTAACTCATTGTCACGTGGTCATCATCCTAAAATAAGACGTGAATATGTTCCAAACTGTCTTACAAGACACAACCAACTATATAATAGATCAGCAAAATACTGGAATGAACTACCCGAGCAAATAAATTTATACTCAACTGTAACTTCTTTAAAAATTATATTAGATTAGTGGTTGAGGGTAAAATTCGGAACGAATATTTACAAAATTGGTTGTTTATAGTTCAATGAACATTGCAATGATATATTATAATAAAGTATAAAGCAAAACCATTTTCGGATATAAGATCTTTCACAAGTTTATATTTTTCCTTTATACATAGCTTACGGCAATATCGTATGGGCAAGCACCAGCTACGCTAAGTTAAAGAAAATTTATACTAAACAAAAACATGCATGTAGAGTTGTATTTGGAGTAAAAAGAACTGTGCCTTGTGAGCCACTTCTACGTAAACTCAATGCATTAAATGTGTTTAAAATCAACATATTCCTCGTCATACAGTTCATGTATCAAATAAAACATGGGCTGTCTCCAGCGATATTCTATCCTTATTTTAGAAAAGTAAGCCATAAATACCCCACCAAGTTCTCAGAAAATAACTTAGTAACTCAAAAATATAATTTAAATTTATGTTCTTATTTTATTCAGTATCGGGGACCAATTTTGTGGAAAAACTTTCAGCATATTGTTAATATTAAAGAAAAAACATTTCCGCAATTCAAAACTAAATTAAAACGTTATTTAGTACTTACGGATTTTAATATAGCAGATCTTCTCTGTCACTTTTAAAAATTTAAAATTTATTAAACTAAATTAGCACCATAAATTTAAAAATCTAGACCATTTAACAATATTAAGAATTTCAATGTCTTAATCATACTTTCATTGAAAATGTTTCAATGAAACTCTTGAAGTTATCTACAATTTTCTTCATATACTTTATGATATTAGAACAGAAATTTTATTTAAATTTTGAATTATTTTGAAAGAAAATAATATATACAATATATATATCGAATCACGTTCAGTTTATAACCAAAAACAGAAAATATTTGTCATTTTTATTACTATATTTTAATCATTTCTTTTTTCTTTTTTTTTTCGATTATTTTATTACTTTTTTTTTTAATTTTAATTCTTAACATTTTAAAATTGTCCTTTTTTAAATGCTGTTGCTTATATATTACAGGTTATCATATATTATGGATATTTATTTGCGTTATTATTTAGGCTCGGTGATAAGGCTGTTTTATGCCTTCTTCTTCCTCCAGCCAATTGTATTTTTTATATTGTTGTACTTTGTGAATATTTTTAACGGCGAAAATAAATTAATAAACTAAAACTAGTTGGGTGTTTTCCCTGTTCGCAGTATGTATATATGGTATGTATAAGGCTACAACTATAATAATAAAAATAATTTAAATCATTATCATAAATGATATAGATATTGGAACATAATTTTATTTGTAAATAAAATGTATTTTTTTAATTTTTAAATCTGTTTTTTAAGATGCTAAAGTTTAATTTTTTTATGTTTTACTTAATGAAACATGTTCTATTTTAAACGTGATAGGATCCTAATTTTACAAAAGCTAAAGTTGACTTTAATTAGTATTTTTGTAGTTTGTTATCAAGTGTTTATTATTGTTACCAAGTGTTTAATGATGCAGATGTAGTTAAATTTTTTTGGTAAATAAAATTTTTTTTAAATATTTTGTTTTGTTATTATGTATAAATAAATTGATTTCCAGTTAATACATGTGATGTATTTTTTCCTTTTTTTTAATTCCATTTTTTTTTTTAGATTAATAAGATGACGTGTTTGTTCTAGGCTTCGGACTATTGTAATTGTAATTGTAAAAATTAAATAAAATAACAATTACAATACAATAATATTGTATTGTAATTGTTATTGTATTTAATTTTTATCAACTTGTTGCTCTTCACGTTACAATACAATAATACTGTATTGTATTACCAGAGATGTAATTAATTGCTGTAAATAAAAACAGTTGCAATAACAATTGTATTGTTTGTTTTTTTTTCTAACAATATATTGAAGCTCTAAAACTATTGTATTGTATTGCTGTCAGGGGCGGATGCAGCATTTTTTGATGTTTGAGATACCTAACTTTAAGACATGAAGCAAACTCCAAACATTTATACCTATTTTCAAATAAGGATGCTTTGCAAAAAATTGCAATGATTGGAGCCTGGGAACAAAAAAGCCCTAAAAATTTAGCTACACCTGCCCCAAACGTGAGAGCAACAAGTTGATAAAATAATTTTTATACTATTCTTAACTAAATCTATATTCATCGACAAATTTTAAAATTCACACAAAAATCTTTTAGCGTTCAAAAACTATGACAATAAAAAGTTTTAACCCCCTCAATTTGAGGGGGTTGCAAATTTTATGATTTTAACATTTCATCTAAAGAAAAATCAAATCTTTTATGGACTCTGTGGAGTGCTTTTTATAAATTTTATTTATAAGGTTGTCATTGTATTTTGAGCAAAACATCTAAATCAAAGAGCAGTATGTAAAATTTGATAAAATATAAGCGTTAAATAATAGAGTTGCTTGTTTATAAGATAGAAAACTTCTTATTCGAGAAAGGGCAAAGCACTTACTATTAGCTTTTCCGCATAGAGCTTTAATGTGATCACCAAACTTTAAATCCTTATCAATGTAACCCCAAGTAGCTTAACTTTATCTGAAGCCAACCATTATAAATTGGCTGTTTGAATACTTTTGATCAACTATTAGAAAATGAAATTTTTTGGGATTTACAATCATGTAGTTAAAATTAAACCATTCAATGGCGTTTAGTGTTTCGTTTTGCAATCAAAGAACAACACTCTCCAAGTTATTATCACAAACATAAAGAGTATTATCGTCAGCAAAACAGCAAATCTCAGAGTCTTTAATAAATAGAAAGTTTATAAATATATCTCTCTGAGAACTAAAATAGGATTGAAATTTTTTTTATAACTTTTGGTTAGATTAGATTCTACGACAATCTTAGCTTTTATTATGCGAAATTTAAGCATAATCATTGAAGATGATGTCATTTAGGTAAAAAAACATAAATTAATGCAAAGATTATTTAGTTGGAAGAGTAAAAGTAAGCAACTCAGGAAAAGGGGAATAAAAACTCACACTCTAGTCAATCATACTTAAATATATAATTATAAATAGCGATAATTTTAACATAATGTATTTATAGGTTCAACTGTTCACTTTTCAACGGCACAATAAAAAAATAAATTTAATTTAAGTGGCACAATTTTTTTAATATCGCTAGAAATTGTGCTGGTGCGGATTACATTGGAAGGGGTAGTGAAGTGGACAGTAAATGAAACCTCAACAAATAAATTGGACAACTTTGTTATGTAAATAATAATATCGAGTAATATCAGTATTAATACTATACTAGCTGATCTGACCCATAAATCCATAAAAATACGGGTTTTTGTAAGTCTATTCCGCACTGACCTTTTCTATACTTTTTCCTTATATAAATATCCTAGTTTTCCGGATCCATAAAATACGGGTCTTTACCAAACCTACCATTTCTATACTTATCTATTCCACACCGATCATTTCTATACCTATTATTTGTTTACTTCAATATTTGATTGTTCCATATACTGCCTGCAAACTCAACATATGCTACTTTAAGCCTGCAAACTCAACATATGCTACTTTAAGCCTGCAAACTCAACATATGCTACTTTACTTTTACAGACGTTTGTAGTGCAAACGTACGCAACGTTATGCAACTAGCAGAACTAAGAAGATCTTAGGCCATTAAAAACTGTAGACTATAAAATGTCAAGCGATCTTCCATAAATTACGCAACACTAAATTTTATTTTTAAAATAGAAGAAGGAGATCTTCGGTTCTTTTAGGTAGCGATTTTCATTAAACTTGATGAGCTATTGTGATTTTTTAATTAACATACGACTCTGCGAGGGAAAATTTTGATCTTTTTTGTTTTGTTCATTTGTGAAATTTAGCGTTACGTAATTAATGGACGATTCCTTATTTAAAAGTTTAGATTAGGGGGTTAGTCAAAAAGTATATAAAGCCAAAATATAATGAAGTATAATACTATTTTGATGGTTATCTAAATTCTGTTGTTGTTGCGCACTCGGTTTAGAATGTTTAACGAGGGCATGGTAAAAGAGCTACAAAACTCTCAATTTATTTATTGTATCAATATTAAATAACTTTAACTTTTAATTATTTTTAAAAGTATTTAATTTAATAAAATGGTTTAATTTAAGTATAAAATTAGAATTTTTAATTACGTTCTTATATAAAACATACTTTTCAAACCTCCCTTATTTTTTTTAAAAAGTTGAGGTCGCCGCGAGGCAAGTTCAAATCATCAGCTAGCTTTATTTTTTAGTTTTTGTTATTTAAAATGTAAAACAAAATAATTTTACAGTTCTATAGATTTTATATTATATATATTATCATGTTGTATACTCATTTTTCTTGCACAAACTCAACCTAGTTGTAAAAAACGTGAAATGTAAAACTAAAATAACACAAGTATCTCAATCATGACACATACGCAACAAATATTACCCCAAATTTTAATGTTTTTAGAAGTTTTGGCTTTTTTAAAAATCTTTTTGTTTGTTAAAGTGTATAATATCGTTAGATATGTCTATATATAATCTTTATAAGACTTCACAAGTATTTTGTATTTTAAAAATCTGAAAAAATTTTAAAAAAAGATTCAGAAGCTCAGCGCGCTAATCACTCGGCCATGCTGACACGTCGAAATTTTAAAACTATATAAATTTTTTTTCTGACGAAAAGTAACGCTGTACAGCATTAATTTTCGTCAGAAAAAAAATTTGATCTACAGCTGTAGTTCGCAATGCAATTTTCAAGCAAAAGTTTTTTTTTTTTTTTTTTTAACATCTTCGCTTCCAACAAGGCTGTATGCAACCACTAATTAGTGTTGGAAGTTACTGGAAGAGAAAAGATGAAGATTGTAGAGCAAGATAACGATTGACAGACGACTTAAAAGATTGCAAATTATATGAATCAGGAAAGCAAGATGAAGGAAGCGAATTCCAAAGAACTGTTGTTCGAGGAAAAAAACTAGACGAATAAGAGTTTTTGGAGCACTTAGGAACAGTAACAGAAAAAGGATGAGAATTATTTGAATGACGAGTAACACGAGAATGAATTTTAGTAGATGTTACAAGAGACGCTAGCTCTTTAGAGCAGTGCCCATTATAGCATTTGTAGAAAAGAGATAGAGAAGCAACATTACGACAATGTGACAGAGGTTGAAGGTTGGCTGCAAGAGCAGGTCCAACTATGTTTACAATGCGTTTTTGCACCTTGTCTAAAAGAGAAAAGGCATCATTAGAAGATCCGCCCCAGATATGGCAACAGTATTCTATACAAGGCCGGATTTGAGATTTATAGAGATAGAGAATAGAATCCAGAGTAAAAAAGTGACGAGCTCGATAAAGAGAAGCGACTTTAGCAGATGCTAGTTTTGCAACGGATTTGATATAAGGTTTCCAAGAAAGATCAGAAGTAAGAGTTAATTTAGAAGATGAAGGGTAGGAGACTCATCGAGTACATTACCGTTCATAAATATGGGAAGGTCTAAATTATTGCGATAACGATTGACTGAAAAAAATTGAGTTTTATCTGAATTAAAGTTCACCAGCCACTGTGAGCCCCATGCTGTAACAGAAGTGAGATCCTTTTCAAGCTCAGATGCCCCCTGCAAGCAATCAGAGGGAGTTGGCTTCTTATCGTGACAAGAATAAATAGTAGTATTCTCAGCGAACAATGCCACCTTAGATGTGAGAATATCTGCAAGATCGTTAATGTAAATTAAAAAGAGTATAGGGCCAAGGAGTGAACCATGGGGAACCCTTGAGGTTACAGAAATAAGAAGAAGAGTGCTGTCCATCAAGGACAACTTTTATACTACAATTGGAAAGAAAGGATTCAATAATCTTAAAGATGTTTCCAGATACACCGTAAGAAGAAAGCTTATGGAGAAGACCAGCATGCCAAACTTTATCAAACGCTTAAGAAATGTCAAGAGCAATAGCCTTAACCTCTCCGCCTTTATCTAATGCGCGATAAAACCTATCGGTTATTACTGATAGCAAATCAGCCGTAGAACGAGAAGATCGAAATCCATATTGATGATCAAAAAGTAGGTTATGAGATTCGAGATGAGAGATTAAGTGTTTGTTAATTAAAGATTCAAAAACCTTGCTTATGATTGGAAGAAGACTAATGGGACGGTAGTTAGACAAATCGGATCGCTCTCCAGAATTTTTAAAAATAGGGATAACAGATGCTGCTTTCCAGCAGGCTGGAAAACAAGACTCTGATAAGCACTTGTTAAAAAGTTTTGAAAGGATAGACGACAGCTCCGGAGAATACTTCTGCAAGACTATAATAGGTATGTTGTCCGGGCTGCAGGCTGTAGAAGAGTCTAAGCAGGAAATCACTTTAGATACAGAAGCTGGAGTGATACGGATGTCGAGCAGTTGATCAACCTGTTTGACAGCTATATCAGGTAGAACGCAACTAGTGGAATCAAGAGATGATATTGATGAAAAGTTCTTGGCAAACAATTCGGCTTGTCTTTAGGTGAGGTGACAAAGTCTGAACCGTACAAAAGAGGTGGAATTACAGACTTGCCCTTATTATTGATACTATTAAAGATTCTCCAGAAGTCACGAGAGCCTAATTTTTGTGATGAAATGCAAGATTTTATGATCTGAGAATAGCGGGCTTTGGCATTAGACAAAACCTTTTTACAATGGTTCCTAGCAGTAATAAACAGACGTCTTTTTCTGGAGAATTGTTTTGCTGATAGATATGGAAGTAATGGTTTCGATTGGCAATTGCAGCAGCACAATGTGAGGAAAACCATGGAGAAGAGTGAGGCTTGACCTGGAATTGTCGAGAGGGAATAAAGGATTCCATGCCAGCCTGAATCCACGAAGTTATGTAAGAAGCACATTTGTCAACAGGAAGACGAAAGATTTTTACCCAGGGGCCATTACGAAGAAAATCACGGAAAGAGTCCTGGTCAGCTTTAAGGTAGTTGTAAGATGTACAATGATAGGGGGATTTTGATGGTAAAGAAGAATGAGATGACAGTTTTAGAGAGACCAAACCATGATCAGAAGCACCTAAGGGTGAGTGTGGAGAAACTGAGCACTGACTAGGATCAGAAACAAGACATAAGTCGAGTAGAGAAGGTAAATGATTCGGGTTGTCAGGAAAGCGAGTTGGAAAGTTGACTATTTGAGTTAGGGATTGAGAAAGACAAAAGTTGTGGGCCTTAATGCCTGCAGAGTTACTGACACTAGAGCCAAGCCATTCAGTGTGATGAACATTAAAGTCACCGACAATAACAATATTGGCTGATGGATAAAGAATGAGGGCTTGGTCAATATAATCAGAAATAACATCAAGAAGAGTGCAGTCTTGGGATGAGGGAGAGCGATATAGAACAAAGAGAAAGGTGATAGAGTGAAGTGGTGCTAAACGAAAGCACATAAAAGAGTAGTCTGTGGATTCAAACCTAGTTTCCCGACAAATGGGTGAATTCTTACGAATGTAAATGCCCAGGCCAAGCATGTTTTTTGTTAGATGTTTAAAAATGCTAAACTGTTTATAAAAATATGTATACGTAAAAGTTGCTGAGGTTTTTAACATTGTTTAAATATCCATTTTATTTTTTGTAGATGCATTACTACTTTAATTAAAGTTTGGAATTACTTAACTAAATCATTTTTATTTATAATATCTTGATTAGGTGTTGTTTGATCAAACAATAAACTATAAATGTAACTTAAAAGAGTGTTATAAAAGTAACAACACTGTAGTGTTATTACTTTTGTAGTAATAAATTTATTGTTTTGTTTTTCATAACATTTTCACTAACAAATTAAAGTTTATTTGCCTATTCCGTAAATTTCGTGGTTTTCCATAAACTGAAACTTTGAAGACCAGATAATTTAACAGATATCGCAAATCGCGATGCGTTAATTCAACCCTTGTAACTATAATATTATTAACTAAAATTATTATTAACTATTATAACCAACAACAACAGCTATCAGAGCAGGTTTACTATTATTTGAATCATTATTTGGAAATACATTATTACAATTTTTATTCAAATATTTTTATCGATTGAGATTTTTATTACTTTATGTTATTCACCTCCCAAGTTAAATTTAAATGAGTAGTAGTGACCAGAGAAGCCAAAACAACAGTCGAGGAGGCTACCTATAGTAAAACTGTAAAACTTAATATATAATTTAGTATGTTTTAACATTACATAATTTGAAGTTTACGTACGTTCGATATTTATATACACTAATCGCGTTACATCGGTTGCAATGGCTGCCAAGAGTTCTGTGTCAAACAGGCTCAAAAGGGCATTACTATTAAGTTCAGTATTATTATATAGATCAATTGTAATGTTAATTTTTAATTATTTGAATAAATAAAATAGAAAATAAAAAGGATTAACGCTTTACTACTCAGTTTAAACGAGTGGCTTTTTTTTCTCGCTGCTTCATAGTCAGACCTTAAACGACCCTGGTATTCAGTGCAATGATCTTCGTAAGGGTCCCTTGAGAGCTTGCCTTAAAATTTTCTTAAGGCGGGGTGTTCCATGTTTTGTTATATTTTATGAAAAATGCTCTAATGTAAAAAGTTCATGGCAGAGGTCTACAAACATTTGTTTAAAAACGCTCTTTGGTACTCTGCTAAAAGAGTTTTCAGCGGACTGTCTCGTAAAAGACTACGAAAGACACTACGAAAAAGGTCGGGGGGTTGGTGCGGCGCGGGGCCCCCTGCGATAGCCGCAGCAGGGGGTGCGCCAGTGCTGCGCCTGGACTGGGGGGGGGGTCGGGTGATCCTCTTTTAGGAGAGAAGAAAACCGAAAAGTTTTTTTGATTCCCTTGTTTTTAATGGGTTGAATGATTTATAAAAGGTAATTCATTAAAAGTATGATGACTAGGAAAATTTTTAAGAATTTTAATTATTTGATCCTCTAAAAGAAGAAGAGTAAACTAATGGAAAGTTATTTGGCTCATGACCAGAATATAAGGGTTCGATTCCTTTCTCTTTATTTTTGAATAAGAGCAATTTTCTTTTGATTATGGAGAAATAAAAGTATGAGAATCGTTTATACATGTTAGTGGAAGCAAATAAATGAGTAAAATAGGGTAATACCTGTTTTGTATCAGGTTAAAAATTTTAATATATTTTTATCCTAAGACGCATAGCTTAAGCCATGTTTTTACTGAAACAAAGAAAAATTAACAGCAGTAAAGAAATTTATACAATTAAAGTAATTTAGATATAAAGTAATCGTAAATTTTGTCTAATTAAGTGCCAGCAGACGCGGTGATACTTAAGAAATAAATTTTTATAAAAAAATAGGTTAAATGTGTATAGAATTAAGATTGTAAAATTAAGATTATTGATTTGGTAAAATATACAATAATTAAAAATTTTAAAAATTTTACGAAATAACTAGAAACTTGAATAAATGATAATTAAACAGGATTAGATACCCTGGTAATCTTTTTGTTAATAATTAATCTGAACAGTATACCTAAACAGGTGAAAATCAAATATTTTGGTTGTTTATTTTTCTAATTAGAGGAGTATGTAATTTAATTCGATAATCCGCGAAATACCTTACCTTTTCTTGAAAATACAAGTGTTGCATGGTTGTCTTCAGCTTTAACTTATAGTTAAAGCATAATTCTTAAAAGAATAAAGTCAAATATTATGGCCTTTATGAAAAGGGATATTATGTACTACAATAAACATTATAATATAAATTTATATTTGGATAATCAATGTAAACTGATTTAAAAGAGAATTTAATAGTAATTAAAAATATAAGGTTTTAATGAATAAGTGCAAATATTAATATAAATAGCCCGTCGCCTTGATCATAAAAGATAGAGTAAGTCGTAACATAGTGGGGGAAAGGGAACTTTTCCCTGTGATTTATAATCCAATCATGAATGAATTTTTCTTTTTTTTTTCTGTTTTAATAATTTTAGGGTGTTTAATGTGTATTAATTCTTTAAACCCCATTCATTCTGTTTTTTGATTAGTAACTGTATTTTTTTTTTCCTTTGCTTTATTAATTAATTTAAACTTGGAATTTTTGTCATTATTGTTAATAATAATATATGTAGGAGCTATAGTAATACTATTTTTGTTTGTAATAATGATGTTAGATATAATTCAAATAAAAAAAAACTCTAATATAAACAATATAATCCCTATAATTTTAATTATTTTAAGTTTATTAACAATAAAAATTATTAATAAAGATATATTTCTTTCTTTTCATTTAGATAATGATTTTTTAAATTTTAATTTAATAAACCATTACAATTTTCATAATCTAGCTTTATTTTTTTACTCTAAATATTCTATAAATTTTATATTAATTAGTATTATCTTATCCATAGGCATGATAGGAGTAATTGTTTTAACAATTACTTATAATTCTAACTCAAAGAAACAAAAAATATTTATTCAACATTTAAGAAATAATTCATGAAATTAAATTTGTTTATTTATTTATCCATAAGTTTTATTCTTAGTTTTATAGTTTTATTTTTTTCAATTTTTCTTTCTTTTAAATCACCAGATAAAGAAAAAGTTTCTATCTATGAATGTGGTTTTAATCCTTTTCACTCGACTGGTCAACCATTTTCTATAAGATTTTTTTTAATTTCTATTTTATTTTTAGTATTTGATTTAGAAATAATTTATTTATTTCCATGATCAGTAAATTCAAACTTAATAGACTATTATTCACAATCTATTATATATTTATTTATAATTATATTAGTTATAGGATTAGTTTATGAATGATTAAGAGGGGGTTTAGAATGAGAGTAATGTTATTTGATTTTAATTTATTAGTAGTAATTATGTTTTGTGTTAGTATTATAGGAATAATTATAAATAGAAGTAATATAATATTAATTTTAGTTAGTATAGAAATTTTATTACTATCAATTTCAATGAATTTTATGTTAACTTCACTAACTAATTTTTCTTTAGAGGGACAAATAATAGCAATATATGTAATAACTATAGCTGCTATTGAATCAGCTATTAGATTATCAATAATAGTAGCTTTTTATAAAATAAAAGGATCTATTTCTTTAAAATTATTAAATTTATTAAAAGGATAATGAAAAATATATATTTAATTATTTTAGAAATTGTAAAGTTTTTAAAAATTGTTATTCCAGTTTTAATCTCTGTAGCTTACTTAACTTTAGCAGAAAGAAAAATTTTAGGCTATAGTCAAAATAGAAAAGGTCCTAACGTAGTAGGAATATATGGATTATTACAACCTTTGGCTGACGGTGTAAAATTATTTTCAAAAGAATTAATTATTCCCAATCATGTAAATATTTTTCTTTATTTATTTTCTCCTATATTAGCTTTAAGCTTATCATTACTTATTTGAATAATCATTCCACTAGGAATTAATAATTTAATTTTTGATTTTAATTTGGGAATTATGTTTATCTTTGCTATTTCTTCTATAAACATATATTCTATTCTTTTATCTGGATGATCAAGTAATTCCAAATATGCTTTTTTAGGTTCATTAAGAGCTGCCGCTCAAATGATAAGTTATGAAGTTTGTATTAGTTTAATTATTTTTTCTTGTATTTTATGTGCTGGAACTTTAAATATTTATTCTTTAATAAACTCACAAAGTCAAAGTATTTCTTATATTTTTCCTTTATGACCTATAGCTATAATGTTTTTTATATGTTTATTAGCAGAGACTAACAGAGCTCCATTTGATTTAACTGAGGGAGAATCAGAATTAGTTTCTGGTTATAATGTAGAATATTCTTCAATGTCTTTTGCTTTATTCTTTCTAGCAGAATATTCTCATATAATATTTAGTAGCGCTTTTTTTGTAATTTTATTTTTAGGAAACTGAAGTAATTATTTTTTTATCAATAATTTTATTTTCTTTTTAAAAATGATTCTGTTTATATTTCTATTTATTTGAGTAAGAACTTCTTTTCCTAGATTAAGATATGATCAACTAATGAGTTTATTATGAAAGTCTTATTTACCATTAAGTTTATCATTTATTATTATAACAAATTCTTTATTATGAGCTTTTTGAGGTTTATCTAATAAATGATGTATATAATTTTTCTCTTATTAATCCCATTTTTAAGTATATTAAATATTTTATTTCTTAAAAGAAATAGTAGTAATATCTTTAATATTTCTTTATCTTGATCTTTAATACTATTATATTATATAGTATTTTTTGTTTTAAACTATAGAATTTTTAACTTTCAATTTAGTATAGATTTTAATTGATTGTTAATTAATTCAATTTTTGTTAATTGAAACAATTTTATTCTTTCTGTTGATGGAATATCTATATTTTTTATTGGATTAAGTATTTTATTAATTCCTATATGTATATTGATTAGTTTAAGATCAATAAAGTATTTTAAAAAAGAATTTAATATATTACTATTTATATCAGTTATTTTATTAATAGGGGTATTTTCTATTTTAGATGTACTATGATTTTATATTTTATTCGAAAGCATATTGATACCGGTTTTTATTATGATTGGTATATGAGGGTACAGAGAAGAAAAAATTAAAGCTGCTTTTTCTTTTTTCTTTTATACTTTAATAGGATCTTTGTTAATGTTAATAAGTATATTTAAATTATATTCTTTAATTGGAACTACTAATTATGAAAATTTATCAATCATAAAAATCCCATATGATATTCAATTTTGATTATTTATAGGGTTTTTCATAGGTTTAGCTGTAAAAATACCAATGGTACCATTTCATATTTGACTCCCACAAGCTCATGTAGAAGCACCAATAGCAGGTTCAATTTTATTAGCAGGAATACTTTTAAAATTAGGGGGGTATGGATTGATAAGATTTTGTTATCCAATGTTTCCTTCAGCCTCTCAATTTTATTATCCATTAATTATTATAATAAGTATAATAGCCATAGTTTATGGTGCTTTAACTACATGTCGTCAAATAGATATAAAACGTTTAATTGCTTATTCTTCAGTATCTCATATGGGTTTAGTAACTGTAGGTATTTTTTCACATTCTATTGAAGGATTAACAGGATCAATATTAATGATGATTGCTCATGGTTTATCTAGTTCAGGCCTATTTATTATAACTTCAATTGTTTATTTCAGATTTCATTCTAGAATTATAAAATATTTTAGAGGTTTAACTATTACTATGCCCATCTTGAGTATAATTACATTTATTTTGATTTTAGCTAATATTTCATTTCCATTAACATTGAATTTTATAGCTGAATTATTTTTGATAATTTCAGCTTTTAAATTTTCTTTATTTATAATTTTATTAATCTTATTAGGTGTTTTTATAAATTTAATATATTCTTTATGAGTTTATAATAGAATGTTTTTTGGTTCAAATTCAATTCATTTAAAATTTTCAAGAGATATAGTAAATTTCGAATTTCAAAGTCTACTGCCATTAATAATATTTATTGTTATATTAGGAATTTATCCTAATATATTAATTAATCCTATAACATTTAGTTCTTATATTAATATTTCTATATAATGAGAATTAGAAAAAATAATCATCTTATAAAACACATTAATTCTACTTTAATCGATCTTCCTTCTCCATCAAATATAAATTATTTATGGAATTTTGGATCCTTACTAGGATTGTGCTTTGCAATTCAATTAGTTACTGGTATTTTTTTAGCCATGCACTATTGTGGAGATATAATTCTAGCTTTTAAATCAATAGTTCATATATGTAGAGACGTAAATTACGGATTTCTATTAAAATCAATTCACGCTAACGGAGCTTCTTTGTTTTTTATCTGTGTTTATGTTCATATAGGTAAAAGTTTATATTATGGGGGTTATCAAAAAAAACCTATTTGATTTTCGGGTATAATTATATTTATAGTAATGATGATTACTGCTTTTATAGGTTATGTTTTACCTTGGGGACAAATGTCTTTTTGAGGAGCCACTGTTATCACAAATTTTTTATCTGCAATCCCATATATAGGGGATGATATAGTTCAATGAATTTGAGGTGGATTTAGTGTAAATAATGCTACCTTAGGTAGATTTTTTAGCCTGCATTATTTATTTCCGTTTGAAGTTAGCATCATTAATTTTAATTCATATAGTGTTAATACATAGTGTTGGATCAAGCAATCCTTTAGGAATTAATAGCAACTTTGATAAAGTTCCATTTCATTGATATTTTGCAATAAAAGATATATATGGATTCTTTATATTAATATTTATTTTATTATTTATAGTATTTTTTTATACTAATACCTTAGGAGACCCAGAAAATTTTATTAATGCTAATTCATTAGTTACCCCCGTTCATATAATGCCAGAATGATATTTTTTATTTGCTTACGCCATATTAAGATCTATTCCTAATAAATTAGGAGGAGTTTTAGCTTTAATTTTAAGTATAGTAATATTATTTATTATTCCATTTTTACATACTAATAAATTTTTTTCTTTAACCTTTAGACCAATAGGGAAATTATTATATTGAGTGTTTATAGCAAATTTTATTTTATTAACTTGATTAGGTTCTAAACCTATAGAAAACCCTTATATATTGATTAGTATAATTTCTAGCTTATTTTATTTTTTTTACTTTTTATTTATTATTCCAATAATAGAAAAATTAGAAAATTATTTATTTTTTCAAAAAATAAGTGTATAATTGAATCACACGTTGAATGTTTTCAACTAATCACAAAGATATAGGAACTTTATATATAATTTTTGGCGCATTTTCTGGAATGATAGGAACTGCTTTAAGTATGTTAATTAGAATAGAACTATCAGCACCAGGGAGAGTAATAGGAGATGATCATTTATATAATGTTATAGTCACAGCTCATGCTTTTGTAATGATATTTTTTTTAGTTATGCCAGTTTTAATAGGAGGTTATGGGAATTGATTTGTACCTATATATATAGGAGCCCCAGATATGGCTTTTCCTAGATTAAATAATTTAAGTTTTTGATTACTTCCTCCAGCATTAATCTTACTTTTAACTTCATCCTTAGTTGAACAAGGAGCAGGAACAGGTTGAACTGTTTACCTCCCATTATCTGGGCCTTTAGCTCATTCAGGGGGATCTGTAGATTTAGCTATTTTTAGTCTTCATTGTGCTGGATTTTCTTCCATTGCAGGAGCAATTAATTTTATTACAACTATTTTTAATATGAGAACACCAGGTTTAACATTTGACAAACTTCCTTTATTTGCATGATCAGTGTTAATAACAGCATTTTTATTACTCCTTTCTTTACCTGTTTTAGCAGGAGCAATAACTATGCTATTAACTGATAGAAATTTTAATACTACTTTTTTTGATCCAGCTGGAGGGGGAGACCCTGTTTTATATCAACATTTATTTTGATTTTTTGGTCACCCTGAAGTTTATATTTTAATAATTCCAGGATTTGGAATTATATCTCAAATCATACCTATATTTAGCTCAAAAAATCAAGTTTTTGGATATTTAGGTATGATATATGCTCAATTAGCTATAGCTTTCTTTAGGTTTTATTGTTTGAGCTCATCATATGTTTACTGTAGGAATGGATGTTGATACTAGAGCTTATTTTACAGCAGCTACTATGATTATTGCTGTCCCAACAGGAATTAAAATTTTTAGTTGATTAGCAACAATGTATGGAGGAAAAATTAATTTATCTACACCTATGTTATGAGCTACTGGTTTTATATTTTTATTCACTTTAGGTGGATTAACTGGTGTAATTTTAGCTAACGGATCATTAGATATTTTATTACATGATACATATTATGTAGTAGCTCATTTTCATTATGTTTTATCATTAGGTGCAGTATTTGCTATGTTTGGAGGATTTTATTTTTGATTTGGAAAAATTTCTGGATTTGCTATTAATGAAACTTTTGGTAAAATTCATTTTTGAATTACTTTTATAGGAGTAAATTTAACTTTTTTCCCTCAACATTTCTTAGGATTAGCAGGAATGCCTTGAAGATATGCAGACTTTCCAGATAGCTTATTTACTTGGAATGCTATTAGCTCTTTAGGCTCTATTATTTCTATAATAGGAGTAGTATGATTCATTTATGTAATTTTTGATGCTTTCTATTCGGAAGAAAAATTTATTTCTTGAAATAACTTAGATGTAGAAAAAATAAATACTTTAGAATGATCATTAAATTGTCCACCTAGTCATCATACTTTTAATGAATTACTTTTTATAAATCATTCAACCCATTAAAAACAAGGGAATCAAAAAAACTTTTCGGTTTTTTTCTCTCCTAAAAGAGGATCACCCGACCCCCCCCCCAGTCCAGGCGCAGCACTGGCGCACCCCCTGCTGCGGTTATCGCAGGGGGCCCCGCGCCGCACCAACCCCCCACTAAGAAAACCAAATAAAGAGCTCTTTATTTGGTTTTCTTTATTTGGTTCTTCTTTGCTCCTCGAGAATTTCTCTCAGTGGGATTGTTTACTTTATATAACAACAAATTTAATTTAACATTGATTATCATATTTGAAGATAAATAAATTTAATCACGTTAATTAAGTTATGAAAAATTTCATGTTATGCGAAAAATCTGGTCTCAATACGTGTCGTCACTTTGGTCAAATCGCGCTTTGCTTTTGATTACGCAATCAAGTTGTTTTTGGGTTTTAGATTTTTTTTTTTAGATTTAGATCGTTAAATATAATTAAAAAAGACTTAATGTCTAAATCGCTAATATCGTCTGTAGTCGGAAAAAGCATGTAACGGTCCTTTCGATTTTAAAATCGACACTCGAATCAATAGCCTTTATAATGGTCCATGATAAAACGATTTTGAAGTCCGACTCTAATAATTTAATTTTTTATTAATACGAACTTCGATCCGTTTAAAAATAAACGGAATTAAAGTAAACAAGTGCATACACAATTTAAAAAAATTAATACTCTTGCAATTGAAACGGTTACTAATTTTAAAGACCAATTTAAATAAAATTTGATAATTCCTAAAATTTTTATTTTAATATTTAATAATTTTTAAGACCGATTATAAAATTAAAAAATCAATAAAAAAATTTTAAAAAGGTTTTGTCATTTTTCAATTAAAAAACCGTTAACAAAACTAAAAAAAAAAATTATTTCAATTTCCCACATTAATTTTAGGTAGGGTAACTTTTAGGAAATGTTTCTGAAAATGGCCCTAAGGGCTGAAATATACTGTGATTTTGGGTGAGATTGTCTGAGATAGGTAAATAACGAGATTGCGAAATTTCAAGACTATTGTTTGCATTGTGAAGTAAATTATCTTGAAGTTCAAAAGAACTGAATTCAAAATGTTCTGTTAATGGTAAGGAACATCTATGCTTTTTGCTAGATACACTGTGCGCATTTTTATAATGTAAGTCAGAGTTAGATGTCGAGAATGAGCGTTCTATTATTGGGGTTGCTTGATTAAAATTTGAAGTTGCATGCGTTTCTGGAGATGCATAGGTAAATCGGGTACCATCATCAAAGCCAGGCAAATAGTAAAAACTACTTTCGTGTATATTATTTGGACTTGCAGTCGGAATATGGGATTCAAAATTTTGACATAAATTATGGCGTGCTGTAGCAGATTGGTGCATTGTGAAAGTAGAGCGATGATCGGTTGGCATTGCATGATATTTCGTGCATTGATTACTTAAAATACTATTAACATCAAATTGTTTATTTCTCTTTGTGAAAGGTTTTTCGCTAATCAGAGTATCTTTATGTGTTTCATTAAGTTTTTCATTTGTAAGATGTTCTTTGCGTGTTTCATTAGATTTTCCGTATGTAAAAAGGTCATTATAAAATGGATGTGTTTCATTATGACAGTATTTTTCTGAAAAATTGCGATTGCTATCTATTACATTTTCAGTTAAAAAATTTTCCCAAGGTTTTTTAATGGAAACTTTCTGAAACATGTTTTCATTTAGATTCCACTCTCCGACTTTACTACTATCTTTGCTCGTCACTAATAACTTATCAGTTGTAACACTTTCTTTATATGAATTTTGCATACAATCATGAAATATAGAAACAGTGTGGCCCGTTAGCTTTTCATTAAAATTTTCTTTTTTATCTTTGCTTATAAAGCAGTTATCAACAGCTAAACTTTGTAACACTACTGGTTGCAAAACAACTTCACGTTTAGAATTTGAATCAGATGAAATAGTTGACAATAAACCCGAGTCAGTTTTAAAACATTTTTTAACCAAATAATTGTTTGAACTGGAACATCTCTTTTTTAAGAAATCTAAATTTTCATTTTTAATTTTTATAGTATTCAATAACTCAAATTTGTTTTCTGTATTCGAATTTTCTCCTGTTTTAGATTCGTTCTCAGAATTTTTAAAATCTTCTTTTAAAATTGATGATGAAGCTTTTTTTAACGTTTTATCTTCAACTAAAGGCATCGAAATAGGCAACTGATCAAAGAAAGCGTCTTTTTTATTGTCATTATTACATTTATCTTGACCTTCAACGTCGATATCTTTAGAGAAATACAAACTTTTTTTAAAAATACTAAAAGTAGGAAGTTTTTCTGTTTTATTCTGAAGCAAAGGAACAATTTCATCCTTTCTAATATTATAATTGATACCAATGTTGTTAACAATATTATTATATTCAATAGCGTTGGTGTTAATAGTGTCTTTATGCCCAATAGCAACATTGTTAACAGTATCGATATCCTCGATCGTAGTCTTTTTAATGATATTATTATATTCAACTGTTTCATTTAGTTGAGATTTATGAGAGTTTTTATCTGGATTTACATTTATAAGACTAGCAATACTAAAGCTATTTGTTTTACTGTTGAGCAAATTTTTTTTCTCGTGATCAGATTTCTTAAACTGCCCTACTTCCATAAAAGGTTTTATATCAGATATATTAGTAAATGCTATACAAGGAGACTTATTTAGCGCTGCTGTATCAGCTAGTAAAGATAAGTCATCAAAACTGCGTTCATTTTTCAATAACCTTTCTTTTAAGCGACCATTTATCTTTTCTTGATAATCTTCGTAGCCATGATCTTTTTTGTTAAGTTTCTTATGTTGATAAAACACCATGCTAAGTCGAGTAGGTTCAGAACGCTCAGGATTTCTTAAAGCTGTGGTAGCATGAAGCTCTTTTTTGGCACATTCAACAAGAAATGAGCCATGACCTAGAGCAATAGCAACCCCACCCATTTCTTGAGTTATAACAGTAGGCTTGGAAACATGTTCTTTACATTTCTTAAACGGCGAACTTGAATTATTGTGTTCCATTTTCTTAGTAGATAACTTATAATCTTCAAAATTAAAATAATCACTACATTGTCGATAAACAGGAATTTCAGATTCATCTACAAAAATCATTTCTTTCTTTATATTTTGAATAGGCAATGTTTCTCTTTGACTAAGAACATAAGGAACATCTGATTCGCTACAAAAACGAGGATGTTTAGGAAAATCAGAGCAAAGTAAGTTTGCTCCTTCATTTTTTAAAAAAGTTTTTTGTTCATTACCAAATTTTTTAAGGTTTACTGCAACTGGATTAACATATCTTCCGCAAGTATCGTGACGCGCTGTAATTTTACTTTTGATCAAATGAGGTGGGTTGTCATAGTTACAAGGGAGAATATTTCCTCTGTCATCTAACAACTGGTACAATGGTAACACATGAAGTTGTTCATCAGTTCTTTCATTATAATTGGGTTTTAACAGGGTACAAACCTATTTTTAAAAATTTAATTATTTATTTTACACCAAATTTAAAAAAATCTAGTCTAAAAAAATATAGCAGATATTATTATTATTAAAAATAAATTAAACACAAAACTTAACACAATATTAAATCAAAAACTTTTTATAAAAATAAACATTTATTATGAAACACATTTCTTAACCAGTCTATTGTTTTACAGGGTTCGGGTTTAAACATACATTCAAAGAATAGATGAATATAAAGAACTTTATTTATATATTTAGAAAGCAAAAAGAAAAATATCAATTTTTTTTTTTTTTGCCATTCTAAATGAAATAAAAAAATGACTAGAATAAAGTCAACACTTTAAAAATATAAAAGCAAGGAAAATTATTACTAAAAAATTGAGATCCACAACAGAAATTGCGAAAATTGCAGCCTGGTAACAAAAATATCAAAAAATTTAAGATTATAAAATATGAAGGGAAAGAGATAAATCTTTTTACTAAATATAAATTCATCAAGAGATTTTAAATTTTAGTGTTTAAAAGTTATGTTAAGTTCTCACTCTACTTAAAAAACTTTCTACCCTACACAAAAAAATTTCCACCTCACTCAAAAGTTTTAATTATCATTATCTTATAATTTATTTTAATATTTTCTGTTTATTACATTATTATACTAAGGTCATTACAAAAATATTTAGTGATTATTTACAGAAAAATCACAATATTCATAGACATAATAATTATAGACAGAATATTTAGTGAATATTTTCATTTAACATTTAGTAATTGTAAAATAATAATAAATAGTTGTAAAAGGTTTAAAAAAAAATATTATAAGATAAAATTTAAACCTATTGATGAACTTAAAGTTAGTATTATAAATACCATTCAGGGTAGAAGCTGGAAAGTGCAAACTTTATGGGGTATTTTTTGGAAACAAAATCAAAAACCACTAGTATTATTTGCAAAACATTCAACATATTTGACATAAACATGAACATATAAAAAAATCTGAAACATTAAATAATCAATTTTAAGCCAACTATAAAAGAAAAACATATTAACATGCAACATTAAAAAAAAAGCGAAAAAAATTAAATAATATTAAAGGGTATAAATATAAAATATTATTGGGGTGTTAATGAGTTGCACATTAATGAATTCAGACATAAAAACAAATATACAGATCCAACCTAAATTTATTGATACTACATCTCACTGATTTATTAATAATACATCTCACTGAATTCATTGATACTACATCTCACTGAATTCATTGATACTACATCTCACTGAACTTATTGATACTACATTAAGATGTGTCAATTATGCATTTTTATTAAAATTGTAAAAAGAGCGGTTTTTTTATTTGTGGGAAACAATATTTAAAACTTGGAAAAAATATTTTAAAAAATTTTTAGCTTGGTAATTTTGTCTTTAAAAAATTAATTTCCCTTGTAAAAAAAATACAAAATTTTTTTTTATCAATTAAGTCAATCTGGGTATCAAAAGAAGCGTATTTAAATAAGGATTTAAAATTTTTTATTTTTTTTTAAAAACGAAAAATTTAGGTTTTATAAAAGGAAAACTACCAGGAGCAATTTCTAAGAAGGTTTACTGAAAAAACTCTAAAATCTTAATTTTTTAAAAAAAACAAATATTATTTTAAAACTTTGTTTTTTTAATTACGCTTCTTTTGAAATCCACCTTGACCTAATTAGAAAAAGAAACTTTTGGTAATACAAGTGGGCAACTATTAACAATTTAAAAGAAAAAAAAGGGAAAATCGACACATCCTACTTACACGTTTTTTTCTGTTTGGGAGTATTCTTATCAAAGCCTACAGTAAATGTAATTTATAACTACCATTACGATTGTCATTTGTTATGTAAAACCTTGTGTTAGTTAAATAACCAAAAAGTAAATAATTACCACATATCCAAAAAAAAAAAAACTCAAAAAAAAAAGTCTAATTTTTTAATTTAAAAAAAATATATACCGTTTAATCAATTTTATCTTATCTATTTAGAAAACAGTGACAACAGCTTAGTTTAATTCCAATGTTAGCCAGCCCTTGTAATTTCCCTAGGTTCCACTCAAACCAGTTTATAAAAGGGCTAAGTTCTGTGAAAAAAGGAAGAAAAATATGTACATAAACTTATTAGAATATATGTTTTTCAAAATACTATTTTCGACAATTAAAATTTGTTAATAACTTAATGTAAACATAAAGAAAAAAACAATCATCACTCAATAAAAATAAGAAAGAAGAGGTTTATAAGTAATATTTAATAATATTTCTTTAAAAAGTTTTAAAAAAGTATTAAATAAATATGTTTTTCTTAACTAGCCTCAAGCGATTTTAATATTATTTTAGCCAATTAAGAAGTAAAGCTTAACACTTTAAAGTTCCAAGCTACATATAGCTAGAATTTCATAGCTTAAAATTTGTATTCTTGAAACCAGGTAATGTGTGTATATTCACATATATATACAGGGCCATCCCAAGGAGGGGGATCATAGGAGGTGTCTAACCCCCTAGTAAATTAAATAGCCAGCAAATTTGCACACTGGAGTCAGCAAAATTGCAGCTGTAGCTGGCAGTCGACAATATATATATATATATATATATATATATATATATATATATAATATATATATACATATATATATATATATATATATATATATATATATATATATATATATATATATATATATATATATATATATATATATGTTAATTCACCTCCTTAAGGCCGAGAAGGCCACTACAGACAAGGAGACTACTTATTTGTGGTTATATAACCCTCTCTCAACTCTATAACTCCGAAACACGAACCTTGATAAACAAGGCTGCTGCGCGGAGAAATGAGTTGAAGGCGGTACCAGGGGCGTAATGGGGATTGAATATATATATATATATATATATATATATATATATATATATATATATATATATATATATATATATATATATATATATATATATATATATATATATATATTATATATATATATATAAGGGATAGCTCTTTTACTTAATTTGATGCAAAAAGGCAAACTAATTTTAAGCGAAAAGTACTTTACATAACTCATATAATAAAAATTATAATTTACATTTAAAAGTAATTCTTTTTTTTTTTTTGCATAAATTATAGAACATGCAAAACTTAATTACTTAAGTTAAGTTTTTTAAATGAGTAACTGTTACTTGAAAAGTAATTTATTTTTACATATAAAAGTAATTTACATTTTTACTTTTAGTTGCGTAAGTAACTTACTTTTAACGGTAAATCGTGTAAAGTAATTTACTTTCAAAAGTAATTTTGGTTATAATTATGTAAGAAACTTACATCAAAATGTAATTTACTTTTTATATGTAAGTTATTTATGAAGTAAACTTCTGCAAATACAATATTTAAAAAAATATAACACTTACATTACAAAGTAAAATAAAACATAAAACCAAATTACTTTTACGTGTAAAAGTAACTTGGTTTTATCAAAAACAGCTAACATAAAAGTAATTTGAAAGAAATTGTTATTTACAATAACAAATGAAAGTAAATTTTGTCTTTGAAATTTTTTGATTATATTTTACTTACTTAGTAAGTAAAATGTATTTATATTATTTACTTTCTCAAAGAAATCTTCTCAAAGAGCAGCAAAACTTTTGTTAAATCAAAATTTCATGTTGATTTAACATAAATTTTGAGATAGGTAGCATATTCAAATGCATTGTCTGTTTGTGGGTACTTCTGGGTAATACTTCAGGTAACACTCTAATGTATGTGGGCAGTGTTTGTATTGGGGAATTGTAAAAGGATTTCTTTTAAAATATATCATAAAAGGTAATTTTATTATAATTAGAGGCAAATATAGTCAACATGAGGGTATACCAGTAGAGTAGAGACAAGCTCCCTGTTGCATGAGAGCCATAATTCTAATAAGGGCTGCTAAATAATCATTATTTTTTTGTTTTTGAAAATGAAACTTTGACAGAGGTGGGGGAGGAGGGGGCATAATTTCTTGCTATGCTACTGAATGCTAACCATGTATACAAACCTTGACTAAGTTACTGTTTGATAGAGAGCGCTTTTTTACAGTTTTTTTCTTTGTATTTTCCTTTTCAATCAAATATTTTGTTATGGTAATGATCCAACACAACATTTTTGATATCCGCAAGGACATCGACTGCTAAAAAAGTTTTCAAAAAATTACTAGTCATTTAAACTATCTGCTGTGATCTATATAAAGGAGTGTTTATCAGATACATTCTTTTATTGCGTTTTATTATTTTGAAAAAAGAAGATAAGATGGTAAAGACAGTAAGATGGTAAAGACATCTTCTACTATAGGTTGTGGGCACCCAAAACTTAGAATAAAATTGCAAAATGCGGAGCCATTTTCAAAGCAAGAATAATAAACCAGACAGTCTTTTAAAACAAATTAAAAAATAAATTTTTACACTTTAAAATAACTGATGTAAATAACAGCAAGATTATTAAAAAAAAAATTAGAGTTCAAAAAAAAAAAAAAAAAGGATATTTTTTCATTACCACAACAGCTGCTTAGTTTAATTATTTAATATAGCAAGTTTAGTAGGGTGGTTCAAAAAATACACTTTTTAATTTAAAATTATATGGTTGATTGTGAAGAAAAGTTTATGATGAAACAACATCAAGTTAACTTTTTTTTCAGTAAATTTTTATTATTTTTTTTACTTTAAATTTGCAAAAATTTAAAAATGAAAAAAAGAACAAATATGCAAATCTCAATATTTAAACAACCATATTCCAATCAAATATTTAAAAGTGTAGCAAGTTTTGTTTTGTTTTTGTTTTGTTTGAAAATTTAAAACTATGCAATGACACAGAGCAAACTACAAACACTTAAATGTTTATGTTTATGTAAAATAAAAGCTTTGCAAAAATATTGCGATAATCTGAGTCTGTTAACAATAAACCCCTAAAATGTTTACCTTCCTTTCATGCTATAAATGTGAGAGTGACAAGTTTCTAACATTTATATTTGCAATTTTTAACATTTTAAACTAATTTTAAGTTCATTAATAAGTCTTTAATGTCATGCAATACTCTCTTAGTGTTCAAAAATTATGACCACATAAATTTTGAACAACACCCCCAATTATTTAGGGGATTTAAAATATTATCTTTAATTAAGTTTTAAGTTCGTCTGACAATCAAATTCTGTTCCTCATTTAAAAGGTCAAAAGTTAATTTAACTGTTTTGTTTTTTTTGTAAATAAGTAATCAAATGACTCAGACTTCATCTTTAAATTTGTCAAAAAAAAAATGAAGAAAATTGAGTTTTTATAAGTGGCTTTAGTCCACAAGATCATTAGATTTTCAAACAATATTATCAAATTAATTCTTTTTTTTTAAATTAATTTGATCATTAATTGTTTTTTTTATAACATAAAGACACTCTTTAAGGCTGATTTTTTATTTTCATAATTTTTTTTTTAATTTAATTTGATGTGACAAATAATTAATTACTTTTCTTTTGTAAAATATACATATGGCAGGGGAAAGAAGATAAAAATAGTCTTATGCCCAAACCCCTAATAATCTGTAAGTAATATAGTCATTAAAAATTGATGATCATGTGTTTTTCTGAATTTGAGTTTAGTAATAAGTTAAATTTAGTTGACAATTATAATTTGGTAACTTTTGGAAATATACTTAAAAAATTAAAATATAAGTAGCTGAAATACCTATAATAAATAAAAGTTTTACTGTTTTAGTATGTTATTTTAGAAAAAGAGAAATCTTTTTCTAAAATAACATACTAAAACAGGAGAAATATTGCATAAATAACAGAAATTTTGGATAGTTTTACTTTTTTAACATATAAAAATAATGATTGTAAAAAATATTATCCATAAAAACATAAATTAAACAAAATGTTCTTATTTATATCACATTAGAATGTTTTGGAAAATGTAGAAACAACCACCTTATTTGGTTTGGGTGTAAACTTTATATAATCATAACCTTTGAATTATGAATTTTAAAACCTGTTGATATAAATTTAGTGTAAGAAAATAAAATTAAAAGTTACTTATTTGTTGCCCTCACATTTAGGACAGGGATAATAAATGTTGTAGGGTATTTTTTTTCCAGGCTCCCATTACCACAACCTTTATTTCTTAATCTACGCATAAATCATTGCTTAGCTACAGCTCGGGTTTTACGTTTATTACACGGTAGCGTAGCAAAATAATTTTGGTTAGTAGACATACGTGGTCTAGGTGCCTAATTTCTGTTTCTCTGAAACAATAACTTTTACTGAGAAAAACTCATTAAATATATCTTGATGCTCCTAAACCCTGTGGCCCTGAGCCTAGTTGCTTGAAGGGTATGCAAACTGAAGAAATGAAAAAAATTACCAACCTCATTTCTATGTTCTTTAACACTTTAATCTCGGCAGTTAGGTCAGCATTGCTAAATGCCGACCCTAATTCCGAGGATTGTATATGTAAAAGTAAATTACAATTTGAGGAACTTTTTATTATATAATGTAATTTTAAAAAGTAATTAACTTTTACATGTAAAAGTAAATAGCTTTTTCATGTGATTTTTTAAAGTAAAAGAGCTGTCTCTAATATAACGAAATAGTGTATTGTAGAAATAGTGTATTGTAATGTTGAATAATTTACTTTTTATAATTTAATTACAAAGACAAGGTAGATAAGTAGATGATGTAATCAGGTTAGGGATATCCTAACTTAAAAATTTTTTTTGTAGAAAAAAACTCTTTTTATAAAAAAACAAGACAAAATTAAAGAAATCAACTTCTAAAAATATTTTTGGGTGCTAAATGGCTATACAAAATTTTATGGGTCCCTAATAATAAACACAACAAAAAAAAAACCTTTAAAAGGAAGTGTCTCAAAAGAAGCAAAATAATTTTTTTTATTTTTTTATTTTATTTAATAAATCTTAAAATTTTCATATATGGTTGAAATTTTTAGATTTCATATTTAGCTTTTGTTTAATTAAACTTGATATATCTGACAAAGAGAATATGGTAAGATTTAAAATTATGCAAATATGACACTCAAGTAAAGACTAAAATCTTTACTTGAATGTCATATTGGCATAACATTTTTACTTTGAAATTTCTATTAAAGTAAAAAGATAATACTTTGATAGAAATTTCATATAATCAAATTTCACCTTGAAGAATATCTTGACAGGGCAGAGGTTCCCACTAGATATTGCATAAAAACAAACATCAGATGCTGTGCAAAAAAATTTAGATAAAATACTGAAAAGGTGAAAAGTTCATTCAAGTCATTGTTCTCTGAAACAATTTAATTAAATTAAGGGGATTTGAGACTACAAATATTTATATTGAACAACCCAATACGGCATTTATCTGCTATTTCTTCAAAATGAGTCTAAAAGACATTTAAAAAATGATGTAAATTGGTTATTTCCTGTCAAATCATCAGGGGCATGACCCCCTATGTTATGGATTTTGAAAATTTTTATAATTATTATAGAATATATTTTATAAAAAAAATGATTTTTCTTAATTTTTAATTGAATATTTAGACATGCTTGTTTGAAGCGAAATGCTTTTTTCCATTTCAAATAAGCTTTTGTCAAACATTAGAATATTTCAAACTTAAATATCAACACGAAAAATAACAAAATGTTAAATGTGTAAAAAAAAAATTCCCATAGAAATAAGATTATGTGGGGGGAAAAAAAACATGACAAACCATTGTGGTGCCATTGTTCAGATCATGAATATCTCGATGACTATGTGCACAGAAATCCAGACAACATGTCACACCTGAAAATGGTCGACCTTTATTTAATCCAATACGGCATTTATCTGCTATTTCTTCAAAATGAGTCTAAAAGACATTTTATAAAATGATGTAAATTGGTTATTTCCTGTCAAATCAACAGAGACATATAACTTTATGTTTTGAATTTTGAAAATTTTTATATTATAGAATTTATATAAGCTAAATCTAAAGTTTGAGTTTCAAACTTCTTATATTTCTGTGGATATTCAGGGTTTAATTTCAACATTTTTTAAAACATGTTTTTTTTTTTACATTGAATTTAATAGTCTTCACGGCGGATTTGAATTCTAATTTGTTATGAGCACAATAACTACACGTAAACTGAATAATAAAGGTATAAATGTTGAGGTATTTTTAAGGTCAAAATGATTTTTAAGGTCAAAATGATCTCAACAATTTTTCTCCCTGCTTTTTACAACTTAAAACATTGGTATAAAATATGACTTTAAAAGCAAAAGATAATATTCCATTTTTCATCAATTCTCAATACAGCCTATATAAAGTTTTTTTAAATGCTGAGACATAAAATTTATTGTTAAGTTATTTGAACCTGGAGTGGGCTCAAAGTTAGGAATAGGGAGCATAATGGGTAATCCTGTTTTGTTTTTGCACAGAAATCATAGGAACATAAGGATCTCAGATTATGGACTTCATTCTAGCAATTTTCGACGGAATCAAGACTGAGTTAAATGCCAGACTAATGGCCTATGACCTCATCTCATTCTTGCATAACCAATTGCCTATAAGCTTGGCCCTAAAACAGGGTGCTCCATCTAAAAATGGAAAGTTTTATTCTGTTAATGCTGAGCATTATGTATAATAAGTGTATAGAAAACAACAGCTCTTTACTTATTACACTAAGGCAAATGTTCTACAAATTAGTCATATTAAAAACTTTACTGATAGATGTGCAGCGCAATATAAAGTTTAAAAACATTTAATTTATAATGGTTTAATAAATACAAATAAATGAAGTTCGATCATTTTTACAACCAAAGTTTGCTATGGGAAGAACCTTGTCATGAACAAGATGCTGTCACCATTTTATAACAATAAATGTACATCTCTTTTTAAAAAGTTCTTATCTGCTCCAGCTAAAATTAGAAAAAAAAACATACAGTATAGTATTCTACAATAACTACACAAAGAACACTATAGAAATGATTTCTTCAAAGCTCAATTATTTTGTTCAATAACTTATTGCAAACTGATTTTTGTAAATTCTGTATACACAACAATTTATTGTAGATGGTGGGTCAATGATACATGATTTAATGGCACTCAACATATATCTTCTTGTGCAGAACAAATAAACCATGTAAATGCATAAATTAAATATCATAATATTCTTCTCTCTCACCTTTTTTGATTATAATTCCAATCCATCAAAGGTTCAATCATTCTTGCAAGCTACATAATCCATGATAATCAGCTCATTTCGTATTTGCACAAGGTCAAATGTCTTAACACCAGTTGACAAAACTTTTTAAAAAGAGAAGTACATTTATTGTTATAAAATGGTGACAGCATCTTGTTCATGACAAGGTTCTTCCCATAGCAAACTTTGGTTGTAAAAATGATCGAACTTTATTTATTTGTATTTATTAAACCATTATAAATTAAATGTTTTTAAACTTTATATTACGCTGCACATCTATCAGTAAAGTTTTTAATATGACTAATTTGTAGAACATTTGCCTTAGTGTAATAAGTAAAGAGCTGTTGTTTTCTATACACTTATTATACATAATGCTCAGCATTAACAGAATAAAACTTTCCATTTTTAGCTGATAATAAATACATAGTTTCATATTTTTTAGCTTTTGTGGTCTTTCATGTAAGATAAATATACATTAACAAATTCTGCAGACTTTATAAGTGACCATGGTTCTGGATCTGTATTTTTGAAGAGTAATTTGAATAAATTCTAGTTTTTAAAAAAAATTTATTTAAAAGTGAAAATAGATAAACTTTTTTTCAATTAAAAAGTGTAATATCTTTAAAAAAATTTTATTATTGTACAAGATGGTGTTAATGTAGTCAAAGAATCAAGCCTTAGTTATTTTGGTTGTTGCATCTTCAGTAAATTGACTAAATTTTCTTTTGGCAGCTGGTAAACTATGGTATTATGGCACTGATTTAAGGATCCTCAAACATACTTTATTACAAAATGTTCTATAATTGCTCAATTATGTTACACTTGGACTGTTCCTGACCACAAATCATTGGAAAACTATTTGTAGAAAAATGCTGACTTTTTTGTTGATGGTTATTTGTAGTACCTTCAACATATTCGAGTAAAATATGATTCAAATAATAATCGATCTTAACTGTTATATAAATTTATATGGCACAACAGCCAATTCAGTCAACATTGACATTCCTCAACATACCATAATTTTGGTTCCAAACTTGGGACAAACAGTTGAAGTGATTTTTGATTTGTCAGCAGTCCGTATTCACATGTTCTGATGGTTCGGAACAGAAAATAAATGAACTGGGCTTTTATCTATCCACAAAATGTGGATTCACTCTGGTCAACCAACATGGTCATCTCAGAGGTAGCCATTTTGCTCTAAGTAGTCACAAAATTAAAAGCAATCATTTAAATTTTTTTTAGTCAATAGAGGTTGAATGGTTTACAATAAGTCACTTTATAACATGGCTGATGTTAAACAAAACGTAGTACTATTGAGTGAAAAACTGTTTTGTTGGGTGTAATGTAGCGGTCAGAAAAGTTCAACTTTTTTGGCACAACTTCTTGTTGATGAACCCCACTTGTCTTACATTTCAGTGGTTATAATCTTCTTTGATCAGGTGACAAAACAGTTGAAAGATCACAATGTTTCTTTTCATGAAAATTACTATTAACAGGTTTTTTCCAGATCTACTGAATTCTTTTCTCACTGCAACCAATTACCACTGCTGCTATTTCAGAATTAATTTGCCTGATTCAGTAAATTCAGCAATCTGTTTATTAAGTGAAAATGTCAAATTTGATTTACATGTTACTTTACCCATCTAAAAAATACAAAAGCAGTTATTTAAAATGTGTAAAATAGCGAAATCTACATAATTTTAAAATGGACAAAACATTTGGGCCAACAAGAGATAAAAACTAAGTAATAATAACTTTATATAAATTAATCTGTTTTAATAAAGTAACCTGTTTTAATTTGTGCTATACAGATGTTATTGATCATTCCTGTGCATTAAACCTACTAATTCATAACTTTAGTACTTCTCTGGGTAAACTTTTAAAAAAGAACATCTTTTTGAAATTAAAATTTGTAATTTTTACAAACCATTTGGTAATGTCTAAAAAATTTTCCACACTGCTAAATAGGTGAACAAGGTCAAGGTTAGTTGGCAAAGACACACTAAGACAACCAAGTTTTGTCTAAGAGTTTTACAAAAAAAATCAAAACCAGCCATAAAGTATGGACAAAACCGTGTATATTGTGTTTTTGAAAAAGCATTCATCTTTCATATCATTTCTTTTAATGTTACTATTTGAATCATTTTTAGTCTAGCAAAATAAAATAAAAATTGAGTTTAATGTTTTTCTTTGTATTTTCATGTTTATCAAACAGAATAGTTCTGAAAAAAAAGAGTATCTATTTAATAAACTTCAAGTTAATTCATTATTAACATATTGTGATTTATTGACAAAAAATTATGTTGCAAAAAATGCTGAATGAGTATAAATTAGAAAATTAAAACCTGAATATCATCAGAACCGTAAGAAGTTTGATACTAAGACTATTATACTAATTTTTGTGAGCCTTATAAAATATATGAAAAATAGCAACATCTAAAAGATGGTGATATATTTTTGTTTTCAGCTGATTTGATATGACTTGTCCGTATAGCTGATTTGATAAAGAATGACCTAAATTCAATTTAAACTTCTAGTTTGTTTTTTTAAATTTGTTATACTATAGACAGAGACTTAAATTATCTGATTTTTTAATTTACCATATTTTCATAACATTTTAGAGCCCATATTTTTACAACATTTTGGAGCCCATATTTTCATAACATTTTGGAACCCATATTTTTATAACATTTTTACCATATTTTCATAACATTTTGGAGCCCATATTTTTAACAAAGGAGAAACTTGAGTTGTCATTTCTTGCAAAACCTTTTCAATTTCTTCTTCCTAGACGTAAAATTTTTAGACGTAAAATTTTATTGTTAAATTATTTGATCATGAAAATTCAAATTTTCAAATAGGAAAAAAATGTTTATGTTTTTACCTTTACAGGGTCCTGCATTTTAAACTTTCTCGCATTGGTACTTTTGGTAAACTTGCATCCATCAAAAAACATACTCCATGAACAACCAAATGAAAATGAAGCTCCTTGTGATTCTTCAACTTCACCTTGACACAAACAGGTTTTACTAAGAAACAAACATTAGTACACTTTTGACACAAACATGTTTTACTAAGAAACAATTATTAACTAGTACATTTATGATTGTATGCTTTTTTTTTTTTAACTTTGAGTTTCCTAACTTTAAAGAGAAACCATTATATAATAATAATAATAATAATAATAATAATAATAATAATAATAATAATAATAATAATAATAATAATAATAATAATAATAATAATAATAATAATAGTTTGCAAAAATGTTTCTGAAGTCAATAAACATACTTTAACTTATTTTACAAATAAACTAAGTATAAACAATATTTAAATAAGTTTCATTTTATACTGTTAATAGAATTTTTCTTCAACTAATTTGTTAAAAATTATTATTTTAGACTGCATAGAAAAAAAGAATAATCTGCTAGATTTCCCAACGTGATAGCCAGTTTAATGGCACTGCCTATGCCACATAGTTCATAGTTCCACCTAATGGCACCACCTATGCCAAAAGAATGGTTTCGAATTCCCCAAAAAAATTTTAATCTTGTGATTAATGAAATTTAACAACTCAAGTTAAAACAATATTTTTGTTTATCTTGAGTTGCAATAAAAGTTTTTATACAATTTTTTAAATCATATTTATTATTAAAGATGTTTTTGACCAAAGATTCAAAAGATCAAAAGTGAAACAAACAAACAAAAATTGTATATAAGGCTCAGATTTTTAACAAGGTTTTTTTTAAATACATTAGAGACGCTTAAAACATAATTATTACACATGACAAAGAAATGAATTAAGTTGATAAATTTTTTTTAATGTGAAAAAAGCGCTTTTATAAATAAGCAAGATCAATCATTTAAAAGTAAAAATAAACTTTATTTTTTTAATTGTTGTCTGCTATTCTCTAGTTTAGATTTTCAATATGTCTAATATATTGTTTTTTTAATTTAGTCTTATTCAAAAACTCTTTATTTACATTTTTATTGTTTCTCTTAAGAAAGGAAAGTTACAAAAATGTTTGTGTATTAATAAATAATAAATAATATATATTAATACAAGTTAACAATATTTTTATATTATAGGAATTAAAAATACTTTCGGTAAACTAAATTTGCTGGTAAAATACGCCAGAAATAACAACAAAAAAATCAAAAATAAAAATGGCAATGAAACAAACCCTTTATGTTATATTTGTGTAAAACATAAAACAAGATAATTAAATATAAATAAATTTTTAAATTTTTATAATTTTTTTAATTTAATTTACAAATGCAAAAGTTTAATTAACAAAAAAAATATATATAAATGCAAAAATCAACTTTTTTTTTAATTTACAAATACCAAATTTATGTTAGCTATGGATTTGTAAATTGAATAAAAAATAACTAATTTTTGTATTTAAATTACATATAAATTTTCGTACTGAACAAAAACCTTTTAATGGTCAAGTATAAAAATCGTTACTCAAATTTAGTCATTGAATTATATACATACATACATAGTTTTGTGTAATACAAACTGTAGTTTTAAAGAGAGGACGAATAAACCAGACCAGAAATAGTATAAAAACCTGAATAATTTTTTTTTTTTAATTAAATGATAGACTGCCTGCCCTAACCAAACCCTCAGTTGATGTAGCAGTAGATTGTAGCAACATTCCGTTGCGAGTCAGGCTATAAGATAGTCGATGTAGCAACACTCCATTGCGAGTCAGGCTATAAGATAGTTGATGTAGCAACACTCCCTTGTAGCAGCAGGCTATAAGATAGTTGATGTAGCAACACTCCGCGTATGTTTTGAAAATATAATTTAATAAAACAACAACAAAAACACCATTAATTAAAAAAACTTTCTAGTCATTATTATTGCAGCCTTTTTAAAAAACAATAAAATTTAATGTACTTTTGCATTAATTTAATTGCTTTGACATTTCGACAACAATAAAATGTAGCTTAATTGTTAATGTAGCAAAATTGTAGTCGAAAGAGACTTTTTTCACATTAAAAGTCTTTTTTGACTACGATATAAGGATATATAATATATAAGGATATATAATATGTAAGGATATATAATATATAAGGATATATAATATATAAGGATATATAATATGTAAGGATATATAATATATAAGGATATATAATATATAAGGATATATAATATATAAGGATATATAATATATAAGGATATATAATATATAAGGATATATATATATATATATATATATATATATATATATATATATATATATATATATATATATATATATATATATATATATATATATATATATATACACACACAAATTTAGTTATATTCTGTGACTAAATTTGATTTCACAATTATTGTTATGTACCTCTCATATCAGCCATTATTCATTAAATAAAAATGGGAAAAAGAATTAAACTAACCTTTCATTTGCACTACATCTTCGTCTAGTCCGAAACCCAGATTCATTCAAAGTTTTGGTGAGATATCTATACATATCATCAGCATACTGTTTAGAAATACCTTCCCATGCAACTATAACAATAACAGTAAATGTGCTGCTGCAAGTATGACCTTCATGGTGTCGTACAACAACCAAATATTTCTCCTCATCACTTGTTCTACGTATTATCTGATAAAATGTGTAAATATACAAATCTAGTTATTTAACACAATATTTTTATATTACTTTTTCATTTTTTATGGTTGATTTTAAAACTATAAATTAAAATTGAAGACAATTCACTGTCTTTATGACAGTATACAAAAACTTCAAGTGTTGATCTCATAAATAGTGAATCGACAAGCTTAAATACGCTTAAATAAGAGATTAAATATGAATAAAAATATGCTAAGGGATTAAACATTAACAAAAATATGCTCAGGGATCAAACATAAAATAAAATAAGGTTTATAACATTTGAATTATCTGCTTGTTTTAAATTATTTTAATTACTTTTTGTTGATATTATTTCTTATAATATAAACTATTAATGAAATAATACAAGTTGATTAAACCTTTAACTGTTGCCTAATATTGGTGCACAATAGCTCCAGTGTTAGGTTAGTTTTGGAAAAAATAATCAAATGTAACTTAAAATTACATAATAAATTAAACAGAATTCATAAAAAACGAAATAGAACACAATACTGTTTAAAATCAATAAGTTTAACAGTGTGATATTTCTTGAAGCAAGGCACATCACATAATCCAACTTTACATTTGGTACCAAAAATTTTGTGATTTTTTTCATTGTTTGTTTGTTTTATTATAACACGTATATTTTACAGCATTATCTTTGTGTGCAGCAGCCAGCATATACTGGATGAGGCGCCCACCGTGATGCTAAAAGTAAACTCCATTTGTATTCTGTATTTTGAAGCAATTTACTCTATCAACTTTAGTTGAAAATCATCAAGCTTACCAATCTTCTTGTTATATTGCTTTACTAGTTGGAACAACACAAGTAGGCAGCAATTTTTTGTATAACACCATCATGATTCTCTTCAGAGAAGATATGTGCCATTAATCACAACATCTAAATCATCACACATAGTGTGTGATGATTTAGATGATGTATCATTTTTGAATAAATTGCAAAAACTGTCCAATTTTTATAGAAAATCAGACTTTTAAGTCACTATTTTCACAGACTACAACATATTTTTTTTAAGTTAAAGCTGAAAAATAATTTTAATTTCAAAAAACAATAAGACTTAAAACTATTTTCAATAAAAATCTCAGGGTTTTTTTTATAGTCTTTTAGGTATTCTAAGAAGTCCTAATGGTCTTATAACAAAGCATTACAGAAAACAACTTAAAGATAGCAGACTGCAACTGTTTGAATTTTTGTTTTGGAAAAGGTAAAAACAATACTCAGCAAGGCAGTAAGTTATTTTGACAAATAATACCTAGCCTATATATATCTAGTCATAAAGCCAGATATAGTTTTTAGAATTGCAAGACACTGTTATGAGCATGGAGCAACCAAACTAGAAAATAGAAGAGGAGACAAGAAGAAAGCAGCTTTTTTCTAAAAAGAAAAAAGCTATTAAAAACCATTTTAAGAGTTAACATGTAGACCGATTTGTTATAGAATAAATGATTCTTCAGAACATAAAAAATATGCCTTCTGATTAAGATGTAAAGCGCCAACATTTTAAAAATAAAACAATACAACTATTTGTTCAAATGTGGGCTAACATTATTAATATAGGGTATTTATTAACCATTAAAATTTAGCATTTGGATATCCAGCAACAGACAAATGCTCTACACTAATCATTCAAGTTTTCTATAAAATTTTTTAGCTTTGAACTAAATACTCTTAGTGTGCATTATTTTATTTATGATTATTAAATTAAAAAAGATTTTTCCACATAAACTTTTTTATTTTGTGTTTTTAATAAATTCATTTTATTAAATAAAAAGAAAATTTATTATAAAAATTTATAACAAGACACTAGCACTTTACATGCTTTTATAGTTACCCTTGTGAATTATTTTTAAAAATTTTGAAATATTTACTCAATTATATTAAGCATATCAATTATAAAACAGTATAACAAATATAAGAAAAACCTGTGTTTTAGGGTAGATCTTTTAATACATAACATATTTATTAATGAAATGTAATAAAAAATATGTAAAATTTTTTGTTATTAAGTAATATTTAGATATTCAACATTAAAAAAATAATAATAATAATAACAATGACTGAAAATAAATATTGTTTTTATCTAACTTCAATTCAGTAATGATTGAAGTGATACTAATAAAGTATGTAACTAAATTAATAATTAGTTATTTCAAAATAATCAATAGATATCTTCACAGTTCCGATAATTTCATTCGCCCGCATATTCAATAGTATGTCATTAGGGTGTAAACTAGTCGTGTGGAGCCCCATCAAATGCCGTATTCCTAAATGCCTAAAAAATTTAAACTCCCAATTTAAAGGTGAAAAAATTCCATTCTCCGAATAAATTTTTTCAAATTAAAGTTGAATTATAATTCTAAAAATTATTGAAAATTAATAGAAAAGTTAAAAAAACACTCTATTTTATTAATGGTGTAAAACTTGAAATAAAATCAGCGTTATTGGTATAACTACACGATTGCATTGCATGAGGAAATAAGATTTCTTTACTGCTTGCTTTTATTTAAAACGTAATTTAAATATATATATTTAAACATAAATTAAATAAGTTTAATAACAAAAATGTTTTTTTATTACAACAAACTGGTACTTTAAAATTAAGAAAAAAGAAAACATGAGTCACTGCTTGCTTTAAATGTTTGAATGAACCATAGTCATAATAACATTTTTTGACTATGAATGAAAAAATAAATATTGGTATTCTTTGTTGCCGTGTAGCGTGCAAGCGTGATGAATATTTTTTTTGTAATTAAACAACTTTTGTTTTATGTTTTTTGATTAATGTCTAAAGAAAACTATTATTATAAAAATGAACTCGCAATAAATGTGAAATATGAAATTTATGATCTATTACTTTTTTTACTATTTTTTACTATTATTTACTATTTTCAAACCTGTTCTATTTTTAAATCTTTTGAGGACACAATTTATTACATGATGGTGTAAAGGTTCGTCCATAAAGAATGTCAAGCAGATTTTAAATAATAAATAGAAGTTGAAGATCATTGGCTCTCTTCCGCTGAGATTTTCATTGAACTTAAATTGCTATATTACTTTAAAAATCACCGCTTAATGCCCACCATTGAAAAAGAAAAGTTTATTTAAAAAAAATTCGCTCAAAATGTAAGCGGCAATCATATATTAAGATTAAAGAAAATCAAATATATTACTAATAAATTAATAATAATTTTAATACACTGATTATTTCATAATATAAAAATTTATAAATCTTAATATATATTTGGAAATTGGAGCTTAATTTGCCGTGTCATTGTGAAACTACATCTAATTTTGTGTTAATTTTATATTTATCTCCAATGTATGTTACAGACAGTATTTTATTTTATTTTTGGTGCTGTCCAATTAATGTATGCAGCACTGCAGTGGAGTAGAAAAAGTAATAATATAAGAAAAAAATTCCACGCAATTCCGGAACACATTTTAATATCAGAATAGGTTGAATTGGGAAATTTTTTTACAAACTCTCAATTTGGTCAAAACCCTGTATCAAATTTATTTCCGGTTAACACTCTGGTTTGTTATGCGCAGAATTGCATAAAAACAAGTAAAATACACATAAATTTTGAAAGAAAATTTACTTTGAAAGAAACAGTTGTTTACTTAAGATTTTTTTTTTTTTCCCCATAAAAAAGGTATTGATTTAGTTTTATATAAGTATATTTTAACAATTTTAAGTCTAAAATCTATACTGTTTATGTTTTTGTTATATAATATTTGTAATTAAGGAAAAAAATAAAAAAAACAAATTTGTATGTTGAGTGTAAAAATTCTAAATAGTATTTAATGAAGTCAATGTATTTTTGTTAAATTTAATTCTTAAATTTTATCACCAAGCACTGTCGCACACAGTGCAAAAAAATTTATTCAATTATCACTTGAGCAATTTTTACAACACCACACTAATGCTCAGAGTTGGACTTCTTATGAATATGAGTAAACTCTGTTTTTGCCCCTGTTTATATGCCATATAAGCATATAACCATGGGCGAGCAAACAAAACTTGTCCGATCTATTATTGCTAATTGAGAACCATGGCCTCAGACCTTAACATTTTAAAGAGGACAATCAGCAGGATTATTAAATACAACTAGGGGCTAAATCTTGTGCCAGAACCAAAAAGATTCTGTAAACTGAAGCTCTGAAGGCTAAGAAGTTGGAAATAAGTAAGAAGGCTCTCTTATACTTGTAAGAAAAAACATCCTATCATTCTGCTTTCAGATGAAAAATATTTTACATTATATCTGAACTCAAACAGCAGAACTGACAGGTATTTTTCTTGGTGTATAGGATGTCCTGGACCATATTAAAGTCAGGTCAAGCACCCTAGTCAGATAATGATGTTTGGCCTAGTAACTTCCAACAGCCTCAAAAATATTCAGTTTTTTTACCAACAGGCTTCAGAATGGGTTAAAAAAGATTTAGATCAAATTCAAGCACAATGTGCTTCCCTGGATATATGGCAACTTTAAGAATAGTGACAATTTAGTTTTTATGCAGGAAAGTGTATCCTGTCACACAACAAAACTCATCCAGACAAGGTTCTCAGAGAACTTTTCTTACTGGCTTGAAGAAATTTGGCCTCCTAACTGCAGATTTAAACCTCTGGATATTTTGACATAAATATTCAGGCCAAGTCTTGTAAGCAATAACACCTAAATATTGAAGCAGAGACGAAGCCAGTTTTGATACCATAAGAGCCCAAAAAACTATTTTTTTTTTTGCCTTTTTATTAAAAATATAAAAAATTTTGGTTTTAAATGCACTAGTACACAACTAATTTTCTGTTTACTTAATCAAATATAAAACCAAATATAAAAAATGAGAGTGCTGCTACAATGACTGGCAAATAAATATGAATATGTGAAAAATAAATAGAATATGTGAGGAGTGTTGAAACATTGACTACAATAGTAGAACAAGTGAGTAGTGCTCCTACATCAACTGAGGGCTTTGGTTTGGGCAGGCAATAAAAAAAAACCATAAACTCTTCCAAGAGAAACATTAAGACAATAAAAATGAGATTTTTGTTAGCATCTTGATAATTAATTTATTTTGGTAAATTTAATTAAATCTAAACTTATTTTATAAAGTCTTCACACTTAATAATTCTTTTAAGCTTTTTTAATGTAATTAAAATTCCTCCCTAATTAACTTGGTCTATAAAAATTCTCTATTATGTTAATCTTTGAACTTCAGATTTTTAAAAAGCATTTAATAGAAGTTATTTATTTTAGTTTAAAAACTTGTTTTTTGTTTTTTAGTTAGTGGAAGTGATTCAATGATTTACAGAGATATGTCAAAAAAGTCTCCTTTAAAAAAAAATTTTATTGAATATCTATTTAATACCTTACCCATTTCGCTAGTGGACATCCATCACCATTTTTCCCCTCAACAGAAGTGTGCTTAACTAATTGTAAGTTTAATGCAGAATTTTGAATACTAAACCTGTAAAAAAAAATTTTAAGACGAATTTTAAAATAACTTTGCAGCATGATAACTGCAATAGAGAAAATAGAGAGATCTTACAAGAGAAATAGGAGTATTACAAGAGGAAGAAGATTATTAAAAGAGGAAGAAAACTATTATAAAATAAAAAAGAGAATTCAATGAACCCTAACAACATCTTTAGAAAGTAACTACATCTAGTAATTTTTCCCCAAGTCCAATAACATCTGGACAAATTTCCTCCTGATGTAAATACATCTGAAAAAATCTTATATTTAAATACTTCTGGTTAAAAATACATTTATATTTAATGATAAATGCATTATAAATAAAGTATTTATTTTTTTTAAATGTAACTACATCTGAAAAAAACCATATATAAACTACATCTGTAGTAATCATAAACTTTTTACATAGATGTTATCAGACATCAAATTAATAAATAGACATCATTGGGGAACCCATAGGGCTATTAATAAAATCTTTAGCAGCAGATGTAAGTTTGCATATCAAAGGTGGCTCTGTAACATTAATATTCCAGTCAATGAGGCTATAAAGATTCTCAGCATCAATGTTGAAACCAGGTGTTCTTCGATGCCTAAGGCTATAATCACCAACATCAGTTTGCTCGTATTCATTTCCACAGAGTAAAAGTTTTCATTCTTCACAGCTTGAGCTCTTTATTCTTTATTCTCACTACATATCATAACTTTATTCTCACTACATATTATAACTTTATTCTCACTGCATATCATAACTTTATTCTCACTACATATCATAACTTTATTCTCACTACATATCATAACCTTATTCTCTCTACATATCATAACTTTATTCTCACTACATATCATAACTTTATTCTCACTGCATTCATAACTTTATTCTCACTGCATATCATAACTTTATTCTCACTACATATCATAACTTTATTCTCACTGCATATCATAACTTTATTCTCACTACATATCATAACTTTATTCTCGCTACATATCATAACTTTATTCTCACTACATATCATAACTTTATTCTCACTACATATCATAACTTTATTCTCACTGCATATCATAACTTTATTCTCACTACATATCATAACTTTATTCTGGCTACATATCATAACTTTATTCTCACTACATATTTTTTTTTTTTTTTTTTTATTATTTGCATTCAGTCTCAACAAGGCTGCAAGCAACCACTATTAAGTTGGGAGTTACTAGGAAAAAAAAAAGAACAGAGTTATAGAGCAAGGAAACAGTTGACAGAAGACTTGAAAAGTTGAAGGTTGTATGAGTCAGGAAAACATGAAGATGGGAGAGAGTTCCAAAGGATTGAAGTGCGGGGGAAAAAACTAGATGAATAAAAGTTTTTAGAGCATGCAGGGACAGATACAGTAAACGAATGAGACTTAGCTGAATGACGAGTAAAACGAGAATGAATTTTAGTTGATGGAACTAGAGATGATAACTCCTTTGAGCAGTGACCATGATAGTATCTGTAGAAAAGAGAAAGAGATGCAACTTTACGACGATGGGAAAGAGGTTCAAGCTTAGCAGATAGTCCAGGTCCAACAACATTTACAATGCGTTTTTGGACCTTGTCAAGAAGAGAAAGTGAATCGTTAGAAGAACCAGCCCAAATATGACAACAATATTCCATACAGGGACAAATAAGAGATTTGTAGAGGTAGAGAATGGAATCAGAAGTAAGGAAATGGCGAGCACGATAAAGAGAAGCAACCTTAGCAGAAGCTAATTTAGCAATCGATTGTATATATGGTTTCCATGAAAGGTCAGTAGTAAGCGATAATCCAAGAAGACGTAAAGAGGAGGACTCAGTAAGAGGATTGCCATTCATTAATATAGGAATGTTGACCATATTACGGTAGTTGTTTGCAGTAAGCAATTGGGTTTTTTTAGAGTTGAAATTCATTAGCCACTGTGAACCCCAATCTATTACTGAAGTGAGATCAGATTCAAGATCAGCTGCTTGTTCTAGGCGATCGAAAAGAGAAGACTTTTTGTCAAGACAGGAGTATAAAGTTGAGTCATCAGCAAAAAGAGCTACTTTAGATTAAAGGTTGTCAGGAAGATCGTTTATGTAGATAAGAAACAAAACAGGGCCCAGGATGGAACCTTGGGGAACCCCAGAAGTTACTGGGAATAAAGAAGAGTGTTGGCCTTCAAGGATGACTTTAATAAACCGGTTAGAAAGAAATGATTTGATAATCTCAAAAGCTTTCCCATACACACCATATGAAGCAAGCTTATGGAGAAGACCAGCATGCCAAACTTTGTCGAAAGCTTTAGATATGTCGAGAGCAATAGGCCTAGCCTCACCGCCTCCATCTAATGCACGATAAAATCTTTCAGTTACAGCAGTTAGCAAGTCGGCCATAGAGTGAGAGGATCGAAAACCGTATTGATTGTCTGACAGCAGTTTATTTGACTCAAGATGAGATGTGAGGAATTTGTTGATCAAAGACTCAAAGACCTTGCTAATAACAGAAAGAAGAGTGATCAGATGATAATTGGAAGGGTCAGAATTTTCTCCAGAGTTTTTGAATATTGGAACCACAGATGCCATTTTCCAACAAGCAGGAAAACAAGACTCAGTCAAACCTTTGTTAAATAGTTTAGAGAGAATTGAAGAAAGTTCTGGAGAACAATTCTGCAAGACTGTGACAGGAATGTTGTCTGGACCACAAGCTGTAGTCGAGTTTAATTGAGATATGACTTTAGCAACAGAAGCCGGAGTGATTTGAATGTCTAACAATGGGTCAACCTGTTTGACTGGAATGGAAGGAAGAGAATGTCCATAAGATTCAAGAGTGGAATTAGAAGAAAAATTCTTTGCAAATAGTTCTGCCTTATCCTTGGGAGAGGTGATAAGATCAGTCCCATGAATGAGAGATGGAATGTTAGATCTACCCTTGTTAACAATGCTGTTGAAGATTTTCCAAAAGTCTTTAGAGCCTAACTTCTGCGATAAGATGCGAGATTTAGTGAACTGAGAATAATGGAGTTTAGCATCAGAAAGCACCTTTTTACATCGATTTCTTGCAATAATAAATAGCCGTTTGTTCTCAAGAGAGTTGTTCTTTTAAAAAAGATGAAAAAAATGATTACGATTGGATATAGCAGCCACACAAGAAGGAGAAAACCATGGAGTAGAATGAGGCTTGACTTGAAACCGACGAGAAGGAATAAAAGCTTCCATTCCAGCCTGAATCTAGGAGGTTACGTAGGAGGCGCATTTGTCAGCTGAGAGAGAAAAAACATCAGCCCAAGGACCATCACAAAGAAAATCACGAAAGGAATCCCAGTCAGCTTTAGGGTAGTAGTTGGTGGTGCGATGATAAGGTGAGCCCAAAAAAGAAGTACGAGAAGAAAGATTTATAGAGATCATTGCATGGTCAGAACCACCTAAGGGAGAAAAGGGAGAAACTGAACATAAGCTAGGGTCAGAGACAAGACATAAGTCAAGGAGTGAAGGTTAATGATTAGGGTTGTCAGGAAAATGAGTCACAAAGTTAACTATCTGAGTAAGAGATTGAGAAACGCAGAAGTTAAAGGCTTTAGTGCCAGCAGGATCAGTGGTGTTAGAGCCAAGCCATTCAGTGTGATGGGCATTAAAATCACCAACAACAACAATATTGGCAGAGGGGTAAAGAGAGAGGGCATGGTCAATTTGATCAGAGATAACATCTAAGAGAGTGCAATCATGGGAAGAAGGAGAACGATAAAGAACAAAGAGAAAGGTGATAGAGTGAAGAGGTGCTAGGCGAAAACACATAAAAGAATGGTCAAAGGATTCGAACCTGATTTCACGACAAATTAATGCGTATGTATACCCCTAAACCTAGCATGTGACTATTGGAGTCTTTACAAATCAAAGGATAGTACCCATCAACACTGACATCTGAAGAAGGAATTGCAGAACTTAAATTTGTTTCACTGAGTGCAAGCAAGTCTGGTGAATTTTGCAGGAGGTAAGACTCAACTGACGGAAAGTTGCTTCGCAGACCGCGAATATTTGTAAAAGATATATTAAAACATTTAGGTGGTGGGGATGGTTTTTTAGGTTTTAAATTTTTGGTTACTTTGGTCATGATTTGGGTTTAATGAGAACTTGACTCATTCATAGATAGAGCACAGCCTCCTAATCAATGAGCTATGCAGTTGTCTCAGTCCTGTTAATTAACCCTAAGCCGTGACATAGGGCTCCTTATGTGGCCTTGACAATGCACACCAAAAGCATTAACAGGGACACCATCCATGCGCAACATGGCACTGTTAATACTCTGATATTTTGCAGCTGTTGATGGAATCAGCCTCTCTGAGAGCTACCACAGAGTTCGGGAAACCTTACTACCAGCTGGCCTCAGAACCATTAAACTGAGTTTTAGAGCTGTACCCTCATATGGAGATAACAGGAAGAGTTGCGTAGCCATTATCGAGGAGGCATAAGCAAAATTCTATGAGTAGAGTCAAGGAGATCCAGCATTCATCATCCTAAGCAGGAAACAATGTAACACAGGTTACATCTACGCCAGCCTAATAGATGAAGAAGGGGTTCGAGGCTGGTTAGCAGAATTTTTCTGCTTACCCCTAAAGTCTTTGCCTAGGAGGCCTTCTACAAGACAGTAGCAAGATGCAGTTAACATCTGCCCAAGATGAGTATTTTTATCGAGACACCATCTCTAGCCTTTACTCAACCAAGAGCCCCAAGGCAGGGGATGTTTAGCTGGATGCAGTTAGCATCTGCCCAAGATGAGTGTTTTTATCGAGACACCATCTCTAGCCTTTACTCAACCAAGAGCCCCAAGGCAGGGGAATTTTTAGTCGGAGTTTATTTTTCCTAGCCTTTGCATAAGAAGAGCACACTCTGCAAGGCAGCAGGGCTTGTGGCAGGTGGTACTGGGTTACGTGATACCAGTAGCAAGATTGATCTCGATTATCCTGACCTGACCTGGAGTAGTTAAAAGTTACTTCCCGCAACAGTACTTTGAGAAGAAGTTAAGAGTTACTTCCCGCAACAGTACTTTGAGAAAACCAGGCATGACATTTTGGAAGTGCATTAGGAAAAACACTGCATCTAACAAAATACAGGAGTCTAAGGTGAGTGTACCTTTTGTAGTTGGAGTAAGTAGTTAGTTAATGAGCTCACGCTGCATTAGAGTATAAACAGAACACAAACAAACATAAATCAACTAACGGGTGAGTCAACACCGCGCCAGAGGTTCAGACAGAACACAAACATACATAAAAACATAAAGTAACTTACGGGTTAGCGAACACCGTGCCAGAGGTTTAGACAGAACACAAACATACATAAAAAAACATAAAAAACATAAACATAAACATAAAGTAACTTACGGGTGAGTGAACACCGCGCCAGAGGTTCAGACAGAACACAGACATACATAAAGAACATAAAGTAACTTACGGGTGATCGAACACCGCGCCAGAGGTTCAGACAGAACACAAACATACATATAACGTAGATTACAGGTGAGCTAATACAGTAACTAAGGACTAAGGCTCCTCCAACTATATGGGGAAAAAAAAAAAAAATTACTATAGGCATGACTGATATAAGATATTACTGATGACAGGAAGAACACATTTTCCAGCCTTTGCTTAGATAGCAAATCCTGCAAGGCAGCAGAACATGGAACAGGTTGCACTGGGTTACATGTTACCAGTAGCAGGATGATCATGAAGACCATACTCCTGACCTGACCTATATCATAACTTTATTCTCACTACATATCATAACTTTATTCTCACTGCACATCATAACTTTATTCTCACTACATATCATAACTTTATTCTCACTACATATCATAACTTCATTCTCTCTACATATCATAACTTTATTCTCTCTACATATCATAACTTTATTCTCACTGCATATCATAACTTTATTCTCACTACATATCATAACTTTATTCTCACTACATATCATAACTTTATTCTCACTACATATCATAACTTTATTCTCACTACAGATCATAACTTTATTCTCACTACATATCATAACTTTATTCTCACTACATATCATAACTTTATTCTCACTGCATATCATAACTTTATTCTCACTACATATCATAACTTTATTCTCACTACATATCATAACTTGCAAAATAGCCTCTGAATGTGCATGTCGAGCATATCTTTTTGCTATGGAAATTACAGTATTAGGTACTGGTTTTCTTCTGGCTTTTAAAAAGTTTCAATTGGTATAAGATATGTCTTGAGCCCTTTATACAACGTAATACGACATATGTTGAACCAGTTTTGAATATAACTACCTATTATAAATTCAATAACCCATGTAAAATTTTAAAGATTGACACTAGATAGCCATGCAGAGACACCCATATTCTGTAAAAACTTAGTGCTGTTGTCAACCATCTGCTATGGTACACAGGTCCTATTTCTAATATTGCTTACTGCTTAGGTAAATCACCAGACCTTATTGTGACGATTCCTGCACATGTGGCTGTAAAATCTCAATTGCCCCTTAAATCTAATATCATCAGTTGAATTTGATATTTTAAACATTCTTTAAACATTCATTTCTTCTACTTAACCATAAAGTTTGCAACATAATTTAGATAAAGAAACCAAATCAAAAGCTTTTGCAAAGTTCAAAATTATTATATCGATATTATTACAATTTATTTTGTAATAAAATCAAAAGTTTCTAACAAGTTTGACTAACAATTTTTACGATTAACAAATCCACGCTGTTCACTTGCTATTAATACATTAAATATCGAATGGTTCATTACAACATTGCAAATAATTTTCTTCATAATTTTGCAAACTATTGATGTTAATGATATTAGTCAATAATTTGAAGGATCTAATTTGTTTCCTTTTTTGATTAGTAGAATTATGTTTGTAGTTTTTTTTTTTAAATTACCTCCCCAAGGCCAAGAAGGCCACTACAGACAAGGAGGTAACTTAATTGTGGTTATAACCTTCTCTCAACTCTATAACTCCAAAACACAAACCTTGAAGAACAAGGCCGCTGTGCAGAAAAACAAGTTGAACATGGTACTACCAGGGACGTGGTGGGGACTCGGAACCTCTCGCTTATGAAGCGAGCACTCTACCACTACACCATTACCGCATTAATTAACCATTTGGTATAACGCCACAATAATATAACATTTTATAGGTGAGAAAGTGATTTTAAACAATCTTTGAGAACAGGAGGATGAAATTTGTCAACACCATTTGCTATATTTACATTAGGGTTTACTAAATGATACTCAACATCAGTGTCATTAAAACTTGAATTGCTACAAAAAAATTCACATTTTGAAGGAAACGTTACAGGGTCTAATATGTCATTTTATAAAAATACTAAAAATAAATACTTACCAAATCAATTTGCATTATCTAACTAATTTGTTATAATTGAACAATCAATAGTTTTGAGAGCTTTAATTGAATCCTTTATAACTGTTTTACTATTTAAATATGAATAAACATTTTAAGGTTGTTTTTTGATTTTTTAGCTAGATTTAATTCAAAAGCTCTTATATCTTTATTAACTCTTTTTTTTTACATTTTCATTCAAAGTTTTATAGCCATTGACCATTATGGATGGCTCTTTTACTTACTTTTTTTTTACTTATACCAGTAAGTTAATTTTTATCATTTACCATATCAGTTATTTATAGTTACCATTATAGTTATTATGTCAATTATTTATTTACCATAGTTTAAATTTTGAATGCCTGCATTTTCACCATAACTTTTTATAATTTTCCAAAGCTCTTTAGTCATCTATGAAAAATATTTTTTATTTGTATCATAATTTATATTTGGAATAAATTTACTACATCCAGTATTATATATATTTTGCCATTTTTTATAAGCTTGATTAGCATTTATATCATTTAACTCATTTTCTCAATCAAAACTTGAAAAATAAATGGAAAGTTCTTTATAATTTCCTTTAATGTATAATATTGTCTTTTTTTTGTTTTTAATCAAGATTGTTATTTTTATAAAAATATTTGAAATTCAATATATGGTGTCTATGTTCACCTCCACCTAGAGGTGGTAAGTGATTTAAACAGAAAACTTAATTACTAATTTCTGATAAGAACAAGTCTAATAAATTTGTATCAAACCCTTAGCTTACTTGAAATGTTGGCAACAGACATTTTGATATATGAAGCAACCATTTAAAGATTCTATAAACTCTAAGGCGCTCAAATCTGAATCATTCTTAAGTTTACAGAAAGTATCACTAAACTATTTTATATTTCAAAACTTAATATCTCCACAAATCAGAATTCCTGGGTATTTACCATTTTTCCAAGCTTTGTATATACATAAAAAATACAATAAAATCTTATCCTGTGACTTTGGTTATTTTCTGGCAACTTAAAATATCACTAGCACCATTTCGATATATACATCTATATAGAATATTTTCCAGACCAACCACAATTGAACACCATACTTGTTCAATAGCATTGTCAACTAGACAGTTTTCAGTTACAGGATAAGACTTTATTGTATTTTTGTATGTATATACAAACTCCTCCACCACTACTAAATTCATAACCTTTTTTAAACATATTCAAAACTATAATACTTTTTGCAAACTGATCAGTCCACCAAATTTCACAATATATATATATATATATATATATATATATATATATATATATATATATATATATAATATATATATATATATATATATATATATATATATATATATATATATATTATGATTTAATAATTTAATATATTATGATTTAATAATTTAAAAACAAAATGCAAAATTAATTTTTCCAAGTAAGAATACTGGGGATTTTCAAAGTGTTATCACACTTTGAGTATCATTTTAAAAACCAATGATTTGAATCCACAGTATTCTTATTTGGAAAAATTTCTCTCCTTTTATTTTTAAACTCTGTTACAACTATGTTCTGATCAAAATCTTTGAAAAAAACTTTAAAGATCAAATGAGCTCTTTGACATTAGTTATACGGATTTTGTTTCAAAAAAATTAAGAAACCAGACAAGGCAGTTACAAAAAACTTGAAATTCTCTGAAAACCAAATTTAAAAAAAAAAAGTCCTAACAACAGAAATTGACATTACATAGCAGCGTCCATCATATACTTTTTTTGGTCTGGCATCATTTTTACATAAATTTGAGTGCAATAAACATCTATTCAATACTAACTTGAGTCACTGGAAGTGCTGTGGCAATTTGCATGCTAGGATAATATAAAAAATTATATTCATTCCAGAGCTTTTTTAAACATCAACATTTCTGTTTTGTTTAAAAGATTTTGTGCTGTCTGGGGATCATTAAACTCTTTTTTCTCTATTCCTGTGTTTTGAATAGATTCTTGACTGTTGCTGGCTTTTTTCTTTTCTTGCTAGCCCCATTCTCTTAAGAAATTTCTTTTTTATAGTCAAGTCTTTTAATTGCTCACCAAAACTCTTGGTAAAAAAAGTTTATTAGCTTCTTTCAATCAAAAGAAATTTAAACTTTTACTCATTAAGCATTATCTGCACAAGCCAGAGGGTTTCTTTAGTTACCAGAGAGTCCTTAGCTACTAAAACTGTTATATAAGATATTTTTAACTAAAAAAATATATATATTGTCTTTACAAAAATATTTTTTTTTAATTTTAATTTGAAAAAAAAACACTCTTGTAAAAAAATTAATTAGGACAAATGCCTACTAAATATGTTTGAAAAAAGGCACTGATTGTACATGTCTGAAAATATAGCACAAAAAAAAAAGGATTACTTATTAAGGCTGTCTCCCTAGTTTTCAAAGTTTGTTTGATGGCTTTTACAAAAGTAGACTTCTTGAAACCACTTTCAATCAACTGTTCTTTCAACAAATCCTAAACAAAGACACAACGTCTAGACATGAGTTCCTCAAACTGAAACTATTGAGTCACTATGGCAGATTTTCCAATAAAACTTATAAACTATTTTATTAGCTTCCACTGAAATGGTTGACCTTCAAATTCCCTTTTCAGATATTTTCCTACCATATCTTCAAAAACTTCATATAATTGTAGAAGAAACTAAATTATTCACAGCAAAATTTTTCTTAACTGCTTTTACAAAATCATTTATCACTTTTACCATTTTTGACCTGTTGCTAGTATTAATTAGGGCTGTACCGGATTTCGGCTCCGGCTCCTGCTCCGCCGAAATCCTGCCGTTTTTACAAATCCGGCCCAAATCCGGCTCCGGCAAAAATTTAGCAAATCCTGCAATTTTAGCCGGAGTTTTGAATTTTGTCAAATATTTATTACATTTTTTTTGCCCGTGTTTACATGTATACCTAATATTTTATTTATAAAAATCAATTTTTTTTGTAATTATATATTTTATGAACCTCATATTTGTTTTGGTATTTGTATTTATATTTCTTTATAATTTAATAAGCTTAGTCTAATTTCAAACAACAACGCAACGAAAAATTCTGAAGGGAAGACACACGATATTCTACAATGATGCAGGTATAAAGACTATGATGTCAACCCTAATCAAGTGATTGGATGAGCGTTTTGAAAGCATTGAAAAGAGAAACCTCTTTATATACTGACGAGGCTGGTTGACTCACAATTTAAAACTAAATTCTCCTCATTAGAGGCAACACTGAGAGCTGAAAAAACAAGATTGAAGTCAATCTGATCATGCTGAACAGAAGATTGACAAAAGTGAAAAAAAATCCATCAAAATAAGCCGGGCTTAATAATTTTTCTACATCATCATCATCATTACTCTGGCAATTTATTGATAAAATTATTCAGTCTACGTCCACTGGTGGCAGGGCACGTAAACAACAATTAATAAAAGGCATTGAAACTCAGCTAAGGAAATATCCGAAAGAACCAGAAATAAATAGACACAATGATCCACTACAGTGGCGGAGTGACAAAATCCCGGAAAAAAAGTTCAATAGAATTACTATAAACTTTTAAAACATATGGCCTATAGAATTTCTTTAGAATTTCTATTAATTTATATATAGAAATTGCTATAAAACTTTTTAAATAACAAAAATGAAGTTTAACAGAAAAAAGCAGTCACTTGGTATTCTGAATAGTCCACATTGTTGACCATGCTCAACACTAAGTAGGGATGTACAGGATTTTGGCTCCTGTAGTTTTCTTTTGAAATCCGGCTCCGGTTCCGATTCCGGCAGGATCTGTCAGTAGAAATCCGGCATATCCGGCTCCGGCCGGATTTGAAAAAATTAAATCCGGTACAGCCCTAGTATTAATATAGATTAGATCTTTTTAAATGGGAAATTTATCAAAGATAATTATCAAAAAAAATTATCAAAACCATTTACCACTTTTACCATGTTTGACCTGTTGCTAGTATTAATATAGATTAGATCTTTTCAAATGGGAAATTTATTAAAGAAACTTTAAAGAGCATTTTGAAGATCTTTAGCATTGTGTCTAATGTTGTTATTAAATAGATAAGAAAAAACAATGATACAGATACTGATGAAATAGATCTATCTATAGAGTGATTATTGTCTTGGTTTTTATGTAGGTTAGCGCAGCGCCAAACTAAATAAAATTAGTTCAGCGCTGTGCTCTCCTAGGTAAAAACTGGAACAATGGACAGGGTGTCCATTGTTTTTACGTAAGAGAGCACAGCGCTGAACTAATTTTATTTATCTAGAGAATTTATCTTACTTTGATATAAAGAAAGAAGACATCGGAGATCATAAAAAGAAAAGAAAAAAGCATAATCATAAATATAAAACAATTAAATGAAATATGTCATAAGTACAATTATTCAAATACAAATGCCTAAAGTGCATATAAAAATCTATATCTTACCTATCTAAAAGTGTATTTCGAAGTTCATTTAACGAGTAGCCTGAACCAAGATGATTATAAAATGGACCTGAATCACTTGTGTCTGAAACTAAAAAATGAGATATAATAAAATGGTGCTACATTTACAGTAAAACAAAGTTTATTATTTCAATAAGCTTTTTAAAGAGTGTCATACCAGCACATCCACATTCAGAATTTATTTTAATCTTAGAATACTTCAGCTGAACACTTTTTTTGTGTTTAAAACTATCTGGTTTAGAATCAAATGATTTGTTAGTAAAAAAACTATTTTTCGGAGAAGTTGGTAAACTCAGCAATTGGATGTTATGAGGTTTTAGCGATAATTCATGCACAAAAGTACTAAAACTTGGTAAAGGTCCTGCACTATGTGGACGCACTTTTTTTATTAGATCTTCTTCGGATTCAAGAATAGAAGTTCGAGGTTCAGTAATTTCTGGTGTATTAGACAGCTTGTATTTTTTCGGACTCTGTATATTAACTTTTTGTTTTGGACTCTGCAGTTTTTTATATTTTTCATCTAATATATTGCTATGGCTTTCCAAAGAAGAAGGAGTAGTAGTTTTTAATAAGTTTACTTCACTTTCATTTTCTAAAAGTTTAAATTTAATCAAGTTTTCATCAAGTGTAGGCAAGGTAATTTGAGAAACTAAAATATCATTTACACTATTTGATGAGTGAACTAATTTGTTGGATGTTTTTTCATTTGAAACACTAATATTATCATATGTTCTTTTTAAAGCTTCATTATGATACTTTATGGATGTTTTCTTTGATGAACGTCGTTTAGTAATTTTATCAGTAAGATTAGCATTTACATTGTCAGTAAGTGTGACCAAATTTTGATGATAATTGTTATAGGCTTGTTTTCTTTTCGACTCCTAAATTGAAAAAATTAGCATTAAATAAATTTGAATTTATTAAAATACAACAGCATAAAATGTACATCATTGAAAAAATAAAAAATTTCGATTCCAATATATCTGAGTGTGTGTGTGTATTTAATATTTATACCCTGTAAATATTATGACGATAAAATGCGCTTTACAAATACAACATTTGGAACCTTTTTGAAGTTTTTCTTTTTTCTTTCCAACTGTATTTTTAATATTTGAAGACATTTTCTTTCTTTGCATATTTGCTTTCCAGTTTTTCTTTTTATACAAAACACACATAACCCACAGTTTTGAAGTACCTGACATCCACTACAAACTCCACATTTAATTTGACGCTTACGAACTACACCATTATCAGACTTTTGGTTAGAATAATTTAGTGTCATTTCTACATTTTCCTCGAAATTCATAATTACAAGTTTAACCACGTGCATATTATTACATCACCCCATTATGAATATTACATGTTTAAACAACTGTTAATTATATCTCCAGTTAATTATCCGCAAAACACCACTAAATTATCTGCATAATGCCGTAAGGAATATATTTTGATAAGAACACAAAACTAAAGCTTCTAACCTTAGCCAAACTCTCTTTTGAGATAATAGTATTCCACGGGCGCACGATATAACCACCAACGCCATCCCAGATCTTCTGATAGTAATTATCTGACATTTTTATACATAAGTCATTTTTTCTGTGATCGAACAGTCGTGATCGATGTTATACGCTTGTCATTTTGACTAAAACAAAAATGAAATTTAGTTAGTTGTTATGGCTTAAAAACTTTTTACATTTAAAAGAATATTATTCTTCATAAACCTTCAAACTTTTAACATTTTATTTACAAAAGTTATTCGCGGTAAAGCTGTTTTGTAGTTGGATTCAGCAGATGTACACGTGAATAGAAAACCATGTTTTCTATTCACAATTTCTACTCTGAAGTCGCGATAAACTTTTTATCGCAACGTTGTTTTTTGTAAAAAGAAAGAAATTAAAATAGTTTTTAAAGCAATAATTTTCATTTAACTGTAAGCATTACAACGCATAAAAGAGTAAGGCCACATTCAACAAAAAAGAAAGGCTTCGATGTATTTCATTAACAATAATAACTTATATAAGATAAACTTTAAATTTAAATTTTTTAGAAGTAAAAAAAAATTGAGTAATGTTAAAGTTGTTTTAATTTTAAAATTAACGAAATACGTACGAGATATTATGAGATTTTTTGTTGCGTAAAACGGAAATTGTTTTTAAGCTTCTTAACGTTTTGGCATCTAAAAAGCAGTTGTCTTGGATTATTTTCTGAGTCGTCACAAAGGTCTCCGTATAAGTTTAAAAATCTTCTTAGAGCAATTAATATCAGTTGTGTAATTAGAAATTTACGTAAAGTGAAAAATCTTTTCTTAAATCTTGAATTCAATTTTATTGTTGAAAATGTTGAAAATTTAAATATGAATGTTTAGGAGCAAGTGGTACAGGTATTCAATAAAATCTTAAAATGATCTTTAAAAAAATATACTTTGAAAAAAAAAGTACTATTTCAATTCGGTTGATTTGTTGACAAACTATTGTCTTGTTATCAAAATCACATTAGCTGTGGAAGTGCACATTAGCTGTGGAAGTACACATTAGCTGTGGAAACAAGTTCACATAACGTTTTCAAAATATTTATAAAACTAAACTTTTTAATAAAATGAAATTTTTTCAAACTTAAACTTTAAAATTTGGATTTAAAAAAATTAAAAGCAAAAATAATGATCAGAAAATGATTGAAATTGGTATCGTGTTGTCTTCAAAAACATTGGTTTAAAAATTGCAATTTAACATTAAAAAGTAAAAGGCTGAGCCAAATCATTTATATACAATGAGTTCTCAAAATGCTCGAAACAACTCGAAACCACAGCAATAGAATATGATTTGGGAATTATATTATCCAATAATAGTTAAAAAGTGAGCAGCCAGCTTCAGCTGGTAATAGAATGCAAGGAAATTTAAAAAAGAATATTTAAGTCGTAGTTTAACTCTTTGGCGTTTCCTGTAATTACTTATATCCGACTATTACGATAAATTGCCGCCCTAACGCGGTCTCCTCATTGTAGAGGAGATACAAATACAATTGAAATTTGATTCAACTAATTTTGTGGAGCAATAAATTACACCAAAGATTTAAATACAGTTAAAAAACAAGAAGTCACACTTATAAATCAGCCGCTTAAAAATTTTGAAAGATGCAATTTTTTTTATGAAATGACAAGTTAATAACGGAGTTCTTTATTAACTACCACTGTACACGCACCATTGCTCAGTTTAAAAAAAGGACTTCAAGCATTCTTCGTTTGTATAGCCTTATCAAATGTTTAGGCTTTTTTTTTTAGCTTGTAGAGACATGTGCTTTTCTATATCAGCTTTATATGGTGAACAGTTAGATCCAGGGGGAGATGGGGTATGCATTTCCCGCCCCCTCCCCTAACTAGAATCTAAAAGTCCTAAAATATCTTGGAATTTGAAGACCTTTTATTTTTTAGGAGACGCAAGTATGGTACAAAAATACAAAATTAATTCAACATTCTCCATCCCCTACCGAAAATTCCTGGATCCGTCTCGGATGGTGGACTGGTAAGTATAGTTGTTTTTCACTCTCGGCTATTTCTTTCTTTTGTTTTTAAGATTGCTGAGTGCTCTTAAAAAGTTTTTAAGAACGCTATTATGTTGATATTAGAAATGGTTTTCATTTGATGAATTAGCTCTAATAACTCAAAAGTAGAATTTATTTTGACAATTTCAATAGACAGCTATAATTGCAAGTATCGTCAGAAAAGCTTTTCTGACAATATTTGCAATTATAGCTACACCACCGAAATTGCCAAAATAAATTCTACTTATGTGTTATATGCGCTATTTCATAAGTGATAAGGACTCTTCTTTAAAGAAAAGTTCTTATCTGTCTCTCTCTTATCTGTCTCTCTCTTATCTGTCTCTCTCTTATCTGTCTCTCTCTTATCTGTCTCTCTCTTATCTGTCTCTCTCTTATCTGTCTCTCTCTTATCTGTCTCTCTTTTATCTGTCTCTCTCTTATCTGTCTCTCTCTTATCTGTCTCTCTCTCTGCCTCTCTCTGTAAATAATTAAGATCTGCATTTTTAACGAAATCTTTAGCATGAATTGTTTTAATTTTTTGCGATTTTATAAATTTGTAAATGTTACTTATAAATAACTGAACAAATAAAATAAATACAAATGGCTTATTTCTGTCATTAGTAATAATAAGATTTTTGATGTAAATCTGGAAGACTGAGAGGTCGAATTTGTTTCTATAATTTATAGATGGAAAACTATTTTGGATGGTATAAACTATGCAAATGCTGTAGTAAAGTTTTAGCTGCTCAAAATGCTTACTGCTTTTGTACTTATTGCATCAAGGACTAATGCAGGTTGTGAACGTTTGTTTAGCATGATGACTTAATAACGGACTGAAGGCAAAAACTATTTAAAAATTAATACACTTAAGAGTGTAACGAAAGTAAAGACTGTCCGAAATGATAATGACCCGTTGGTTTTAAATATTTTTAGAATCGCTTCAATAATTTTTAATTTTGAGAATCAATTTTAATCATTTTTTAATGTTTTAGAGCAAGTTTTATTTGAGACAAGTTGATAAACGCTAGTTGGGTTGATTAAGGTGAAAGTCCTTGAACTATTGTAAGATGCGAAAGGTTTGAGCCAAAAAAAAAACATGTTCTACCACTAATTCAAAACAACAGGTGTTCATTTGGGTTATGTTGAAAAAGAAGACACCATTACCAGTAAACATTATATAAAAAACTGTTTGAAACTTCTTATAGACAAAATAAATAAGCAAGGGAGTGTCCCAGAAACAAACCATCCCCCCCCCCCAGGATACCTCTCAAGTTATTCCCATTCTGTAAAGTCCCTTGAGGTTAAAAATCAACGGAAAAAAAGATCAGTTGTCAAAAAATGCTATTTGTAAAACTTGACAAAATTGAATTTTTTGAAAAAAATTACATCAATTTAGTCTTAGTTAATAAGTAAATTTTTTCTCATCTTTTTTTTATTATTATTAAACTTATTGATTATGTCTAAGTTGACATCTGTCTGTTGCATGTTTTTATAGTCCGAGACATGTTTTTAAAGTCTGATGCATGTTTTTATAAGCATATTTATTTTTAAAACAGATTCGGATATGCTTATGCCAAATATTATGAGGCTTAGAAAGATGCACAAACTTCTGATACATATATACTTTTGCTTTGCACACACAAAAAAACAAAAAAAACAATAACTTTATTTAATGATTTTCATGCATCAAATAAGCACAAAAAAATAATAGATTTCTGCTCATATTTCGCAAAACATGTGTAATTTAGAGTTAGGCTCAACAATATACTTGTTGTTAGAGAGGATATTAAGTTTTTTTTGAACCAGAAAGAGGATAGGAAAATATATCTAATAAGAGAGGTAGATAAAGAGTTTAAATAATTTTTTAAAAACAGACAGGATTGGCTGCAGAGAATAAATAAATAAAAAAATACAGAAGTGGAGAAAGAACAAAAGAAAAAGAACCTGGCTCTAAGCAAGGTTTCTTTAGATTCTGATGCTGGTTTCTCTGCATCAGACTCAGAAGCTGTATTTTTCACAGATGAAGATTCTGTTGATAAATTAATTCAATATTCTGATTTACAGTAAAAGCCAAAGTAAACAAATGGTGGTTATAAAATATAAAGTTGGTTTAATTGATTTTGAATAAACTAAATTATAATTCAATTAGAGTAGAAATATCGTAGCTATTTATTATTTATATAATAATGAATATTAGTCCAGAAGATATAGTAGATTGTACGTCTGTAATATCTGCTTGGTATAGGGTTGGAATCCAATCTCAAACCGCGATCATTGCAGAATATGAATATAATAAATCAGGCGTGAATCTTAAAAATATTCCTATCTCCAAAAGTTCTGTTCCTTGAAAAAAATTCAAGGAGATTGAAGATCTAGTTAAGAATTATTAGCAAAAAAAAAAAGCTAGGATAAATAAAGCTTTAATTATAAGCCAGACCAATTAAGACGTGATATAATGGAAACTTTAAAGAAAAAAAGACTTGTCCTGCACTGCGACAGCAAAAAGAGGTTGAGGAGAATTTGAATATTAGTGTTACTGTTGAAAGAATTTCTGTTAGTGTTACTTCACTAGATATTGATAACACAAATGATATCCTACTTGGAGTAGTTCAAGCTTATAAGTAAATTACCCAGGCAGATGTAATTTTAAACCTTCAAGAGTATTACAAAATTGTTGATCAGTTCTCTGTCATATGTTGTGACATCATTGCTTCCAACACTGAAGTATTTGTTGGCGTCATTACTATTCTCACAAATATTCTCAACATCCCTTTTCTCTGGTTTATCTGAAGGCAACTTATGTTGGATTTACACATTTCTTATTTTAAATAATGGTTTGGAATGAGCAAAACGATCTGCAAAATTATTCAATTGGATTGCATGCTTCTGACAACGATAAAGACATTGTAACTTTTTTTTTTCGGTGCTTCCTCAAGCTATTTTGATATAATTTATATAGGTGTGAATAAATGAGTAATAAAGTTGAGGTTTTTTTGTTTAAATATGATTCGGATTTATATAAGACTCCGTTACATTTTAGATATTTTTGAGCATATATAGTCAATATGCGGTTTGCATGTAATGTTTTCGTCGAGAACAACTCCTAAAAATTTAGTAACAAAATCTCTTTTTATTTTGACTTTATCAATAAATATTTTGGGCAAATTTTGTGGTAAATAGTGTTTTTTAGACAACGAATGGAAAAATTCCATTTGGTTTTATTAATGTTAATAGTTAACTTGTTACATTTGTACCAAGTAAATATGTTTTTAAATTCATCATTCATTGGAGAAAAGAGTTTGGATATGTTCTTATTAGTCAGGAATAAGTTGGTATTGTCGGCAAACATGATACTCATTAAGTTTGAGGTTTTATTTAAGTCATTTATATAGATTAAGAACAAAACTGGCCCAAAGATAGAACCTTAAGAACACCACAGGAAATATTTTGAAGATGGCTTTGATTATAGCAATTAAAAAAAAAAGGTAATTTAGGTAAAGGGTAAAAAAGATAAAAAGTAAAAAAAAATAAGTAACTTCGAAGCTCTGGATGAATGCTATGGATCCTATTTTTTAAAATCCTAAATGACAAACAAGTTAACTTCAAATAACTTGGCTGCTTTTAAGTCATCATTCGAAATAAGGGACTATTACCCGAAACTAGGACAAGTCCATCTTGTCAGCATGCAACGGCATACATAGTATTTTACTGCAGCCGTATAATAATACCTATTTGGTTTTATTTCTTAAAATAAATTGATTAATATTTTTATGTTTCTATTAGAATTTTAATTTATTTTGTTTTCATGTTTTCTTTTGGTGGTACGGTAAGTGTTTTTATTTAGTTATTTTTATTTTTGTTTGTTCAGTAAATCTATACTTTTTATATCATATCATCAAAAGAAATATTGGTGCTTTACAAATTTGGGGTTGGTTGGGTTTTGGCTATTTGTAGTGAGTCCTTTTTTACTGCAGTATGGAATAGGCGTAAGTCGCGGGGTAAAGCATAAGTGGCAATGACGTTTGTCTGACGGGATAAACTAGTTATAAATGCTGATCCTCATCGAAACGCCAGTAATAATAGACGTTAAGCTTAACGGAGCGTTTGTAAAAAATTTCATTACAACATTTCTAAGTAAAGAAATAACAAAAACTTTATTTAAATTTGTTTAATAAAACTAAGACTAAAATAAAACAATTTTATTTAAAAAATTATTTTTTTAAAGAATTTTTTTTATTAATGTAGTTAAAAAGAACTTTTTGACAAATGCTCTGTTAAGCTTAACGGAGTGATGAGAATACGGTCACAGAACACTACGTTATACTATCCCAAGCTGAAGATGATGTTAGCGAGAAGGTAAAGAAAAAGATGTTGGAGATATTGATCATGTATGATGAACCCCGTGCAGTTTCATATGGGGAAACCTAAGCTACCGATTATTACGAGGTCAACGGAGCTTACTGAACTGGTAGGTTTCCAGAGTCGGATTCTGTTCAAAGTAGTTGAAGTTGTAGAAAAGTGGATCAAGGGAGGTGTTAACAAAACGTTTGCTTTATTAAAAAAAAAAAATTTAAAGTCGATTGTATTTGTCAATGATGGGGGGAAAAGAATATCAGACTGATCCAGGACTTTGTTGGAGGATACAGGTCGGATGACATGAAACAGAATCTCATGCTCGTTGCCAGAGACAACAGAATGAAACTAAAAAAGGATTTGACAAAAAAGCAGCTCAAAATGTTAAATTTTTTAAACTGGAAATATGTTTGAAGAGAGTTTCTAAAATATGTGTGTGTTTTTTTAAAAAAAATTGAATTTATTTTAAAAAATGAGGTTTTACACATATTACTTTTAAATAATCAAAAATGATTTTTAGTTTTTTTTTAACCTATTTGAACCATAGAAAATGGGAAAAGCTTAAAAGTTATTATTTACCCTAATAAGCAAAGACCTAAAGCAGGGACTCAAAATTTCTTCATAATAAAGCTCAACTTGATATTTTACATATTTATTATAACAATTTTAAATTGTACTTTCTACAAAAAAAAAAAAAACTTTAAAAAAATGTTTTTACACTTAATCAATTAAAAGCATCAAAATAATCATTAAGATTGGAGATTATAAAAATAATCATTAGGATTGGAGATTATAAAAATAATTAATAAGATTGGAGATTATCAAAATAATCATTAAGATTGGAGATTATAAAGCTATTGTTACAAGATGTAACAATATCTTCAAAATTTTTTTTAAAACAATTTTTGTTTTTGAAGATATTGTTACAAGATGTAACAATATCTTCAAAATTTTTTTTAAAACAATTTTACAGTTAGGTACGTTGTAAATATTTTCCCAAAATTGACTGAAATTATAATGAACTTATAATAAAGCTTTTGCGCCTCAATAGCCTAGCCCGTTATTTAGATAACCATTTGATATTATTTTTAAAAATTTTTTAGCATGCATTATTAAAGCGTGTATTAAAGTGAAGATGATACTCCTAATCTAAATTTAAGGTAAGCTTCTGGTACTATTTATTTCTATTATTACTATTATTTTTCTTCGTTGTTATTAAAGTACTCCGAAGAAAAATATAAGAAATAAAGAGTACCATGAGAACTTATTACAAAGCACCACGGTGCTTTGTGATAAGTCCTCATGGTCTTATCACAAAGCACCGCGGAAGATTATCTAACTAGAAGGTTCACGCTTCTTTCCTCGCCGATCGGTATTATGTCGTATTTGTTCTGTCGCTTAACTGTTTCTAATGTCATCGTTGTAGAGTCATTTTTAAACAATTTACTAAACTAATTTACAACTTCTTCTTGATTTAAAGGATTTTTCTTCACATAGCTTACTACATCAGTAGTAACCCTCATTTGAAAAACAAAATAAATTTTTAAAGTGAAAATGGGTACGATGAAAAACATTTGAGGAATATTGCACACTAATTTCATTAAAAAAAAAAGACAGAGTAAAAATACAATTCTATCAGAATTCAATAATTTTCCTTAGTGTATAGACCATGGAATAGACCATGGGTACCAGGCCTTTCACCAAAACAAATCAAAACTACCTAGTAACAGCCAGCCTGGAATCTATATAAAAAATGCTACTGTTCCAAAGATTACGTAAACAAAACAAAATGCAGGTAAATACTCAAGTTAATTTAAACTAATTTATAACTTCTCTCAAACAGTTATCTGCATTTTGTATGAAAGAAAGTAAAAAAGACTTGGTCAAATTTTTCAAAACAACTTCGTTTTCAAGAAGTTCTAAACACTGACCACAATTAAATTCACCAACATAATTTTTAGGTCTTTCAATGTGAGTTTTACATTCCACTTCACTGCTTTCAAAGAAAATTCTTTAAAATTAATGTAGTCATCAAGACAGTTAAAAAAACTGGCGTTGGGTCATATCATCTCTTACAGTACCGTGACTTTAAAAAAGTCACGGTACTGTAGGAGATAACATGACTGTAGGAGATGACATTCTTTTTGTATATGCGTTTTTGTTTTTTTTTTGTCGTTAAGTTCTTCACCATAATTTAGCTTTTGCAGTTGTTCGTCGGAATATATTAACTTAGCTTTTATAACTTTTTCCGAATATCTTTTTTCTTTTTCTAATCTTGAGTACTTATTACTATAATTCATTTCATCTCATAAATAAAATATAAAAAACATATCAAATGAATATTCCCTGGGTTAAATTACTTTTACTTGGTTAAAGGCATACCAGAGCATTTTCACATTTTTCGACATTCCTACTTATAGATGCAAATAACACGCATGTATTGTTTTGTTACTGTTATTGATATATGATCTTATTTTTATTTACAGATAATTAACTATGTTAAAGATATAAATATATGATCTTGCAGAACCAACAACACTGGGAGTCCCCCCCATTCACATTTCTTAAAGGACCTTTTTTTTTTTCTTTTTATTCAAAGAAAATTCTAGATATAGAGGACTTTTTTTTAAAATTGACGATAGTGCTCCTTCACTTCGAAACTTGTGTCGTCGGCCCTGTCTTCAATAACAACAAACTTTTGTTTATACTCTAGGGCAAGGTGATGGAGTTGTTTTCATTCCAAAATAACTATTAGCCAACTTCATATCAAAAGCACAAACGTTCTTAATACTGTTTAACTTTATAGTATCTATTATTTTTTAAGATTTGCATAAGGTTCTTGTAAATTTTCTATAATAGTAATATGTTAGTTAAACCCACTAACTTTGTATTTTTCTTTAAATATACTCTCATCATAATTAAATTTGTTTGTTTTCTCCTTAGATGCCTCGCAAAGATATAAAATATTCAAACAAACTTTTGAAAATCCAGCTTCTCTGAAAATCCTTTTCAGAAGTTTCAAAATGTACGAACTTGAAACATTTCTTCTTTAGACAATATTTTCTAACAACCCTTGAATGTAAGTTTTAGTAAGCCATCTCTTTTTGGCTCTCATCAAATTTAATATATCTTACATCAAAGTATTGATTTATCATGGTATTATCTTCAAAACGTTATGAAAACATTTCAGCTTCTAAAATTACCTAAAGCTTTAGCCCCTTATAAAGGTATTAAATATCAATTTTAAATGTAATATCTCTACCTATAGATAGAGGTATTACATATAAATTAGATGTATATCTAATTTATATATATTGCCTCTATCTACAGGTAGAGGTATTACATGTTAATTAAGTATGTAATACCTCTAAACGGGTTTTTTTTTTTCTTTTTGTTATTTAGGTGCCCCAAGAAGACCTAACGGTCTTGTTACAGAGCACCGCGGAAGTGCATATAGCCAGGAAGTTCACGCCTCCTTCCTTACCGTGACGCAAAAATATGTCCAGAGCTTGTTTCGAACCTGGATCTCCTACTTATAAAGCAAGCGCTGTAACCACTGCGCCAAGGCCGCACAAAGTTGGTCCATGAGAGGGGAGAATCTCCCGCTCCCGGACCAACAAAAATTTTTCTATATCTAATCCAGTAGTCAAACGTCTCCTGGAAACAAGACATACATAACTAATTCGACATCTTCCACGACTCCATTTAGAAAACGGTTATCAATTAAGTTTATATTGTCAATAAAATTTGTATAATTTTTATTAAAACTACACTTCGTCTTATATTTTGCTTAAATTATTAAAAGTTAAACAAACTTTACTCCAATTCTGACAATGACTTTCCCATCGTAAAAATATTTCAATTTTCAAAGATCTGCAAACACAACAAACAGTAACGCAAACTAAACAAAAAAAACTCATTAAAAGTAAATGCGGTTTTTAATTATCTTGTAAAAGTAAAAAAAACAGAGTTTGTTAAACGAAACTTTTTATAAAATATCACTAAACACCCGAACGAAAAATTGTTATTTTTTTATTATCAGGTAGACATGTTTTCGTCCGACTCTTTTTTACCGTGAACTTTGGGAAGTCATTTAAAAAAACTTAGGTTTTTGCGCTGATGCCTTTTTACAATCTAGCGGAACAAATATGTTCCTGAGGCTTTACTTTGATGTTATAAAAAACAACAAAATATTGCGTAGTTTTAGATGATGTTTTAGAGTAGGAAATAAATTAATATTCTTTATATTAATCATCTATTTTTATTTAACTTTTTACAAAAGCAGTTTAGTACCCCTATCATTAATAATGTTTGACAAATATTTTTCTGCATGATTTTTTAATCAAAGTTTTCTCGTTTGACTTCCCAAACTAAGTGCCTTTAAAGTCAGAGAAAGTATTGTCTAAGTATCAAGTGATCGAAACATCAAATCATGGAAGTATAAAACAGATCGCATTGAAATATTTCTTGACTATGCTTGTAACCTTTTGTTTCGTAAGCAATAAGAAAACGACACCAAGACTTAAACGCTTAATCTTTTTACGTTGACGTAAATAGTTACGTTTATAATAAATTAAAAATATAGTATTTTGATTATTCGCCAATAATTTTCAAGTATAAACATTTAAAATTTCGCAACGAAACGGCAAATAAATTTTTAAAAAATCTCATATTAAATGAATGAAGTATTACAAGAATGAATGGAATTACGATATACAGCTAATAAAACTTTAAACTTTAAGGCGAGTTTCCATTCATCCCTTTTTTAGGAACGGAAAAGAAAAGGAAAAAATTATCACTTGAGCATGCGTAATAAAAGTTTTAATTTGTCTAAAGGAAAACTACGCATGCTCACGTGATTTCCCGTTCCCAATGAGTGGAAACTCACCTTTAGTTATTAAAAAACTTTTTTTTTGATTTTTTAAAAAATGTTTTAGTTGTCTTTTTAATCAAATGTCGTGTTATGACTTAAAGCAAGAAAAGAAACTTAAACTAACATATGCTTTTAAAATAAATTGATTCTATTTAATTAACGAGCTTTAATAAAGCTTTTGTTGAATAACTACAATTACAAATAGTTAAAACTATATCCTTAAAATAATACTTTTTTTTTTTAATGTTTTTATATCATCAAAAATACCATCATTTTAGTGAATTTTGTTGTTTTTGTCCAGTGAAACTTGTTTTTTTTTTATATTGCATACTCCCGAGACGACTTGAAATTGCTTAGATGTTTGCAGGTTGATGAACTTCCTTCTGTTTTATACTTCCGTGCTCAAACTCTATGAATCTCCCCGTAACATAACACCTCTGAAAACTTTTAATTTTTTTTTTTTTTTTTTTTTTGTTATCAAGTTGCGACCGTTTAAAGTTTTATTATTTTAATTAGGGAATAACTTTAGATATTATTAACTTTTTAACAAAAAAGATTATTTTTTTAAAATATTAAATCTATCGTTTAATTTAAGACACCGTAAAATCACCTAACTTCGGTCATTAAAGAACAAATAACAAAAATGCACGCGTATTTGTATAAACTTTTTTTCTTCAACAATATTTGTTATCATTTCGTGCATAAAAGTCATAAAAAATTGATTTTTTTTTGAAATCTGCTGAAATAGTTTGTTAGCAAAACAAGAGTTCTGAAATTATGCATACTGTTGAAATCTAAAATAAGCAAAGTATTAAATAAAAAGATCAAACTAAGCAATATTATTAAGAGTCCAATATTATTAACTTAACAATACCTGAAAATTTTTATTTTTATTTTCAAATATTAAGTACTCTTTTTCTTTAAAGTCAGCAAAATTTTAAAATACAATAACTTCGGTCATTTATGGATTATGCAACAACACTCACTAAACAACAATTAGCAGAAATGTCGCGAAAGGTTGACCGTGAAAAATGTGTGAAGTTGCACAAAAAAAAATTTAATTGCCGTGCGCTGAAATTATTTGTCTAATAAAAATTTCAAAATCGTGCATATTATCAAAACTTTATATAAGAAAATTCTAAAAGTAATGAAAAAACTTCATATACGTTTTAGAGTCATCTAAATAAATTCGTTAGCTAAAAATTATTATGACGTTTCCATAAACTTTTTTATTAAAAGTTGTATTTATAAAAAAAAAAATTTTAAACAATTTCGCTTCAAAATTTTATTATAAAATAACATTAGAAGACTAATTTTCATAATTTTTGATGTTTTATTTGTGATATTGCGATATGTTATTGCAATGTGTTTATTGGATGTTAAATTTGTTATATCGTGATGTGCTATTGGAAAGTAAATTAGTAATACTGCAATATTTTGATTGGAAAGTTTATAATGAGCGAACTTATGAGATCTAACAAATGAGATCTAACAAATGAGATCTAAGAAATGAGGTCAAACTAGCTGTTTTCATTTAAAACAAAATATTAAATACTAGTTTTTATTTTTATTATTTTATTTTTCAGTATAAATTAACGATATAGTTGTCTATATAATTCAGAAAAAAAAATTTAAAAATTTTTTATTTATACCTAATATATGAATGTTCAATGGTTAAGAGACCTAACTTTAAACTAATTAAAAAATTTTAATTAGTTTTTTTAAGACTTTAAGAGACTGCTTAAGAGACCGAACTTTAAACTAATTAACAAATTTTAATTAATACTACATTTTACCCAATTCCAAATTAAGGTATAATACTGTCCTCAGAATCCGATCATGGTTATTTTTTCTAAAATATTTTATTATTGGCATTAGCATTAATATTAAAAAAACTTAATGCACGCATCATTTTTAGAAGTGAGACCAAAAATTCCAGATATACTTTTTTAAATCCTGGTTGTTGTTTTTTTCGACGTCGACAAAATATTTTCAAAATCTAGGTTTTAAGTAAACAAGACATGGTGTTTTTAAAAATATAATCCGTTTCAGGTATACTTTTTTATTTACTCCGTGAATACATCTTGTCAGTCACTGCTCCCAAGTATATTATTCTAGTTAATCTTTGATCAAGTAAAATGTCAATAACTATCTTCTTTGAGACAACTTTGATCATTTTGAATTGTTTCAATGACATCACCAGCTAAGAAGTCACAAATTTTAACCATATTTTTTTGAATTCTACTTGCTTTATTGATTGATTTGGAGATTTACTTATGAAATGTTTTTTCATGGAGATCTATACATCCTATTAACCATTCTAGAGCGGAGTTTTATTGGACTTAGATATGGATTTTGGGTGGTCCACTTTAATTTTTCTCATTGGTTGTTCAGTGAACCATTAGTAACAGCCATCATTTGTGGCTAGCCTTTACGGCATGTTGAAAAGTTATTGGGTGGCCACTTAGAGTGGATGCCACTAATGGTTCACTACCGTTGCGACCTCAAATTTTGTAAAAAAAATTTTTCTTAGTTAAAATTAATGCAGAATAAAAAATTAGAGCTAAAGACATATTATTTATCAAAAGGTGTTTAGAAAGACTTTTACTACATTTTTACTTATTATGTCTTCCTTCAGCATCAATAACAGCTTCTTGTTCCACTCCTGTTTGATGACAGCCTTTAAGGAGTTGACACTGTTGTGGGATTGTTGACAAGCCTTTGACTCTACATACGCCCAAAAGGATTTCTTGGGGCACCTGGCTTTCTGACCAGATTTGAAAAAAACCAGAGGCATTTTGAGACAATCAGATAAAACCAGGCCAAACATCATAACTGAAGCCGAATGTTTGGTCTTGAATGTATACTTTACATGCTCTGAAACTGCTTTGACTGGTTAATGACTAATAAAACAATTGGTTCAACTGTTTGACTCAGGATCAACAGTAAACAATTTCTTATTGGATACTTGGGGGAAACCATGTGTTTCCTGGCTCTTAACTTTGCCTTAAGATCTGACCACGTTTATGATGGTGTGCTCACTCATTGTGAGCTCTTTAGCCATTTTTCTTGTTCATCTTTTATATTGTTTGTTCCAAGAAATACGGCTCTTAACAGCCTCGATCAATTGAAGAGTTAGAAATGACCTCTTTAAACCACTGCCAAGCCTCATCGTAACATGACCAGTTATTTGAAAGCGTTTAATCACAGTGTAGATAATACTAAGAGGCTTGTTTAGCATTTTGAATATGTCTTTGGGTGTGGTGCCATTCATGACCAGGCCAATAATTTGTTTATCTTTACTATTTATTTTCACTTTTTGATTGTTTTTTTGGTTTATAATTTTATTTTTTATGTTTTATGTATCAATAAAAACAAACAAAATTTATTATTATGGACTTTTATAACAGATTTATTATTATGGATTATTTTTATAGAAATATTACTACAGAATTTTGATTATTATTATTATTATTATTATTATTATTACAGATACGTGATGTTTATTATGGATTTATTGTAATGGATTTATTATTATGGCTATTCTTTAGATTTATATATTTCAGTTTTTATAGTATGATTTATTGTTTTATAGTATGATTTATTGTACTATTTTGTTTTTAAAATTGTAAAGTTTCTAGTGATAAGATCATTATGATCTTCATTCAGAAGCCTTGTTTGTTCATGTAAAATATATTTATTTTACAATAAATGTAAACAGAAAAAAAAAAGATAAACTTAATACGAGATTTGCGATCGCATACGGTAAGTAACCAAAGAGCAAACCTCCAATAAACCGCTCAAAATTCTTATATAGGACCACTGCAAATCTACTACAAAAATGTTTGCTGGGAGTTATTAAAAAAATTTTGCTATGAGTATTTTTTCTTTTAATAAGTTTTAATAGAATCTTATCATAGATGGCTTTTGCCAACTATGATAAGATCTACTTTCTTGATAAATAATATAACATCTACTTACTTGATAAACAATAGTTTAGAAGTTTCTGAATCCAGGAGATTCTTGAACGCACAACAGTCCCAAAAGACATTCTTGATGGAAGTGTGTTTTCAGAAAATCTCCCAATTTTACGACAAAGAAGACGTTTTTCGGTGCATTTTCTTAAGGTATAAAGTTGTGATTATTTTTTTGTTTGTTTGTTTGTTTGTTTGTTTTTGCTTTACTTGATTAAATTCGTGAGCAGGCAATTTGTTATGTATTTTGATAAAATAAATGTGTAAACCTCACATGCCAGGTTTTTATATCAACCATAAAAACCTTAAAAAACTATCTATATTCCCAGCAAATATTCTTTTAGTAGATTTGCAGTGAACCTTTATAGTCACTTTGAGCGATCCCAGCAAGCATTGCTTTAGTGGATTTTCAAATCCACTAAAACAATGTTTATAATTTGTTTACCAGCAACCAATTTTTAGCGGTTCATAGGAGTTTTGCTCATCGGTTACTTAGTGGACCATTAGTGACAGCCATTTTAAATGACAAGCCAATAACTTTACGACATGTTAATAGTGACTAATCATCAACTAGCCAATTTTAATTGCTACCAATAGCCAACTAAGTAACCAATGAGCAAAACTACAGTGGACCGCTCAAAATGCCTATATAGGTCTCCTGAAATTCCGCTATAAAATGTTTGCTGGGTATATATATATATATATATATATATATATATATATACATATATATATATATATATATATATATATATATATATATATATATATATATATATATATATATATATATATATATATATATATATATATATATATATATATATATAAAAACAAGGCCGGCGCGATAGGGGTGTGGGGGTGTGACCCAGCCCCCCTCCCCCATCAATGAATTTTAGTCGGCAAACTGGACCCTTAGTCGGCAAATTGGACCCTTTTAGACTAGTTAGTCGGCATATGTCGACCCTTTCGATATAGGTTAGACAGTCGGCAAATGTCGTAATGGCACCCCCCTTCCCCCCACGTGACACCAACTCGCGCCGGCCCTGTATATATATGAATATTTCTACTGAATAACTGTTTTTTTTTCTGAAAAAAAAAACACGTGTGTTTAATCTTAAAATTGAATATCGTATTTTACTTGTATATATACCTTTATAGCATACCACGGTTTTAAAAAAAAGAAGAATAATGAAAGAAAAGATTGCTGCCCCATGCCAAACCCTCTGTCAATGTAGCAGAAATCCGCTGCGAGCCAGGCTATTTGTCAGTCGATGTATGTACTGAAGCCCCCGGCAGCTATTTCAGCGTGACGTCAGAGTGCTTATCTAAACTAGCAGTTTAAGTTATATTATTAGAAGTTCGCTGTTTTGTTTCGATAAGACAAATCCTTCACATTCTTATAAACACTATCGCAGCATTATGTAATACATCAATAAAGAATCAATGGTACTTTGTCTGAATTTAAATACTGATTTTAAAATTTATTAAATCTATAAGTTTGTTTTTTTAGCTTATAAAGCACTGACCAACATTACTATTTTAGCTTAGTTTGCCTTACTGTTGAAATATAGTTTTAGTTTAGTAAAGTTTTATGAATTGAAATTTATTGATTATTAATCAACAGTTTAAAAAAAAGAAATTAAATTAGACAATTAAGGTAAGAATAACTTTGTTTAATGGTTTTTTTACAAAACGGTTTATTTTAACCAATCGGTAAACACGGTTACTTATTGCGTTATTATTATATTGTGTTACTATATTGTATGTGTTTTCAGTGGCGTAGCTTGGTAACCAAAGACCCTGGGGCAAATTAAAAAATGGGACCCCACTGCTATGTAAACTGATTAGGTTTTATCAAATAAAAATATGAAATATACAAATACTTTAAAAGTGCTAAGCTACTTAAGCTCTTTTTTGTGCACTGCAGGGCAGGTAATAAAAATATTAAACAGAAACAACATAAATTACAATTAATACTTGGTGTAGGTTTGGTTAATAACACAAAATAAAGAAGATTAAAGGGTTTATTATATAAAGGTCGGGCCTACCATTATTTTAAAGTGATTGACGCAATTTTCTTACACAGATTTCTGGTAAGGATTCAAAGGCCCCCTGAGCTCCAGGGCCCCGCCTAGCCCCAAGATACATACTATATATAAGACACTAATTTAGTGCTTAATAGTTGTCTGTGCCCGATATGATTATCTAATAATGTCCGTAATGATATCTATCGCGATCTTTAAAATTAAAATATGATTTAAGACTATTTGATGAAGCTACAAGAAATGTTAAATGTTTTAAATGTTTTTAACATCTAAATAATATATATTATAGATTGGATGCAGAGGCAACATTAAGAAGGGAAAGAGGTGTCCCTTTCCCACCTAACATCTCCTCCCCCACCCCCCTCAAAGAAGGTGATTTTCAAGTTATAGTTATAGTCGGGTAATCGGGTATTTGACACAATTCAGTAGGTTGAATATTAGTTTTCGGTTTCGTTTTATTATTAGGAACCAGTCGTTACTTTTTATAGATTCACCCCCCCCCTCCTCATTTTATTTGTAGAATTGCTTCTGATTGGGTAAAGTAAAATCAAAAGTAAATGGTTATTGCTAAACAAATAAAAGTAGTACAAAAAGATGTCAAAGGGTTTTTGGAAAGTAAAAAAATTAGATTGAAAAAATAAAGGGTTAGTCTCACCAAAACAATTAATTGGATTGAAAAAAGCAAAAGCAAAAACTGCCGTGACAGCAAATTAAAAGTAGATAACGAAGAACATTTAAAAAGTATTATGATTGGTTGAAATGACATGAGAGAATTAAACCACGACCTGAGAGACTTAATCAAGCCAAGAACTAGAGAAAATTGAACCAAGAACTGGTCAGAGAGAACCAAATTAAGAACTCGTATGAGACTATTAAACTTTATAGATAAAACAGAAGTTAATAAAAAAACTTATAACTTGAAAGAGAAAATGTTTTAGGTTATTAAAATTTTTGAGCCGAAACAGTCCAAGTTAAAAAAACTATGAGAGAGCAGATAGAAGTTGATTTTGATTAAGGGTTTGTTTCATCGAAGCAAAACGAAATCAAAACAAAACTAATTTAGAAAACAGGAGGGTGGAAACTAATGTAGAATTGCTGGAGAATTGGAACGATCTCAGTGTTATCAAAAAATATTTGTGACTTAATTATGCATTGAATTAACCAACCACCAAAAATATTGCAACGAATTCTATTTATAGATCCCCAACATTTTAAAAAATTTTAAATTAAATATTAACATACGGTAAAAAGATAAAAAAAAATGCGTTACAAAACTTGCAGTGATTGAAGCTTGGAAAAATAAAATACCCCAAAGATTGTGCCCTCCAACCCCAAATGTGATGGCTCTAAATTTCAATAAGTTTTATTCTTTATCTATTCTGAATTAAATCTATATATACTAAGACTAGGTATGACCTGTTTTATAAAATAAACAAAAACACTTAAAGTCGCAAAATATTTTTTCAAGTAAAGTAGATTAAAAATGCTTAATTAAATTAAACGCTAGTGTTAAACATTGCCCCATTACTAAATTATCAAGTTACACACAATATTTTTGAATTAATTTATTGAAAACTTACCTTTGAATGTAGCAGTTCTGAAAAAAATTAGTCAAAAATCTAAATAAAGACATAACAATATAATATTGGCAAAGCTAAATAATTTGGTATTTTCAACGGGAGCTTAAATTATAAACTTTAGTAGGAAATGTTCATTGGAATAATAGGAAATAGTAATTGTTAAATTCAGTTTCCGGAAACACTTAAAAACCTTTTTAAAATGAATTAAATAAGAATATATTGGTTTAACAACGACAACAATTGAGCGCCACAAAAAAGAAACGATTTACGATAAAATTATTACAAATCGCGCAAACAAATAAAGTCTTGTTTCCATACTGTTATATTACTTAAAATATATTTTCGTACCATATCTGAGATTGCTCTTGTGGCAAAGATGTTTTTCTTTGAAAAAAAGTAAAACAACATCAAAAATATTTTTTTAGGTCAAATATACAATTGCCGGAAACAATATCTTCCCAGCAAACATTGTTATAGTGGATTTTTAGTGAACTTGTATACACATTTTGAGTTTATTATTGTAGTTTTGCTCATCAGTTACTTAGTTTACCATTAAAGGCATCCGCTATAAATGGCCAACCTTAAACTTTCCAACATGCGGTATAGCAAAGGCTCGCCAATTTTGGCGGCTGCCACAAATGGTCCACTAACCCGGTAGGAAATTGGCTAGCATAGAGCTAGCTGAAATCGAAACAATATAGACAGCAATTTGGCCACGAGGATTGCTAGCTTTTTTAAGTTAGCGAAAAGCTATCAATATTTGTAAAGATAAAGACAGCGATCAACCAGCTATAGATTTGTAGATATTTTGTAGCTAGCTACAAAGCTACGATATGTAGCTAGCGACACATTGCTACAAAACGACACATTGCGACACATTGCTACAAAACCGCTATGTTTAAAGCTCAATTATTTTCATAATTATAATAGACTCAACGCTAAAAATTAAATTTTTAAAGATGTTAAAGACATTATGAAAAAATACAATAAGAAAACAAAAATTGCTTGAGAATCGTTATAAAGCTAGCTGGTCGCCCGCTAGTCGTTAGCTCATTTCCCACCGGGAAGTAACGAAAAGCCAAACTACAGTGAACCACTCAAAATGCCTACATAGATTTACTGAAATTTGGCTGTAGTTTGCTGGGTAACTATGCTTGTTTTTTTAATTTTTTGTTCGTCCAAAAATGTACAAAGCTTGTTTTTTTTAAATTCAATACACAACATGCTTTCATTATTAGATATAATCAATACCAGTAAACACTATATTCAACATCATTAGATACTACCCATTTTTTAGACACAAAAAATTGTTTATGGATGATGCTAAAACACTGCGTAGAGGTAAGTGGAGTGGAAATAGGTAGGTGCTAAGTGGAAACAGGTGGAGTGGATTTGATTAAAGTTTCAGACACTATGAAATAGTGTCTGAAACAACATCGGTTGGGAAGGAGGCGTGAACTTCCTATTAAATGCTCTTCCGCGGTGCTCTGTGATAAGACCGTAAGGACTTCTTGGGGCACCTAAATCAACTTTAAAAAAAAAAATAATAACAAAAACAAGCAAAATATTTTACATGGTATTAGATACATAATAGATACAGTGACAACCCACTGCTTAAAAACATGGAGTATTATACCTTTATGAGTTAAATACTTATAGTATCATTTTATTTATGTTTATTCTATTACAAAAAATAGTAGTAACATGAAGTTTGTATTCTCGATATATATTTTTGAAGACTTTTTCCATCTTATAATCATTAATATTAAACAAAGCCTTTATTGCATAGTTACTATTTACATAAAGTTTTTTAAAGCAATTTAAAAATTTAAGAACATGCAGAAATCAACATTTGTTGAACTCATTTCATTCAAATAATAAAGAAACAATAAGGTGAATACAAACATTTAAACTTTAAAAAACAGTTACTTGATTTTGTACTAGAAATCTAAAAAATCTAAAAAAAATAAAATAAATCATACTTAAAAAAAAAAGAAAATAAAATAAAAAATCCGGAAAAAGTTATATAGAGTCCTCCTTTTCAGTTTTTTCTATTTTTTCTTTCTTGTGTGTTTTAGCTTTTTTTTTATACGATTTTTTCTTTAAACCAATAATATTTTTATTGTTATTTTTTTAATTTTAGGAGATGTGTTCACTTCACCTTTAAAAAATCATGATCAAAAAAGTTTTATTTTAATAATGATGCAAAAGTAAATTTTTGATTAACTCTCTGTTAAACTTAACAAAGATATGTGAATATATACTTACTTTATAATAAACTATGTTTTTAAATGCTAAACGTTGCACGTTGTGTATCGTTCGTCACGCTTTAAACGTGACGTTTACCTCTTTAAAAACATTTGAAACAAAAATATTGGGTAACAAAAGCATAGTGTGAAATAATAAATAAACCATTTTTATATGAGATGAGTCACTACTAGAAAATATCAAAGAAAAATTAAAAAATGATAAGTTTGAAAGCCACCTATTTATTAATAGCACTAATTTCACAAAAAATAATCCACTGTTATTGAAGAAAGATCCTTAAAGTATAATTCTCTATATAAATGTGACAAATCATTTTTGCATTTGTTTAAAACGGCTACAAAAAAAAAAAAAATTAATGACCTTGTTGACTTTGTATCAAAATATAATCTTTTTAATACCAATTCGTTGTTTTGATAATGCTATATTTAAACTGAAAACGTTACAATCAGCTGAAAAGTTAATTGACTCTAAATTTTGTTTTATTAATAACTAACAAAATATTTAATAAAATTAATATAATTATAAAAATAATAATTTAATAAAATTAATAGCTAACAAAAGTCTTGGCAATTTAAATTCTTAAAATTAAGTCTTTATTTAAATACTAAAGGATTGGAAACGAAATAAATTTTATTGCACAACCTAAACCTGTCTGACGTAACTCCACTAATAATTGTGTTTGCCATTGCTGATGTGGATTATGAGGTATTTTTGATCCTATTATGGTAATCAACCTGGGATAGATTTATAACATCGGTAAGGAAGGAGGCGTGAATTTCCTTTCAAATGCTCTTCCGCTGTGCTCTGTGATAAGAGCGTAAGGACTTCTTTAGGCACCTTAAATAAAAACTGAAAAAAAATACCGAACTGTTGCCGGGAGATATTAAGGTGTTATCTGAGATATGAAGCCAATAGAAAAACTTTAAAAAATAGAAAAAGTTTTACTTATAATAAATAAATGCACTTTTTAGTAGAAAAAACGCATTAAAATACTGTATGATACAAAACATTTTTACAGTATTAAAAATAATACAGATTTTAAATTTAAATCTGTAAAATTTAAAATCTGTCGATAAATTTAAGTTTAGTTTAAGATTGTAAAGTTGAAAATTTTGCTACATCAGTGCCCTCACGTTTGGGCAGGGGGTACAAACATTTTAGAGTATTTTTGTTCCAAGGCCTCCGCCGTCCTAAATTTTTGCAAGGCTTCCTCATTTGGCATAGGTATAAACATACTTAAGTTTGGAGTTTGCACAATGTGTGGAAGTGTCCTATATGAAACATCAAAAAATCCTGCGGGCGCCCATGGCAACATTACGACAATGTGACAATGGTTGAAGGTTGGCTGCAAGAGCAGGTCCAACTATGTTTACAACACCTTGTCTAAAAGAGAATGGGCATCATAAATTAACATAAATAAAGTTAGGTGTCACTCGTATAATTAAAAACTAGTCAATGGAGTGACACTTAAAAAAAAAAGGTAAATAAAACATAAAAAGATTTTATAAAAAAAAAACAGATTATAGAGTCTTATTTTTAGGTTTGAAATAGCATTATCAATAAATTAAAATTTAATAACCATTTTCTTTCAAATAAGTTATGGTTAGTTTTGTTTGATTTTGTTGGTTAAGTTTTGCCTGAACATTTTTAAAAAGACATTAATTATGTCTTGTAATATAATTATTGAGACATCGATCAGACAATTTGATTTGCTTTCGGTCAAAATGTCGGACGTTCAGAAATTTTTTTTTTTAGTTTATTTCGCCGTTAAAAATATTTACAAAGTACAACAAAATAAAAAAGTACAATTGGCTAGAGCAAGAAGATGGCGTAAATTAGCCTTATTACCAAGTAAATAAATATCCGTAATATATAAGCAACAGCATTTAAAAAAAAAAGACAATTTTAAGATGTTAAAAAGCAATAAAATAATTAAAATTAATAATTAAAAGATTAAAATGATTAAAATATAGTAATAAAAATAACAAAATTTTCCGTTTTTGGTTATAAACTGAACGTAATTCGATATATATATATATATATATATATATATATATATATATATATATATACATATATATATATATATATATATATATATATATATATATATATATATATATATATATATATATATATATATATACATATATATATATATATATATATATATATATATATATATATATATATATATATATATATATATATATATATATATATATATATATATATATATATATATATATATATTATATATATATTACTTTTTCAAAATAATTCGAAATTAAAATGATAAAATTTCTGTTCCAATATCATAAAATATATCAAAGAAAATTGTAGGTAAATTCAAGAGTAAATATTTTCAATGAAAGTATGATAAAGACACTGAAATTCTTAATATCGACTTTGCTCTTTTGTTAAATGATCCAGAATTTTAAATTTGCGGTGCTAATTTAGTTTAATAACTTCTAAAAGTGACAGAAAATATCTGCTATATTAAAAATAATTTATATTTGAATTGCGGAAATGTTTTTTCTTTAATATTAACAATATGCTGAAAGTTTTTCCACAAAATTGGTCCCCGATACTGAATAGAATAAAAACATAAATTTAAATTATACTTTTGAATTAAAAAGTTATTTTCTGAGAACTTGGTCGGGTATTTATGGCTTACTTCTCTAAAATAAGGATAGAATATTGCTGGAGACAGTCCATGTTTTATTTGATACATGAACTGTATGACGAGGAATATGTTGATTTTAAACACATTAAATGCATTGAGTTTACATAGAAGTGGCTCACAAGGCACAGTTCTTTTTGCTCCAAATACAATTCTACATGCAAGTTTTTGTTTAGTATAAATTTTCTTTAACTTAGCGTAGCTGGTGCTTGCCCATAAATATTGCTGTAAATTAAATATCTATGTATAATAGAAAAATATAAACTTGTGAAAGATCTTATATCTAAAAATGGTTTTGCTTTATACATCATTGCAATGTTTATTGAAAGTTTTAATTCAAGAGTGCTTATATGTTTCCTCCATGATAAATTTTCATCTAAAATAACACCTAAGAAGTTACAGTTGTTTGTCTAGTAATATTTAAAATTATTAATTTTAAGATTGGGTAATTTTAAAGGAAGGTTTTCTGTTTTGGTTGGTTCGTGAAATAGAATAAACTTTATAAAAGTTTATTACAAATAAACTATTCGTTTACTTTGTTTACTTCTTCATTAACTACTTTAAAGAGAGTTTTAATGTTCCTATGAGAATAAAACAGATTTGAGTCATCCGCAAACAAAATAAAATTTAATAAGTTCCAGGTAAGAGATAGATCATTTGTATAAAGAGAAAACAGTAACGGTCCTAAGATTGAGCCTTGAGTACTTTAAGCCTTGAATACTACACCTTAATCAAAGTAGAAACATTGCTAAACATTTGGAAATATCAGTAAATACAAGTTTCACAACTGTGATATTATTTAGACAAAAAAAAGGAATCAAGAAAGAAATGCATTTGGCAGTTCAAGAAGTGCTGTACGAGAAGTTTTCCCGAAAGATAACAGAATATTTTAAGTAACTAGCAGCGAAGATGATTTTAGCAGTGACAAGTCTGAATCAGAGACTGAATTCAGTTTTATTGATGCTTCCATGGATGAAAACATTCCCATTCCAAAGGTGAAAATGCACTTGCAATCTGTTATCTCAAAAATCAGAAAAGTTGTCAAGTTATTTAGAAAATCTTAAGTCAAAAATGACGTCCTCCAAAATGAAACCAAGAAACAGGTCAGAAAAGAGATTTCGCTAATTCTTGACTGAACAAGATGGAATAGTCTACAGTCGATGATTTATCAGTTTCTCAAAGTTAAAGATTCCATCAGAAAAGTATAGAAAGATGTTTCTCCACATTTGATTACTTGATTTGCATCGACAATGAAGTAAACATTTTATAGAACATTGTTCTGCTCTTGAACCAATCAAATTGACAGCAAAACCCCTTTGCTGTTGTTTTGCCGACAGAATGCAAATTTTCTTACTCTTAAAATTACAATACACTTTGTTTCCTTAGAGCTCATTTTCTTTATCAATATAACAATTATCAATAAAGATCTAAATCTTATAAAGACTTTATTTTAAAACAAAATAAAATTTCAAATGAGTTTTTGCATGTTGCTATTGAAATATCTTTCGAGGAATATTAGAATTTTTTTTTATTTTCTACCAATTTTACCGATATTTACCGGTAAATTATGTTTGTTTGTTTGTTTTTTTATACCGATTTACCAATAAGTTTAAAAAATCGGTAAAAGTTCAACCCTGTAACATGTTGACGTTAATTGTAACGTGTTTTTATGCCTTAATTTAAAAAAAAAAAGGTTTCTAAAACGACAATTTGTCGCAATTGACCACAATTTCTTGAATGCTCAGCCACAACCGAAATTTTCCACTTTCTTTTAAATGATGTTGACTAATTCTTGTTAAAACTTTGAGCATTGTTTTACCAACAAAGTTTTCCACATGGACACCCTAGTTTGTTAGATAAAAGTTTTTTGGAAGCTAAGTCTTTTTTTTATCATTAGCAATTGAAGATTTTTTGGTAATTTGAAATTGGAGTATACCCGCATTTGCAAATTAAATGAACAAATAAAAAATTAAATAATTAATTATAGTATATATAACCCTGGAGAACTAAAACTAAAATTTTTTGATAATTAGTTCCAGTCCACTTATACAAGAAGAATTAAACTCACTTTATCGCATTATATCATATCTGCGAAGCCTGATGAATGACAAAATGTGAAACGCGTGTTTTTTTTTAAAAAAAAAAACCTGATAGCATTAAAAATAACCCCAGTTGTATATCAGGAACAAATTAAAGATGCTGTTGCTTTTCTGCAAACCTTTGCATAATTCCTAGTTAATTATAAACGTACAAAGATTGTCTGATGATGTAAGACTGCGTGATCTTATTTTGAGCTCTCATTCGAAGTGTTAGAGATAATCGTTAACAGTATTTATTACTGTTACATTTTATTTATAAAACTAGTTTTTGAACAGATATTTTTGTGGTTATTGTTGATAGATATTGTTGCTATTTTCTATAAATGATTTTATTTTTTTGTGCGTGATATTTTTTTGCAAAAGAAAGAAAAAAACGTTTTTAGTCATCTTTGAGTTTTTCCGTTCAATTTCTCGATTACCTGTTTCAAAAATCTCAATTGCCTTTTCGAAAGAACTCGATTGCCTGTTCAAAAGAAAGTCTCGGTGTGCGCATACCCGGTGGGAAATGAGCTAGCAATTAGCGAGTTACTAGCTAGCTTTATAGCGATTTTATTCTTTACTAATGTCTCTAACATCTTTAAAAATTCGATTTTTAGTGTTGAGTCTATTATAATTATGAGAATAATTGAACTTTAAACATTGCGATTTTGTACTAATGTGTCGCGAGCTACATATCGTAGCTTTGTAGCTAGCTACAAAATATCTACAAATCTATAGCTGGTTGATAGCTACATACCAAAATTTTTTTGATAGCGATTTTATTACGATATGACGGTAGCTACAATAGCCTGTGAGTCTTTAGCTTATTAAGCTAGCTGTCCTCGTAGCCAAATCGCTGTCTTTATCTTTACAAATATCGATAGCTTTTCGCTAACTTAAAAAAGCTAGCGATCCTTGTGGCCAAATCGCTGTCTTTATCGTAACGATTATAGCTAGCTATTCGCTAGCCGATTTCCCACCGGGTAATTTAGTCAGATTATACCTTTCCAATAACAGTCATATTATACAGGTAAAATTTATTCCACATCTTTTACTAAATAATCTTTATATTTGGACATTTACCTAATTTTTGTAACTTTAAACCTATACTTAATAAATAGTTTTTTTCTCACTTCTCTTTGAGTATTAAAGGTAATGATTTTTCCAGCAAGCGTGTGCACCTTGCGTTGAGCGCGAATAAGCATTAATCAGTTTAATTATTTAGACGACAATTTTTAAATTTCAGAGAAAATAACAATGTAATCTAAACAAAAATAAAAATAATAAAAACAGCTTATTGAAAATTAATTAGATTGCAAAGATTCTCATTCGATAATTTGTTGTATCACACTCACTTTGCTTAAAGTTATGTAATTTTTGTTAATGACTTTGATTTTGCAAGCTAATAGATTTTTACGTAAGGTTTATTTGAACTTGAATGACAAATAGCTAACTATTATACTTTTAAATTAATCTATGCGTAGTTACTTCCGTCCACGTAAAACGTCGGCGTTTAAGACCAGTTTATTTATGTTTTTTCAGTTGATTGTTTTAGTTGGTAATGGGTTCGTCGATTTATTTATACAAATATATTTTTAATATGTACTTATTACATTTTTTTTTGCCAAAAAACCAAATAATAAAATTCGAGGTTTGCACATTGTGAATAAGTGTATTTATGTGTCACTTATATACACACATTGTGTGTATATCACACATTGTCAGTCTTGTGGCTAGTGAGTCGGAGGCCCTCTTCTACCCCCCTCCCTTCCTTCCACTTCGCAAATTTAAAGAGCTTTCTTTTTTAACGAAAAATTAAAAAAGAAAGCTCTTTAAATTTGCGAAAGGGTCCAAATGGACTCCCTAAAACTGCTGCTCCCCCTCCCACTGGCTGTGGGAGGGGGGGGGAAGCCTAGCCACGGCTCTGCACAATGTGTCAAAAAAGATGTAAGGTAATAAATGACAATAAAATATTGAAAAAATTTTTTAAAAATGTTGTTTTTTATTTAATTATAAAATAAATTTCTTTTCCTTAAAAATATTACAATTTTTTCTTTATTAAAATAAAAAGCTTTGAGTAGTAGCCATGTAGGGTTTCTTCAATTTACAAATATTTTGTATATATCTTATTTATGTAAAAAAGCACGAAAAAAATATTTTTTGGAGATCGTGTATTCAATAAACAAATGTTTATTGATTTAATTAACTAATTAAAGTTGATTTTTAGTCAAATGTAATCGTGAACTATTCTAATCTAACTATAACTATATTCAAGAAATTTTTCAATTTTTCCTGATCTTTTTATTTATTTAATTTATTAAGGTAGTCCAGGCGTAAAGGGTAATAATAAAACATAAAAAATAAAGTGTTTTTGAAATAAATTATAAAGCTTGAAAAACATTTTTTTATAAAATGCTTTTAATCCTGCAAATCTACTTATATATTATTTATTATTAGTATTAAAAACTCAAATTATCTCACAAATCTCGTAATTTAAAATATGTAGATGCAAAAGTTCGTAAAAAAAAAAAAAAAAAAAACCTATGACGTATTTATAAAATAGATATGACCTTATCTTTATACGTCCTGTAAAATAAAGATAAATATGTTGGCAAAAAATAAACAAAAATTTAATGAAATTTTAGTTTTAAAATAAAAAGAAATGTTTTTAAAATGTTTTTAGAATGTTTTTTACTTTTTTGATTATTATTGTTTAATATATTCATTTATTAATACTTATTTAAAATGTTATAATAATTGTGTATTACTATTATAGTTTTTTTAACAGATATTATTATTATTAAATAAAAAAAGAAAATAAAAAAATATATATAAGGAAAAAAAAAATGTTTAAATTATGTTGACATATGATTCATGCTGACGTTATAAAAAGGTCGCATTTAGCATTTGTTTTAGTAATTGACGTAAAGGTAATGGAAGTAACCATGGCCTTAGAAACGATAAACTTAACATTGATCTTCATAAACACACTAAAAACATTAAAAAAAAAGAAAACTGCTATAGATGAGGAAGTCATCTTAGTAAAAACAAAAAGACAATCATTGAAAAAAATATCAAAATCTGACAGCAATTATTTTCAGCACGTTGTTATTTAGAATCAACATTATACTGCTTTCGGTTGATATTTTAATCGTAAAATCCAAAGAAAACAACATTAATTAAAGTATAAAATTAACGATTTATATATCTCAAATGAACAAGAAGCAAACAAAGTCAAGTGAGTGATTTTATCAATTTGTCTATTATATCATTTTATTAAACACCGACTTTTTATGCAACTGACATATGTTATAAAAAAGTTTAAAGATTTTATACCTTTTGAAAGTTAAAAATAAAAAAAAACCGCTGTCTTTTATATGTTTTACTGATAGTAACTACTAATGATAATAGAACAAATCATAAAGTGAAATACACAGCTAGAATGCAATGAATTGAGCATTGCTTTAAAATCAGTTTCCTCTTTTTAACTAGGTTTTAGTCTCCTAAAGAAAATAATTTCATATAATAACTTGATGAAGTTCGGTGTAGGTTACTCTAGGATGTTTTGTAAAAAGACTTTTTTTTTATTCCTGACAATTTTTTTTTTGTAAAGAAACAAACGTTTTTGATATTATTGTTAATTTTCTTTAATTTTGATAATATATTTAATTTAGATAAAAAGTTCAGCTTGTTTTAAAAAAATTTGATTTTGAATAAATGAACTTTTGAATTTTAAACAAATTTAACAGTTAGAGAAAAAATTTACAAGAGAAAATCTTATCAAATAGTTAGTCCTAATTGTTTATATTTTTTGTATTCAGAGCCAACCAAGTTCAAAACTTTCTTATCTTGCACATCTCTTTTTAACCACAAAACTTAAAAAAAGCATCTGCACTTAAAATTGTGAATGGTGGTAATATTATTTGAGTTAGAATGCTATAACTTTACTGGCTGTGTTATTTTCCACGATTTTAATTAGCTTATTTATTGCTTAATCAGCTCAATGAAGCCATTGAAATAAGTATATATGTTCATAACAATTCTTAAACCACCTGAAACTTTGGAGTTATTATTCGTACTTTAATTCAGCCTAGCCGATATTGTGTGACAGATGTTCTCTGCATATTTTTATGTCCCTGGAAAGTATATACCAGGACAAACTTCCCCTTGAAAGTAATTTCTAGAATAAATTTATTATAGATTATCCTTAAGGATAATCCCCCAATGAATTTTTGGCTCAATGAAAAACTGATGTAGTTATTTTATTTGTTATACCAAGTTAGCAGATAATGGTTTTACTTAACGTTAATAATTACCTATATCCAAGAGTGTTCATAAACATTGTCGGTCCTGGCGTAGAATTATCACATGGGTTCTATTACTATTTTATTTTTAAAAGTAAACAGAATAAAATAAAAATGTAATTTAGCAGTTAAAATACAGTTAAAGAAAATTATTGTGTTACATGGTCTAAATATTGATAGTTTGCATCACCTTTTTGCTTTCATGTTTAACTGACATGATTTTTGGAACAGACGCAACGATTGAAGCTTTAAAACAGCAAATGAAATGAGGACGCGTCATTTTATTTTCGAAGGTCTGCATCAAACCATTTTTTTATGCATTACCTATTGAAATGCAAACACAGCTACATAGCAGCTAGTGACTTAAGTACAGAAACCATTGCTGTCCCCACCCTATCACCATATCATTTTTTACGTTATTACAAAGCCTGCTATAACTGTCACCGCGGTATTAACGTAATTTAACAAACATTCCCGCGATAATTATTGTGGTGACCGCGGTAATATCACAATTCCCTTTACCGTATTGCTCTCTATTATATAGAGACTATAACTTGCTGATTTGGTTGAAGTTTGTATAGTACTATTATTACAAGATGAAAACCGTAAACAAGTATAAAGTTGCTTCATTTGAGCTTAAACAAAGCTTAAAATATATTCACGAAAACCTATATACAATACTTCTCCTTTAATGCATGTGTTTGTCACCCAATGGTTAACATCGTGAAGAATGATGATTGACTCACGTGTGATTGCGCCTAACCCAGATTACGTCTGAACTAGAAATTGATTGCTTTTGTTATCAAGATGTTCCAAAACCATTTTGTTAACCGCATCAATGATTTTGTTGTTAAAACATGCGTCCGAAATCATGATCTGTTTATTGTTATTTTTAGATAGTGCTTTGAAATCCAAGTTGTAAATTTTGAAACTTTTTTCTGATAAATAATTTTTTCAATTGAGTTTTTCAATGCTTCTGTATATTTAACTACATCAATTTTCCCTCAACTTTTTCATGAATTGTTCATTTTTGTTATTTTTGGAGCTGAGGCTGCGGGTTTCGACAAGTTGTGTTTTCGACAAGCCACGTGGTTCATTTCACCTTTTTAATACCGTTGACATTTTGTTTCAAAGTTCTTTTATTATCTTGCAACCATCTTTGTCCACAATAACTATTATTGTTTAAGGGCAATAAAATTGTTGAGATAAACCTGTCACCCATTCGTGTGTTTTTTCGTCGGTTGCGTTTCAAAATCTTGTCACCAACCGTAAACGAATGTACTGAATGTTTAATATTGTAACGTTTCTTCTGCATATTTCGTGTCATTCTAATGTTATTTTTTAGATAAGTTTCTTTTTGCTTTTATTTCTTAAGCAAACTTTGTCATTCATAATCTTTGTTCAGTTTCGTCAATTTCATGGTTGCACGGTTTTCCAAATCAATTGCAATCTGAGCTTTTACTCTAAGCATATTCTCAGAGGGAGAGTATTTTGTAGGAACTTGTTTACTTATTCAATAAGCAAAACCAACTGAGTCCAGTAGCTCTAGCTAAGAAGCATTTGCTTCTTTGTTTACTATCTTTATCATATGTGTCATTAAAGTTTGATTGAATTGGTTGTGCCACAAAACATAAAAAAAAAAGAAAACCATTATTCTACCAACTTTCTGTCAGTAGTCTGGGGATGACATGCTGGGGTTTTAGTGAATTTTTTTTTTTTGCGGATGTCCGATTTAAATAAAAGATTTTCCACGAACTTGTTACAAAACTCACGTCCTTGTTCTTTGGCGAGCCCCAAGTTTGAATCATAGATGAAGAATGAAATGATTAATGGAATTAGCACCTTTTTTTTACAAATGAATCAAATTCAAACCATCTAGTTAGGTATTTTGTTTCTACAAAAATACACATCTTTCCATTCTTGGTTTTTTTCAACAGACCAATGAGATCTATACCCTAATGATAAAAAAAGTCGTAAACTAGGATTAAATGGAGCGTACCAGGTAATGGTTTGCTTTTCATAAAATATTTCATTGCACTATGATGCTATGAAAAGTTTGTTTAATACGACTCCATTCTTCTTCTCTAGTTACAACCTGTTGCAGTCTTTTTTATTCCCAATGTAAAATAATTTCCTATGCACCAGCCGAAAAGACATTTTTTCAAAGTTTTCTTTTTTTCTTTTGTATATTTCAATGGAATTTTTTCTTTACTGAGGAAATAAACTCATGTTAAATATTTTAATACGCGATTATGTCAATTTGTAAGATAAATATTTGGGGAGAGCTTTTGTAAAAATTTATTTCGCAAATAGAAGAAAATATGTTATGAAAGGGAAATATCATTTCAAATAAATTTTCCCCGCGCAAAACAAATTTCTGTTGGGGGGAATATTTATTGTGGAGCTTTTGATAATTGCAATATTAAAAAAAAAAAAAACAAGCCCTTTATTCTTTTATGGGTTTGCATTTAAATTATTTAAAAATGAGGTGAATTACTAAGTATCGAATCAATTACTTGTTGTATTTAACTAAAATTATGTGTTTAACTACAAATTAGGCGGTTGACAATTAAACAATAAACAATTAATTTCTTAATACAAAGCATTTATCGTAAAAAAAACTTGCGTGCAATGGATGCCTAAACTCACAAAAAACGCTTTTCAGGGGATATTTTGCAGCATTATGGTTATGCCCAAAGTCAAAATGTATACATGTTGGTGAAAAAAGAATTACTTTGTTGAATACAAATAAAAACAAAATTAAAAACACAGAACTAGATTTAACATTTTTAATTGAAACCTATGTGTTAATATTTACAATTAATGTCAATACAACAATCAATACTATAATATATATAATAATACATACATAATAAAATAACTTAGTAAACCTTATAAAAGAATTTGATATACAATCAGAATAAATTAAAAAAAACTAATACCCAGTGGGCACAGGACCTAAAAAAGACGACTTTTGAACGTTCAAAAGACGTCCAAACGTTCAAAAGACTTTTAAAAGAAGTTTAAAAGAAGTTTTTTTATGTTCCGTGCCCACTGGGTAGATAAAGTAAATCAAAAGTCATTCATAACAATATAATATATTCTTAATATATTCAAGTCATTCATAACAATATAATATATTCATAACAATATATCTCATGGATAATCTCTATATCATGAATAAAATGAGTTTTACAATAAGGGCAAAATATTTAGTTTTTTTTTAAAATACAGGGGTGGGACCGCAAAATGTGAACACTTTTCTGATTGTAATAATTAATTTTCTGTTAAATATGAACTATTTTAAATGTTCAAATCAACCTCCTTGATTCTCGTAGATCATTTTACAACGTTTAGACCAACTCTTTAGACACTTTCTGATGAGTGAGAGAGTACAACTACATCTAACGTGAAAATAGTTATAATAAAACAAAAACGTTCACATTTTGCGGTCCCACCCCTGTAGAAGCTGATTGGGAGCAGCCGTAGCACAGTGCTTATCGTGCTTGCTTCAGAAGCTAGAGATCCGTGGTTCAACGCTACCTCTACAGCAAGTTTTAAAACATCGGTAAGGAAGCAAGAGTAAACTTCTCTTCAATTACTCTCCCGCGGTGATCTGTAATAAGACCGTAAGGACTTCTTGAGGCACCTAAAATAAAAAAGTTAGAATAAAACTGTAAAATAAACTGATATGTTGATCAATTAGTTATAGATCAATATGCTAGTGAATTAGTTGTTCAACTTCAGTCTAAAGTAACTGTTAGAGTCTAAAATAACTACTTAATGTTGGCTTTATTACATGTAACCTTTATTTTTTCTGTTTAATAAAATTTACCCTTTTAAAAGCCCGAGCTAAAAATATTCCAAATGTTGTTTGTCGATGAGACTTTCAATCATACCTTAACTACCACTACAATGTTCTGGAATTTCTTTTATTGTTAATCGGTTAAGCTAATTAATCATCATTAACTGCTATAATAGATATTGGATCGGTTATTACATGAAAAGGTGTCAGATCAATTTATCTCAATTTATCCTAGTTCAATATCTGATAAAATTATTTTTAATTTTTCATTTGTCTGATTAATCTCTTCGACTGATGTGGTTTTGCATCATCAGTTAATTTTATTTGATCAAAGAGGGAGGTCTGGGTTAGTCTTTAACCAGTCTGCAGGAAACGCATAGTTAAGCAAGTAAGCTTTATACAGATAAACTGTAGGATTATACAAAAAGATTTCACAGATTCAAATTTATAATTTCAAAGGCAGATTTAAATCAAGTCTTTTTATAACTTTATTCCAGAGCTTGCTTAAATGTTCTGTAAAACTGGCTTTATTTGTTATAAATCTAGAACGATTAGACATATTTTGAGCTGCGTTTTTGTAAACAACTTTAGACAGTTTTAATACTGTTGGATTGCATGGTTGAAACCAACGTTGAAATGGCCATATCTAGCAATTCTACAAAATATTAGGAGAAGATAAATAGAAATTAGGAATAATTTAGCAGGAGCTTTTACCAAAATTAAAGGTGAATTTTTAACAACGTTAATAGTCTCAAGTAAAACTTCGTTTAACCACTTCACATATTTGCCCGAGTTGGTAGATATTGATTTTTTAACACTTGCCATAGTTAGTAGTTTACAATATCTAAAATTTTTCTGATCATCAGCCATTTTAAAAAGTAAAACTTTATTTGATAAGTTATTGAAATTTTTATTCCAAGATTAATTTTTATCATAATTTCATTTAAAAACCAAAATCTACACATTAAAAAAACAAAAATATTTTGACTTACCTTTGACCACTCATGAACCTAATTTTAGCCTTCGGCTGAATTTAGGCTTAGACATGGTCAGATTTTGGCCTTTCTACCAGGTACAGTTAAGTCAGAAATACAATCTATAGAAATGACTAATCATAATAATAAAGCAAAAAGGATTTTTAATAAATAACATTTCAACGTTCAAACTGGATACTTACAAGATATTTTAAATCTAAAGTATATATATATATATATATATATATATATATATATATATATATATATATATATATATATATATATATATATATATATATATATATATATATATATATATATATATATATATATGTATATATAGATAGATAGATAGATAGATAGATAGTTAGGGGAAAGGCGCCTATGATGGCATACTTAACTTTGAAGCTTCATTGTTCAGTATCCTGAAGACCAAGAACAAAAGTTTTGATATGGATACATTTCTTGTTACATGTAGAACAATAATAACCCTAGAAGTTTTGATCAGTTTTATTTTTATATTAAATATTCTTTTTTTTAAAAAAAGCACAAGTAGGGGAAAGCGGGGCAACATGGCAAACGTTTTGAAAGCCCTGAGTTATTGCAAAACTATCAGCCGTGAAGCAATAATACTTTCTCAGTATGTTTATGTTATCAAAGTCCTTCATTGCCTGCATGAATTTTCAGTTTTTAAATATAACAATTTGAAATAAGTATTAAAATAAAAAGTTCGTAAATTTGTTATCTGATCACGTGACCGGGGCAAGATGACTTATTATGCAATTTTTACCTCCAATTTTATAAAATTTTAAAAATTAACAAAAAATCTAACTAAAGTAACATAAAATAAACACAAATTGCAAAAAACTACTTCTAAAGAAGTTAAACTTGAAGGACACCATCCATTATGAGAAACCGAAAATGAGGAATTTTTTTTTAAGCGCAAAAAGTAAACTTATGCGTATAAAATTGCGTTGATAATATTTCAAAAAAACAATTGGTGTTTTAAAATACAAGATGCAAATACAGTTTCGTTTTCAACCAATTTTAAGATTTTTTGTTGAGTTGTTATATGAAAACCCATCTTGCCCCATTCGCCATGTTGCCCCGCTTTCCCCTATGCCATCATAGGCAACTACTGCTCCTATGATGGCATAGGGGAGGATGGTTAGCATCAAGGGTAACTTGAAGATTTCATTTAATCTTAGATTCTTCCCTCAGAAATGCCAGAAATTATGCGTTATCATCCTAATTTACCTTTTCATGCTACACAACAGCAATGTTAAACTTCGCGCATGCGTACAAGAGATATTGCATTTTATGTGTTTTTTGAACCAAAAAATTTTTAGTGAAGAAAAAATTCCTCTTTACTTCACTAACAAATATGTTGTTTTTATAAAAAAAAAAGATTTTCCCAACTCGTCAATATTACAACACACCTAACTCGTCAGTATGCCATTATACCAAGAAGTCATCATTTTTATTTAAACAAGCTATGTCTGCCTTGTTCAAAAGATAAAGTTAAAATAAGTATTCCACAAAATGCGCAAAACTCGGAAATAAAATGCATGAACATTTCATTTTTGCACAGTTAATAATAAAATTACAATCTTAAATATATAAAGGGATTAAAAATACAACAGCGCATCCCAAAATCGGTTTTTGATGATTATAAAAGCAATATTTGTGCCTAAGGGACTTGTTTTTACTAAAACTAATTTAAAGTCAGTATAAACATGTAGGTCTAATCACTTTTTTGCCATAACTAATATTAATGAAAATATGACCGGTATGCCATCATAGGCGCCTTTCCCCTATATATATATATATATATATATATATATATATATATATATATATATATATATATATATATATATATATATATATATATATATATATATATATATATATATATATATATATATATATATATATATATATATAATATATATATATATATATATATATATATATATATATATATATATATGTATATATATATATATATCACCTTTAGATATATACGGTGTATATGCCACCTTTAAATGACATGCGGACCAATGTATACCATCCAGAAGGATCAAACAA